>BMAC01000218.1:12802-49719 GCA_014905375.1 Phtheirospermum japonicum
GGCGTGGGTTATATTCTTTGATTATTATCTTTCTATTTTGAATTTTTTTTATTTCATTTATTTTATGCATATTTCCATAAACTACCATTTTTTTCAATATTTAACATATAATTGATTGATTAAAAAAAAAGCACAAAGCACAAAACAACCCAAAAATATTAGAAAACCATAATACATAAAATTGTAATTTTCCTTTCTATTTGAGTGTGCGTATGACGTGCATTAGCAATTTTTATTCTTTTATTTTGAAAACAAACACAAAAACAGACAACCTATTGGAACGATAAAACCAAGATTCTAGAAGGACATGTCCTTCCAATTCCTTCCAAACACAAGAATCTGCTCCTGACTTGTGATAACGTAATCTTAAAATAACTAACAAATAAACCTACCTGGATTTGAAGATATGACAAATATTATTGTAAAATCTTTATTTACCTAAATGATTAACAACTAAGGAAATTTTGAGATATTATTAGTCCGGCAGTCAACAACAGGCAGACTGAAGAGAGCCACAATGATGCAGCTGCTATAAACGACATTGCAAATTTATTGTAACGACAAGCCGATATTCTAGAAGGATATGTCCTTCCAATTACAAGAAAAAGGATTCACCCCCAATTTATCTAACATTGTTGCAAATTTCTTGAAATATAATACAATAACAAACACATGAGGCAGGGACAAGCAACTCATCTGTCATTTCTGAAAACTTCTTGAAATATAACACAAATACAAACATAGGAGGTAGGGAGAAGAATTGAAATTGTACCTTTGTCTCAAGTTCTTCAAGAGGAATTTACAGCTCGAACATCTGTCATTTATTTTGGAAGGACATTCAAAACGTCTGGAAAGACAAGTCCTTCCAGTTACAGCAACAGGAAATTATGCMCAAACATGAATTTGAAGAGGAGAAATTTAGAGATGAGAAATTTGCGGGGGCTGAAATGAAGGATAAAAACCGAAGTGAAGGATAAGGTGAAGGAGAAAAAACGAAATTAATATTGAAAAAGTGGGGGGAAGGTGAAAATTAGGTGGAGGGTTTTAAATGAGGTTAGTGGTATTTTGGAAGGATATTTTATTAATTGGAAGGACATGTCGTTCCAACAGATACACCATTAATTTGGTGCTCTTTGGAATGAAAATTATATTTATAGGAACGGAATTTTTTTTATAGGAACGACAAATGTCGTTCCAATAGGTAAATGGACCTACAGGAACGACTTTTGTATGTCGTTCCTATATGTTTACCCTATAGGAAGGACAAATTTGTCCTTCCAATTTTGTCCTTCCAGTAGGTGTCATTTGTTGTAGTGGCCACCCAGTTAAATATACTGTTCATATTTGATTCCAATAAGCATTTAACGTTTGTGATTGTACAATGAATTAGACTCCAGATTAAGTAGCCACATTCTTGATTTTTATTAACCAAAACACCCTTTAATGTTTTAATGTTATTATTATTAACTAGTTTTTTTACATCCGTGTGATATACGGGGCAAAAAGTTAAAATATAAAATTATAAATTATATTCATATTGTAAAAGGAAAAGTATATTAGAAGAAGACACAAAGGAGACAAGGAAACAATTGAAATTAGGGTTATCTTATTTATCAAATACTCCCTTTATATAGGGTATCCTCCATTTTGTTAATAGTGTTAACTATTAATGTTGAGGTGTCGAAAGGAGAGCGTTCCGGGGCTGATGTGGACCAATTAAATTTCTCCAAAAATGACGTGTCGGCCTGTGGTTCATAGGGGTTCTATTTTGGGAGGAGGCCAAAATTCTGACCGGGTATAAATAACAACTTTTTTTTTTCTATTTTTGTTAATTTATTTTGTAGGTTTGTATCATCGAGCGCCGCTCTCCGTTTTCTTTTCAATTGTGGAATTGAAGTTTGGTTGATGGTTCGATGATGAGTAATTGTCCTTTGTTTTGTGTTTTGGATATTTATTGTTCGCTTTTCAGTTGAATTAGATAAATTTGTTAACTTGAAACTTGGTTGTGATTGATGTTGGAAGGGAGCGATGGTGTGGATTTTCCTAGGGTAAATACTATGCCGTCGGATAATTACTGAGCTAATTCATGATATAATAGTACTTTCTGGCTATGAGTCGACGCAAAAATTATCTATGGACTCAATAATTCAAATCTATTGTTCTAATTTTGGTTTTCTTTTCCTGCTTAGTGTAAACTTCATTAATTTTATAGAACTCCCTTTGGATTTTAATAGAACTGATCTACTGAGCTAATTATCGAGCTCGGAGCAATATGGAAAGTGGTGTTACTAAACCAGATAGAACAGAGTTCACAGAATGCTAACGCACGAGCTGGAAAAAACCTTATATTATGCGCCCTCGCCTTATCAGCTGATATTGGAGGACTATTATTTGGTTACGATACAGGTAATTTATCCAATGCATATGCAATTGCTTTAAAACTCCAAATCTCAAATAATTTATATACTAATATGAGTTTAGAACTGTTTTACTAGGTGTTATTTCCGTTGCGCTACTCTACATTTGAGATGAGTATAAACCTGTCGACAAGCACACTTGGTTGCAGGCAAGTAATTTTCATCTTATAATTCTGTGATACATACAAAAATGACCCATGAGGTTTTCAGTATTTACAAACCTACCTCTCAGGTTTTTGCAGTCTTAATTTTGAGGGTTTTAACTGTAATATTTCTATATATGTAAATGGGGGTTTTGAATTTTTTTTTCTTATTAATGGGAGAAATGTAGGACATAACCAAACCTCAGAGTTATTATTAATTTTTTTTTTTTTTGTAATTTTAAAACTTCTCTGTTTTTTTTTTCCTTCCTTTATGCTAACATGAAAATCTGCATGAGTTGATTGTGAATTTAGCAAATCTGCATATAAAAATTGATAGATTTATATATTATTTCTGTTTATGTCATAAATTATCCGAATATGTATGTAATTATGTTACTTGAATTTTTTGGATTCAGCCCATTCAGGTTACTGTTTGTTTTCCGCTCAAGTTAACATCATTCACCAAGGTAGGAAATTGTAATGAATTTCCTACACCTGCGACATTAAACATGCTACATTTTTTTAATAAATCCTAAGCAAATGCAAAAACTGTGCAAGTTGAAATCAGAAAAACAAGTGTACTCCAATGCAACTAACAAGAATCCAACTAATGCAGTTGGCAAAGCCACATAATTGACAATCTAGGCACATATAGTTATTAAATGAAATCCAACCACCTAAASCTAGCAGAAAGCTATGCCTTGAAATAAATGGATCTATAACACAYSAACAMGCCCCAATCACAAATGGTTAAATTCATAAAGCCAGAATACTAAATTTACATCAGAATTGAAAGAAACATTAACAGCACAAGAAAAAMGTACATTGATTTGAAAATTATCAGTTTTAAACTAACTAAAAATTACCACACAAAATTATTACTCGAATACTAGGAAGATAAAGTGTCAAAATCACCCAAAAAAGTAAAAAAAAGTCACTTTCAATCTCAATCACAATAACTGAGCACTTCAGAATTTTAATACTACAATTGTGCTTTACCACTAATTAATAAACTTCTGACCATAAAAATTATCGAAAAAATAAAAAATAACCGAAAACCCTAAACTAAGAATCTGACAGAGAACGAAGAAAATAAAAAAACTGGGTTCGAATCATAAACCCTAGAAGAAGAAGAAGAAAATGCACTAAATTACACAAGTAGTTCGACTCAATTATACAAGTATTAAAAAAAAATATGAACAAATAGAAACCCTAGAAGCAGAAGAAAAACCTGATTGAGCCGCCTTCCAAATCAGCAATGGTTCGATTTACTTGATAAAACGCCGATGATGGACTCAATTTAATTCCGTCTTCTTCAGGTTTGAGCTGGAAGCGACGGCTTGTCGGAGCGAGGTGGGAACGGGAGCGAGCTGGAAGCGACGGCTTGCTGGAAAGGAAGAGAAATAAAAAAACAAAAAAAACGGGCTCTGTTCTTTTGTTAAAAAAAAGGGGCTGAAATTAAAAATTTAAGTTTAATTAAATTCATATTGAGAACGGTATATTATTACCGTTCTGTTTCGTGATATTTAGAGAACGGTATTTCATATACCGTTCTGTATCGGGACATATCGAGAAGGGTAATTAAATACCGTTCTGTATCATCGATCATATCCAGAAGGGTTTTCCATACTTCGTTCTGGAAATTAAAAATAATGGGCGGCAGAAAAAATTATTTTTGCGGCATTAAATTGATCAAGCGAATTGAGAACGGTTTTATAAATACCGTTCTTAATTGATTTTCAATCCAGAATGGTATTTGTAATAACGTTCTGTACTTGCACAACATCCAGAACGGTAATTAAATACCGTTCTGGATTGTACACAATCTAGAATGGTATTTAATTACCGTTCTGGATGAAGGCATAGTCCAGAAGGGTTTTTCAATAACCGTTCTGGAATGTCCGAAGTCAAGAACGGTAATTGCATAACTGTTCTGGAAAATCGTCTATCCAGAACGGTAATTTCAAAAACCGTTCTGGAAACTCTAGTCCAGAACAGTATTTTAAATACCCTTCTAGATGCACCAGGATGTTCTGTTCTAGAATGCAGTTTCTGCACTAGTGTGATGAATGTGACAAGGTATATATAATGTTTGATTTTTGGCTTTTTCTTAATATGGTCTCGACATTTCAAAATAAAAATATGAATGAAACCTTTTTTAACTGGAGAGTTATAGCGACTAAGATTGATGAGTCTTAAATTTTAGTTTTTGTGTTAGTTCAATCTGAAAAACTTGATAGACATAACACAAATACTGCAGAATTTGGTAAATTGCGATATCTTTTTCTAATGTAGTTAATTTTGATTCTTTTTCTTTCTTGATGAAATTCCAGAAATTGTGTTTATATGGAAGAAAAAATGGATCTGAAAATTCCAGAAATTGTGTTTAAGAATAATTAAGAATCTGGTTTTGGGTAAAAGTTTTCGGTGTTGTGGTTTGTCTATTGTGAAATCTGACAGTGATCCTGTTTCCTACTTAATTCATGAAGTTTTATAGGCTTCAAATAAAATTTGGATGTTCTGTAATTGGCTTTTATGCATTATTTAGTCCTCTTCTGTTCTTTTCGAATTGCATGCCTTCTGATTCATGAGATAATATATAAGCAGCCACAACTAATTAATACTTTTGGTTTTCTTTTTGATAACCCCTGTTCTATACGGAGCGGGAATGCTTTGAAGCTCAACGAAGTCAAAGCCTCACCTATTTTTACACGTAGTTTACTTTGAGGTGGTGATACCATCGTCGCCACCAGTTGTTCTTCCGGATTTGGAGGTGAGTTTACGGTGATCTGTTTCGACGTCAGGGTTACTAGACCAGCTCTGTCAGCTGGGCGGCTGTGATCGGAAAACGGGATTCGACGGCCGGGATGCAGCGGCGGGACTTGGAGAGCTGTAGGTTGATGGGTTGAAAACTTCGAGGGAGCCCCTGGGATCCCTGTTGCTGCTGGGATTTTGATCCGTACTATGTTCCATTTCTTTTTTGCATGAACATGAATTAATCAAATAGATATGTGTTCGACAAAATATTAAAGATCAGAGCGATTAGATTTCATGCATGGTGCTCATCAAGATTTTGGGGGGTTTTTGAAGTGAAAAGGGCTAGGCTTTGGAGACTTTTGTCCACTGCTCCCAAAGGTGACAGTGACGTAATAAAGAAGAAAGTTAATTGGGGAGGGTAAAAGTGGGATTTCACGATGTGTAGGAGAAGAATTTGTGTCTGTTGGCTGATTTGAAGTGGGGAGAAACTCTGGTGATTGTTTTTATCTTGGATTTGATTGAATTTTCACTTGCTATTGCTGCCGAGCAGCGACGACCCTCTGTACGTTCCTTTTTTTTTTAATGCTAAAATCTCTGTTAATATGTGTGGTGTGTTTCTTGTGAATTTTGCTGCTGATTTATTATTTACTGCGGATGATATTGGAACTCTATTTTTAAATTTGAAAAGTATGCCTTGATTTTTACTAGAAATTATTGTGTGAATGCAAAAATAGAATTTGCTTCTTTTAGTTGGTCAGATGAAGTTGAGTTGTTTTAGTGTGTTAACTATTTTTAGTATCTGTAAATTATATATCAACGTTATATGCATATGTAAACCCAATGATGATTCTGGTGAATTCATCTAAAAATCAAGGGGGTGTTTGCTCAGTGTAGTAAGGGTTTCTGTTTTTCCACTTGTGATTTTCAACAACATTACCAAAATTTAAGGGCGGATAATTGGTCGTAGTTGATGTTCGGTCTAGTAACTATAATTTCGGCAAAATTGACAATTCATATTGTTTATTACTTGACCTCGAAATTTATTAGATTGAAGGCAAGGACCGAGACCAATGCAAACACCAGCTATTGTGTTTACGATTCGGTCATAGCGACCGATTCAGGCATTTTTGGGGGCAGTTTGGTCAAGATAACGGCATCCACACTTAGAAGGAAAGTGGGGAACATCAAGATTAATAGTGATGGATTAGGATCCATAGAGTTTTGTAAATATCCAATTGTGTGGGTAGTTCATGAGTTAAAGTTGTTGGCTGGCAGTGGAAGTGACAATGAGTTTAAGATAGAGCCTGTCATAGGCACCATATTTGTCTTCACATATCACAAACAACACATATTCAAGAAACTAGTTGTGTGTTTGCCAAAAAAAAAAAAAATCAGAAAAGAAAAGAAAAGTGATTGTTACCAAATTATTTGAGTTACCTTGATTGAGAAATGATTTTCTCAACTTGATCAAACTAGCTCCTTGCCTGGCCAATGAAAGAGAGATGTACGTGTGATTTTAGGTTGAAAAAGTTGAGATGCAAAACAAGACTTTTAAATGGTGAAAGGTGAGAATAATTGTCGAAAAGGCTTGGCATCCCATGCCTGCCCACCTACATTTCACATGCCTCGAACACTGATCCCTATGCCTATACATTTCTAAATTTCCATCAATTTGATTAATTGGAAGATTATTACACACTTAATAATTTTCCTGTACCTCTACCTGTTTAATACTGTTTCGTGCTTTTGTATCGTGTATTATGTCAATTTATGTGTAATTCGTATTTATAATCACGTGTGTTCGTGTTGCGGTATTCATTGTCACTCATGTACCTCTTGATTCCCCTTTGATTTATATATGATTGATTTAAAATAATAAATTTTTTTATTTTGTTAATAAAATATTATTTTGGCAGTTATATATGAGAAGTTAATTTTTCTTTATCTCTAAGTGGTGATATTTGTTTTCCTTGCTATACTTAAAAACTAATCCCATGCATCCCATGTATAAATCTACTCGAAAATTATTTATTATGAACAACGATGTAAAATAAGTAGAACGATACCAGAAATTTAACGATATTTATGTTTGTTTTCCTTCCTATACTTAACAACTAATCCCATGCATCCCATGTATAAATCTACTCCAAAATTATTTATTATGAACAACGATGTAAAATAAGTAGAACGATACCAGAAATTTAACGGTATTTATGTTGGAACGGGACGCCATACAAGTTTTAAATACGATCGTACAACAAGATTTTTATTTTTATAATTATCACAAAACTTTCAAAAGTGTCTTTTTTTAATTTATGTGTAACGCACATGTCATATTTATTTTACAATATTGATATAATAATTCATATTCTTAATTACTTATTTTGATAAATTTTATTTTTTTTAATATTTCTTTTATTTGCCCGCGATTTTCGCGGGCTTTCACACTAGTTAAACACATATTTTCATAATACATAAAGATAACAAATACCTAAATTGTCCCACGGAAAAATTACTTTTTTGGTCCATTATGTTGTCCACTTTCCAATTTAGAACCAAGATATTGTCCACTATCAAAACACATACACGAAGTTGGCAAAATTATCAAAAAAAATTACAAAATTATCCAATCCGGGCATGATGGCTGACGTGGCAGGATTCAATATTTACTTATCAATTTTTATTTAATTTAAATGCAGAAAATTAGAAATTATACCTAAACTACTAAATATACCCCCTTAATTTCTTATCCTTTCTTCATTCCCCCAAATTCATAAATTCAGAAATCGGACACCTTGAGATCCCCATTCTCGTCGACCAGCAGATTCTCCGGGTTTGATTCAACAACCGGAAAATTATCAGCAGCAGAATTCTCTGGGTTTGATAAGTCCAGATGAGAGAGAACCCATGTTGAAGCATGATCTCACTTGCTCCGTTTATTGAAAAACTTTCAGTTGTGCCCTGACAAACAAGGCACAAACTTGTTAGTTTCAATGTAGCATTTTTAAATAATCAAACAAAGCATTAGACAAACTAAAAATTATTAATTCGCTCTATCCAGATCTAAATAAGGAAATCTCATCTGCCTGCCACTATTATAAATAAATGGATATCTTCTCACGAATTAATTTAATTCCGATTTGCCTCTTTCCATCTCAAACTTCAACAGCAGATCTCGTTTTTCATCTTCTCATCCCCTCAATTTCTCCCATCTCCACCTCTCTCTCTATTTCTCAGTTCCGGAATGAGTACCCTTACCCGTGGTCGTCCTGATTTTCAGTTCAGCCACTCGAATCTTGTGTCTGAACGTATGCTAGCTGGAACCGACCACAATCAAATTACGACCGATGCCCCGGAGGTGGACTGTGACTATTTCGGCGGTGTTTATGACTACATAAACCAGATGCTGCTTGAGGTTAAGGAAGAAAGGATAAGAAATTTCTGAATTTCTGAATTTAGGGGAAGGAAGAAAGGATAAGAAATTAAGGGGGTATATTTGGTAGTTTAGGTATAACTTCTGATTTTCTGCATTTAAATTAAATAAAAATTGATAAGTAAATATTGAATCCTGCCATGTCAGCCATCAAGCCCGGATTGGATAATTTTGTACATTTTTTGATGATTTTGACAACTTCGTGTATGTGTTTTGATAGTGGACAATATATTGGTCCTAAATTAGAAAGTGGCCAAAATAATGGACCAAAAAAGCAATCTTCCCATTGTCCCACATCTGTTACTTGTTGACGGAGACACACTAATTGTGTTTTTCCTTCAACACTCCCCCTTGTGCCAAGTCAAAGGGTAAAATGGTGTTTTATTGTTGCCTCGTTAAAACCTTGCCAAGTAAAAAATTCAATGGGAAAAATAAAATGTGGTCTAAGGAAAAATAGTACAACACACCTATGTTGAGACTCCCCCTAAAGTATACACCTCTCTTTGATATGTACATCTATCAAGAGCTCTTTGAAAGTCTCCACTTCCTCAATTTACTTGATTCTTAAGAAAGTGCATAGTTGTTGGTTGTAAAAAAGTTGTGGTAATATTACTCGTATTATCACATTCTTTTCAATGATAGAGTTCAAGCCACTATTAACAGATATATGAATGGTCATAACATTTACCATTGATAATCATGAACTATTACATGTATGATAATGATCTCTTTACATGGATCAAATAAGTAACCAATATCAACGATACTATTTGGCGTTTCACAATAGGAAGTAAACTCAACATATTTTTTAGGGGTTACATGACCATCTGCAGTCACCATTATATTTATGAATGGGAAAAATAAACTCGCGTCAATGGTTTCTTTTAGGTATCAAAATACATTTTGATTCCATTTTAGTGATATTTTACTTTCTTGAGTTAAATCAAGATAAAAATTTTGAGAAATTAATATTTGTTCAAGTGTATTAGTAATGGTACAATAATGCACATATTGTACATAGGTAGAGAATTTCAGCACCCACCAGTTCTTCGTCATTCCACTGACGAAATTGATATTTCCTTATATCTTCACTTTGACCAATCATAGGAGTGCTAGCATATTGCACTTATCTATATTTAATTGCCTGATCATCTTTTGGACATGTGCAAATTATAGAATTTAATATCCAGAAACTCGGGTTTTAGTTTAAAATGTTAACATGACCGGGCTTTTCCATGATTCATTATCTCAAATTAAGAATTCCAAATAACTAGCGATATCTCTTATTTCATTAAGAGTGGATATTATGTCCATATCATCGACATATACAACTATAATGGCAAATTTGAAACTTGTTTTCTTTACAAATACGTAAGGGCATAGATTATCTTTTCCCAATATGTAATCACTTAGACGGTTATACCACATCCGTCTGGATTGCTTCAATCTATAAAGTGAGCGTTTTAATTCAATTGCAAATGCACTATGTGGCTTAGAGTCACTTGCCTTGGCAACAAAAATCCAGCAAGCACTTTCGTATATATCTCTAAATCATGATCTTCATAGAGATATGATGTAACCACAGGTATAAGCTGCATTCTCATTCTTTAGAATTATAACATCTATTATGAGAGAGTAAATATCCTCATAGTCAATTCGAGGGCATTTTGAGAAACTTTGTGCTTCAAGTTTAGATTTGCATCTCATGACTTTATTTTTCTCATTACGCCTTCTGACAAAACTTTATTTATGTCTTACAGGCTTTAGACTTAGTGGGGTTAGCACTATCAGACCAAATACTTTTCTTGTTGTCAGTGAATTTAGTTCTACCTAGATTGATTCTTTACATTTATGTCAATTTGCTTTATATTGACATTTCAATAGAGCGTGGCTCGATATCATCGTGCTCTATGATTCCTTGAGCAATAGTGTATACATCATCAATGTGTGTGGAAAATCTTTCCATCAACTTATATTAACTCTCATAACACATTGAGATTTCTTTATTCTCTGGAATCATATTAAACATCAGAGCATCCTCCAGTAATGATTCATGGACATAAGTATAACTAGAGATAATCTTATGAGAGGAATTATCTTCATTGATGATCAATTGAATTTTGTGCCATACATGCCATTTTATTCCTTGGGCAAATATTTATCGAACCAAGTGACCTCCCTCTATTCCTTTTGGGAGTCACGACCTCAACCACACCTCCATTAAGTATGGTTACAATGTCTTAATCAGTGACATTGTGCCCTTTATGGGGACTTTTAACCTTGCAGACACATTTGCAGCTGGTATATATAGGATCTCGTCACTTTAGAAATTTAGTCTTCTATACTTTGAAGATCAATTGTTCACTTACTTTATTTTCACGTTACATTGTGAAATGCGGGGATTATAATGAGACATAGTATGAAACTATTCCTATCGTTCCATTAGAAAATACTTTTTTTTTATCTGCCCCTAATGACGGGAAGACTGTCTCATTAGAGTGACAAATTTGCTAATTTAGTGATAAAGATATCGTCTGTCAAAGGTTTCAAACAACGGATGACTGTTGGAGATTCATATCCAACATAAATACTTAATCGTCTTTAGAAACCCATATGAATGCACTGTGGGGTCGCAATAAGCACATATACTGTGTAATTAAATATGCGTAGATATAAATTATCATGCTTATATCCAGTTACCAACTGGTAAGCAAGATATCTGGTTAGCAGGGGTTCATAAACAAATAAGTAAGAGTTGCGTGCAATATTTCATAACCCCGTGTAGAGACAAATATATGAGTGCGCATAAATATTATCTTAGTCACCATCTATATTCTTTTCGACGGTTTCTTCTTTGAGACCTTATTATATATGCACATTAGGGTACAAGATACATTACATCGATCTTGATCTAAATGCAATAGATATCGAATACTTTTGATGTAAACTCTCTAGCATTATGAGTTTGGGTGCTCTATAAGGGTGGTGAGTCCTCAATCATACTAAATGTGCTATAAGTTTGCAAACTCAACATTTTTATGGACAACACGTGCCGAAACATCGACCAAAACTATAAAATACTTGAATGATCCGCATTTAGAATGGTTATGTCCACGTGTATCACCAATTATCAATTATAAGAATGGAATATTATACTTTGTATCTTTAGCATATGCAGGTCTCAGTCATACAATTTTTCTAATGAACAAGTTTTGAAAAAAATGAGTGTTGCATCTTTGAGATATGAATGTATGTAGTGCTCCTAGTACTTTAGAATACACTAGCTGTAATGTAACAGCATTAGTTCGACACTATACTACGCATCAAATTTCTATCTCGTTTTGTGTTTCACTCAAAATAAAAGATGTCCATATTAATTTCTTATAATATGGACTATCATATCACGACGACCAAATAATCCATGCTAGTCGTGTCAAAACTTGAATGAGTGAGTGTCAAAAAGTTCTTTGTTGGTCATATCTTATGATTCAATAATCAAAAAGTAGTAAAGTAAAATTACTAAATTGACTCTAAAACGTGCTTTCTTCCACATAAATTAAAGGCATAGTTCCATTCTCATAATGTATTTCTTAATGATAATCATCAACATGAATATCATCAAACTTAACAAGGTTCATTTCGCTCTTGGTCCATACTGAGTATTTGTGACTTTAATCAATGTGCCACTAGGCATCAAGATTTTGTCACATATAAACATCAATTCAGTGAATAATTGTCTATTCGTCGACAAATTCTCACATTCTTCAGAGATATTTGAATGAAATACTTGTCATTCTAATATTTTGGATTAGGGCGCGGATATATGCACCCCGTAATATTATTAGTTGACCCCAAAATATTTTAGACAAAAATAGTCATAAATGAAAAGACTAAAATAACCTTACCACAATATATAATTAAAATTTAAAAAAATAGCAAATTATCTTCTCCTTCTTTCTACTGCCTTCATCGCCAATCAATCAGTCTTTCGGCTCGAAAACAATACACCGTTACATCCCATAACAACACAGAAGATCAATAAAGGAGATTCAAGAGTCACGAGTTCCAAGCTCCAATCGTTAGTTCGTGACTCGGTTTTCGTCCAGGATCTACGCAATCTCTCCGGATTAGCTGGAAAATTAAATGCAATTTCTTAGTTTAAATAAGTACTCTAAACTCTTTAGTTGTTTTCTTAGTTTAATCTATGCGATTATGTAGTAGCTTTTTATTTATTGTTCTTGAATCATTTCATGTTTTAAACCCTAGAAACGTCTGGTATTTGGATTCGTAATCACTCACTTAGTTTAATTATTGTCGGTTATTATTCATGCTCAGTTAATTGATTTCATTTACATTTTGCTTTAGATAATTGCTTTTCTCGAATTTACATGTTCTAGCTGCTGAATTAGATTACATAGTTTTAATTAATGTTCGTGCGTTTTAATTCCTTAGAGAATCAAAACAATCAAAACCCCACCCCAATTTGTATAAGTTACTTGTGATTAAACAAACTATTCTATATTCCGATTGTATGTTTCTCGAGAGACGACTCGAGTTAACTTTGCCAACCTACACACGATCCCGTTCTCTTGCGGGCAAGCTATTGAATTTCTGACAAATATTTATAAGTAGGCACACACAAAAGCTTGAATCAAAATTTTGGCGCTGTTGCCGGGGAACATAACAAAGGTTCAAAAATATGTTTGTTCATTTTATTTTCTTTTCAACTGTTTATTTGTATAATTATTTTTTCCATTTGATGCGTTTGATTGGCTGTTGAGTATATGCAAGGTAGAAGATCACTTACACTAGAACTTGCACCCTTCATCGACGATATTCATCGTTCCAATCAAACAAGACCTCCTCATATATCCGAACGCGAATCGTCTGCCACCACCAATTTCGTTTGTGATCCGGTTCCTGAATCGATGTTGAGGCTAGATAATCCTGCTCACAACAACGAAAACGATCAACCACCACGAAACCCACCTATACGACAAAGAAACGAGTACAGAAGTGAACTGATTCACCCTGACGGACCGACACAACCTCGAGAATATTGCGAAAATATTCAGCGAAACATGATGGACCAGAATGAAGAGCGAGGAAGAGGAAATAGAAATCGCCACCACCACATCCACGATGACTATTATGAGAGATCTTACCATGGAGACGAGCAAATTAACGACTGGCTCGCTGATGACAACTACAATGAGAGGAACGAGTACAACAGAAACTACGCGAGGCCTAATAATCAAGAGAGAC
The DNA here is from genome assembly GCA_014905375.1 of Phtheirospermum japonicum. NCBI lineage: Eukaryota > Viridiplantae > Streptophyta > Magnoliopsida > Lamiales > Orobanchaceae > Phtheirospermum > Phtheirospermum japonicum. Next base: position 26,818 of record BMAC01000218.1, read on the forward strand.
ACCAAAGGGGGGCGCGCGAGCCAAGACAAAGAGAGTTCACGATTCCTCAAGTGGGTCCCTATAGTTCTACTATTGTGGGGTAGAACTGCAAGAGACTTTGAGCTGGAACCTCATATAATCAACAACCTCCCAACATTTCATGGCCTCGACAATGAAGATCAATTAACCTTCCTCAAGGAATTTTATGCCGAAGTCAGTAGGATCCCATCTCCGGGACTTTATCACGAAGTCCTTCAAATGGTGTGTTTTCCAAGATGTATGAAGGATAAAGCCAAGTCTTGGCTACTTTCAATAGAACCGAGATCTCTGATCGTCTGGCCCATGGTGAGCGATAAATTCATAAATCAGTATTACTCCGCTCAAAAGACGGGCCACATTAGGAGACAAAATAGCCAACTTTGTCTAACAAGATGGGAGTTGCTCCACGAAGCATGAGAACGTTTCAAATCACTATTGCAAGCCTACCCACATCATCACAACTCTCCGGGGATGGTAAATCAACTGTTCTATGAAGGGCTTTTGGACTCCTACAAAAACAACGTAGAAGTAGCTGCTTGAAGAGATTTTAGATACTTGACAGCAACGGAGGCCAAGCAACTGTTTGAGAAGATGAGCGAGAAGTCGAGGCAAAAGAGCTCTTGACCACGAAAGATAAGAGTTAACGAGGCGATTGAGGTGCCGAGCAACGAGACCATCGAAACATGCACCCACTGTGGAGAGCAAGGGCATTTAGTGGATACGTGCAAAATGGTGTTTTACGAAGAATGCAAAGCTGAGGCGTATGCCATTAAAGATCAAATGCGCCAACAAGACCTTCCAACTTATGATCACATACCGCCAACTAAATTTAACGCGCAACGTAATTCTCCTTACTTGAATGGGGCCCTGGAAACCCACATCACACTTCCGCACCAACTGATCCACCACCACCACAAAACAAATCTCAAACAACTGGACCGACACCCACTCCAGTACAGCCAAACGATCAATTGTTAATCTGATAGCGAAACCAAGTCACCGAGACAATCAGAAATAGAGACGGGCTTGAAAATATTTCTATGCAAGTCAATAAGCATGGAGAAGTTTTAAATGACCTCTCTAAAAGTGTGAAGAATCTAGAAACAATGATGGGCCAAATGACAACATTCATGGCGAAGGCAGAGAACGAAAAGGAAAATTCCCGAGCCAACCAGAGCAAGCTTCAGCTGTTCATATCTTACGAAGTGGAAAGAAGATAGATAATGGGATCGAAGAGGAGAAAGAAGAGGTCACAAAACTCAAAATGAAGATTCGCCCGCAAATGACGGCCCTAAACCGGTAGAACAAATGCACAAGTCACCAAATCCTTATATTCCGGGGTCGTTAAAAGGAAAGTTTTCAAATCAAGTCCCCACTCCTACAACAGATGACGATTCAACCAAGTCTCCAACTCAGCAACCAAAGCAGTCAGCACCGACCATAAGAGACAAGGTTCCCTTTCCAAGTCGTCTACGCCCAGCCAAAGAAAACAAAAAGTTCATGGAACTTTACAATTTATTGAAGAATGTTAATATTAATGTAACACCCAAGCATCAACTGCATATTTTTATATTTCTATTTATCGTCATGCATTAATATATATTTTAGTTTTTCACAAGCCACGCTCAAGACAATCAGGTAGAGCTTAGATCTCTATTTTTTTTTTCTAAATATCTCAAAGCAGCAACTTTCATCAACAAATTAATACCAACCAATTTATCCCAAATAACTCCGACCATCACCACCGCCGACGTCATCATCCATCGCCACCTCAACCATCATCTTAGCCAAAAACCATCCAACCCGACAACTCCAAGCTATTTTTCCACAAACCAAAACCCCAATCAGCCACGGCCCGATCAAAGACCCGAATCCCTCATCAAACCCTAACCCAGGGCCGAACTCAAAACAAACCAACGCCACAGCCCCAATCGGAACCCTGTCCAAACCCAAATAGACACAAAACATCCCCGGCCCAAACCGTAATCACCACTAATGCCTGAATGGTTCACGCTGCTAAAATCACCACCACCATCGTCGGTCCCCACACCAGACGAAGCAAACCCAGAGTCCCCAATTGCCGACGTTATCACCAACCGCCGTTCACAATCCGGCAAACCCAAAATCCAAACCCCCAAACCGCCACGAATCGAAACCCAGCGGCCCACATGAATCGCTGCCACCTTGCAGTCGTACCACTTGCCAAACGCCTCCTGCACAAAACCGCCAGTTTTCGCCCTTATTGCCGTCGCCGCTAGGCCACTGCCCAGAGCCGCTGCAAAGCCGCCGGCGTCCTCAAAATGGTCCAGGAGAGTGCTAATGTTAGGTTTGGGAAAAGAAGACGCCGCCGCCGCCGATGCCGTAATATTTCGGCCGCCGGCGACAACTAAGGAGGAGGGGTGCTGTGTGGGCAGGCCGGATCCTTTTCCCGTTGCTGGCCGATTTCTTTTCTGTAGAAGAAAGGATGAGAGACGGGTTCTGAAGGGTTAATGGGTTGGAAACCCATATATAATCCAATCTTTCCAAATATTACAGATTAAACCCCAGAAGCTTTAACCCCTTTTCGATTGACCCCCAGACCTTTGCCATCCTTTCAATTGAACCCTTAGCTTTCCAACAACCTCAATTCATGCCCATTGACTTATGAAAACCTCGATCCAGCAACTAGAAAACTTATTAAACTTCAATTCAATCCAATCTTGTTTATTTTAACTATATTTATATTTTATGAACTTTAAATTATATATATATATATATATATATTATATATATATATATATATATATATATATATATATATTCATATTTCAAAACCCATATTCTAATTAAGTATATTTTTAAATTTACTAGGTGACGAGCAATACGGGACATAGGATTCAACCACGTGCATTTCACTCAACTTTCAACGACTTATTTACGAGGTAGGGACCACCGAACTGTCTTGTGCTAAATTGTATTTCTCGATTTTTATGCTATGTGTGCCATGTATTATTGAGTACGACTTATTTCTAAAACCGACTTATATAGCCAAAGGGCTCAACCCAACGTGCTATCCACGAATTAAAACCGGTGACCATAAAAGTTGTCATCGCGTTTTAGCTGCAATCAAAGTAACTTCTAAAAACACCATGAAATTAGAACCGGTGACCGTTACAAGTTGTCATCGTGTTCTACCTGCGCAGTCAAAGTCGACGTCCTTCTAAAATCCATGAATTAGAACCGGTAGCCGTTACAAGTTGTTATCGCGTTCTAGCTGCATTCAATGTCTACGTTCTTCCAAACTGATATTCTTTGAATTATATGGTTCAATGTGCTATTTTTGAGTTTTATGATTTACGTGAGATATGTCGGTGTAACTATTGAGCACGTTGAGCTCATCCCAAATCAACAACATTTTTCTTTCAGGTACAAATGAAGGTATCGAGTGATTGGGATATGAGGAATGGAATGATGTTGGTTTATGTTTTCTAAATTTGTTTTATGTTTTAAATAAAAGTCGTACTTCAAACAAATGCTACTTTAACTATCAATTTTAATTGATAGAATTTTGGTCATGTATATTATTATTTTCCGCTGCGTAATTTTGAACATTTTGAAAATTCTCTATACTCTTTTGATTTTACAAATAGATATGTACGTAACGCCAAGTCTATTTTATTATATTTTAAAATACCAACTATATATTTGTTTTATCGAAATCGGGGCGTTACAGGTTGGTATCAGAGCCAAGGTTTTGATTGGTTCTGTAGACTCACCTTGTTTTAAAAAAAGGTTTTTAAAAAAATAAAGATTTAATAGTTTTTATTCCTCCTCGTTGAACATTCATCGATATCCTCAAGGTACGAGAATTTATTGCAAGTATTCAAATGTTTAATTAATACCATGTTATCTCATGATTACATTCAATTTGGGTATATTTTATGATTTTTGGTCTGATTGCTCTCCAAGACATAGGTTTAATTAGTTGTGACCTTTCAGAGGTAGATACTGTGGGATCATTTTGTTGACCAAATATCTTTTGTGGCTCTTGGATAAAGAAAATGCAATTTTACGACGTATATTGAGTGTTACACCTCGTAAAATAATCAAGAAAATATTATTGATGACATTAGGATATGGCATCTAATCGAGGAAGAAGAAACGGGAACAGGGTTAACAAAGAAAACCCGACCCATTTTGACCAAACGACCGTTGAAGCTATGGACACGGTCTTCACAACCTTTTCCCAACGTCTCCAAGATAACGGTTTGGGGAATGGAGGCAATAACACAAAAGCAGTAGAGCAATTCCGCCTCTACCGACCACCCACCTTCAATGGGAGAGATGGACCCGATGCAGTGGAAGAGTGGTTTCGATCACTCGAGAGAATCTTTAGGATGATAGCTCGTGACGACGTGCAGAAGGTCACGTGCGCCACTTTTCAGCTAACTGAAGATGCTGGTCACTGGTGGGAAGGTTATTGGAGAACCTGTTCGGAGGTAGAACATGATGCTTTCACATGGAACAAGTTCAAGTCGGTGGTCATGGAGAAGTTTTTCCCACGCTCATATCGTGATCAGAAGGAGACCGAGTTCCTGAATCTCAAACAAGGGAGCTTGACGGTCACTGAGTACGAGAGGAGGTTTAACCAGTTGAGTCATTTCGCTACGCACCTGGTGGACACCGATTTGAAGAAATCGTTGAGGTTCAAAAGAGGCTTGAAGTCCCAACTAGCTGGTATCTTATCAGCACAAGGGGACCTTCCATACTTAGAAATGGTTAAAAGAGCCCAGGACGTAGAGTCGAGTCTTGGAATGGATGAGGTAAAGCCTAAACCCACAACCTTGGTGGATAAGAGGAAGTGGGAAGGTAGAAGCTCTAACCAAGGCAAACAACAGAAAACTGGTGGCGTGTACAGTCAACAGGGAATGGATAACAACCATGTGCTAGAATTGTGGTAAGAATCACCGTGGAGCATGCTTTCTAGGTCAAGGAAAATGTTACCGCTGCCATCAGAGTGGGCATGCAGCGCCTTTTTGCCCTGTGTTCGGTCAAAGGCAACAAGGCAATAGAGTTCCAAGGCCAGGACCGGCTACTGGAGGGAATGCTCGAATGTATGCCATGGCACGCAATGAGGCTGAAGAAAATCCTGGAGTTATAACAAGTATGTTAACTATCTCAGGAGTTCCTGCTTTTGTGCTTTTTGATACGGGTGCTTCGCACTCTTTTGTGTCAAGAAAATTTCATGATTTATCTGAAGTTAAAAGCAATAGAGTAGAGGAACCCTTAGAAGTTGGTTTACCATCCGGAAACGTGATGATCACAAACTTGATGGATAAGGGAGTGAAAATCGATGTAGGAGGAAAGAATCTTGAGGCTGAATTGTATGTGATCAAAATGAAAGATTTTGACTTGATATTAGGAATGAACTGACTCACGAAATATCAAGCGAAGATACAATGTCAAGAAAGAGAAATAATTTTGAATCTCCCTGAAGGTGGAGAGATCAAGTTCTATGGAGCTAAGACTAAGACGGTGCCACAAGTGATAACAGAAATGAAGGCCATAAAGCTGTTGAACAAAGGGGGATGTGAAGGTATCCTGGTAAACTTAGTTAGCAATCCAGTGGTCGAGGTAACGCCGCTCGAAGTGCCCATCGTCCGATATTTTAAAGACGTCTTCCTAGAAGAGTTACTAGGATTACCGCCCAGTCGTCAAGTCGAGTTATCTATTGAATTGACACCAGGGGCAGCACCCATTTCAAAGGCATCGTATAGGATGGCACCGAAGGAACTACAAGAACTAAAGGCACAAATCGAAGAGTTATTGGATTTAGGTTTTGTCCGACCAAGTGTTTCACCGTGGGGAGCACCGGTCCTCTTTGTTAATAAGAAAGAGGGGTCGATGAGAATGTGTATCGATTATAGAGAACTTAATATACTCACAATAAAGAACAAGTACCCGTTACCTCGAATCGATGACTTATTCGATCATCTAAAAGGAGAAAGAGTCTTCTCTAAGATCGATTTAAGGTTGGGGTATCATCAATTGAAGATCAAAGAGAGTGACATTCCAAAGACTGCTTTTAGAACGAGATATGGACACTACGAGTTTGTTGTGATGCCTTTCGGGCTAAGCAATGCTCCAGCAGTGTTCATGGACTTGATGAATAGGGTTTTCCACCCCTACTTGGATAAGTTCGTCATAGTTTTCATCGATGACATCTTGATTTACTCAAAGAGTCAAGAAGAGCACGAAGAGCACTTACGAATAGTGTTGGGAACACTTCGCAAGGAGAAGTTGTATGTGAAATTCAGTAAGTGTGAGTTTTGGATGGACCGGGTAGTGTTCCTTGGTCACATTATCACTGCTCAAGGGATAGAAGTGGATCCATCTAAAGTTGAAGCCATTAATGGATGGGCCACTCCCACAAATGCGAGTGAAGTTCGTAGTTTTCTGGGTCTAGCAGGCTACTATCGGAGATTTATCGAAGGATTTTCTATGATAGCCGTGCCGATGACTCGACTTACGAGAAAAGGGGAAAAGTTTGTGTGGAGCACGAAGTGCGAGGAGAGTTTTCAAGAGCTGAAGAAAAGGCTCACTTCCGCACCCATCTTGACAATTCCCGACCCAACAAAGAACTTCGTTATTTATAGCGATGCGTCGAAACAAGGTTTAGGTTGTGTCTTGATGCAACATGGGAAAGTAGTGGCCTATGCCTCACGACAACTCAAAACCCATGAGACGAACTACCCTACGCATGATTTAGAACTCGCAACTGTAGTTCATACTTTGAAGATCTGGACACACTACTTGTATGGAGGCAAGTGTGAGATCTTTACCGACCATAAGAGCTTGAAGTATTTGTTCACTCAGAAGGAGTTGAATATGCGTCAAAGAAGATGGTTGGAATTGGTTAAGGATTATGACTGCACCATTAACTACCATCCAGGAAAGGCAAATGTGGTAGCTGATGCGTTGAGTCGTAAGGGGGGACTAATGAGTTTACTTCTCGAGCAAGATAAGTTGGTTGAGGAGTTCGCGAAGATGAAGATCGAAATGGTGATACCTCCAAGAAACATAAAGGGGATCTTAACATCCTTAGTAGTAAAACCAACAGTGAGAGAAAATATTAAGGAAACTCAAACTCATGATGGTTTCATAAGTAAGATGAAGGAGAAAGTGCGGAAAGGAACCATTAAAGGCTTTATCTTAGCGGAAGATGGAGTGTTATTTTACGAAGGAAGAATTTGTGTTCCAAAAGACGAGAGTCTAAGTAAAAAAATTCTAGAAGAAGCCCATTGTACTCCTTACACTGCACATCCTGGTGGTACCAAGATGTATAAGGATTTGAAGACAGTATTTTGGAGGAGCATGAAGAGAGACATTGCCACCTTTGTGGGGAAGTGTCTAGTTTGTCAGCAAGTTAAGGCTGAACATCAACGACCGTCAGGTTTGCTAAAACCACTAGAGATTTCAGAATAGAAGTGGGAGCATATCTCGATGGATTTTGTAATAGGTTTACCGCCATCGACGAGAGGTAACAAGGCGGTGTGGGTAATAGTAGATCGTTTAACTAAGTCAGCCCACTTTTTACCGGTCAAGATGACATTCAACATGGAACAATATGCCCAAACCTATATTCGGGAAATTGTTAAGTTGCATGGAGTACCGGTCTCAATTGTGTCGGATAGAGATACGAGGTTCACCTCAAAATTTTTGAAAAGCTTGCAAAGTGCTTTGGGCACTAAACTGAAGTTCAGTAGGGCTTATCACCCACAAACAGATGGTCAAACTGAGAGAACTAACCAGGTCATGGAGGATATGCTGAGAACCTGCATACTTGACTTGGGAAGTCAATGGGAAGCTTTACTACCGTTGGTAGAATTTGCTTACAATAACAGTTATCAATACACCATTGGTATGGCTCCATACGAGGCTCTGTACGGAAGAAAGTGTAGATCTCCTCTGTACTGGGACGAAGTAGGAGAGAGAAAGATTTTTGTCCCCGAACTGGTCCAAGAGACAGTTAAACACATTGCCACGATCTGAGATCGAATTAGAACTGCACAGGATCGACAGAAGTCTTATGCGGACCGTCGAAGGAAGGATCTGCATTTCGAAGTAGGCGACAAGGTGTTTCTGAAAGTAGCACCAGTCCGAGGTGTAATGAGATTTGGTCAGAAGGGGAAGCTGAAACCAAGATACATAGGGCCGTTTGAGATTCTTAAAAGAATTGGAGAATTGGCCTACGAACTTGCGCTACCACCAAGTTTATCGAGCATTCATAACGTCTTCCATGTATCGATACTAAGAAAGTATGTCTACGATCCACACCACATCGTAAGGTACGAAGAGTTGGAGGTTAATAAGGACTTAACCTATGAGGAAGCTCCGGAAGCGATTTTGGACCGTAAGATACACCGATTAAGGAATAAGGAGATAGCATTGATCAAGGTGTAATGGAAATGTCATGGGATGAATGAGGCCACTTGGGAACAGGAGAAAGAGTTCAGTGCAAAGTATCCGAATTTCAGCATTTCGGGTAAGTGCYGAATTTTGAGGACAAAATTTTTCTAAGGGGGGGTCGGTTGTAACACCCGAGCATCAATTGCATATTTTTATATTTCTATTTATCGTCATGCATTAAAATATAATCTTAGTCCCAAGTTCTTCACCATAAACAATTTTATATTTTAATTTTAAATAGTCTAAGAACTCTATTTTTAAAATGGATTGATAGTTCGTTTGCCAAATAAATCATATAGCTCAACTTTTAAAACTAATATAACTTATTAATATTTTATTACTTAATTATTTATTATTCCTAAACCTTTTAAGATTAGGATTTATTTAATTATTTATTATTTTATCAAACCTAGTCCTATTAAGAATAGGATTTATATTATTTATTATTTTATCAATCCTAAACCTTTTGGCTGCGTTTGCAAACCAGGACGGGATTGGATTAAGGGGGATATCCCACCTAATCTAGCATTTGTTTGTATGGATATAAGCCCGGTATTTTATCCTCGGCCCGGTCATTATCTATTGGGAGTGGGATAGGTCTGTCCCATGGGTACCCCTCGGATAAATTCATCCCGTCTCATAACATGAGGACAAATGACGGTGTTTTCCTCAAGAAGGTCTTGACCTTACCGATTTTGGCCTCACTTGAACATGTAATTACGAGACAGCCATCTTAAATACTCTTGCCCACAACAACAAACCCTAGTGCAGCAGTTGGGATTGATTTTCAGTTCTCTCTCGCCATTTTCCCGATTCGACCACAACTTTTCAACCGCAGTTCCGTCGTCTATGCCTCATCCCGATTTTCAGAATTACCCCCCAACTCTCGCCGCCGCCTCTCTGAAGAATCGTCGAAGTTGTCCGACTTCGTCAAGCTCCAATTGGACCAGAGTTATTCAGTGGAGGTGGGGACGTTGTCCGGCTTCGGCAYATCCTTAAACACAGACACAAACCCTAACAAACCCTAGCAACAGCACAGGCGTTTCGCAGGTTTGAATTCTATCTCCGTGCCTCTTTCGGCTTCGGTTTTTGGCGATCCAACATAGACTAAAAAACAAAATCTAATTTCCTTCGGTGGTTCAATTGTGGCGAGGATGGTTTAATTAGATGTTGACCATGTTAACTTCTAGATCTAAGTTTAACCGGTTTCAATTTTTTTGGTTGCAGGATATCGAATTTTTCATAGCAGTTGTTACGAAGATTCAATCGTTGGTTGGTGTCGTTGTCTTTTCTATTATTATGTTAAATGAATAAAGATATCTTTCTTTTAATTAGACATATAACTGGGATCCTTCGGAATCATCCTGATTTTATTTTTGTCCATTTATAATTCTTTTGATTTTTTTCTTGAGTTTTAACAAATGCCTTACCACTATTCTTGAATTCTACTGTAAAAATATATCTTCAGGTAAATTCACATCTTCAGGTAAAAGTTGTACTCTGGTTTTATTATATTATCAATCATTAGATGGATCTGAATATCATAATGCCTTATACTGTAATTTTCAAGCTGATGTTGCTGAGCCGGTGATTTCTCTATTTTTAATTTTGTTGTATATTGTTATTTGGAAATTCCTACTTTTGTTTACCTAAGACTACATGTAATTTTCATGTATGCAATCTGCATTATATTTGTATTTAAGTTTCTATTTGGGTTCTAGTTTTATCTTCCTTTTTGTGTTTGTGCGTATGAACTGCAAAATGTATGCGATATTTTTGTATATTGGCTGGCAAAACATGTTACATAAGAGGTTCTCTTTCCTTTTGTGTAGTTATTGTTTTGCTGTTTTCAATTTTCTGTTATTATGCCCGTACTGTATTTTTTATATTTGTAAGAAATGAACTATTGCATTCAAGCCTGTAGGTTGTATGCAGAATATTGCAGATTGTGGGACAAAATGTTTGCTAGAAGTAGATGCTTTTAGATCCTTTTTAGTCCAAGAAAAATGATGCATACATTTCATATATCTCTTTTGAAATCTAATTAACTCGGTTACTGTATCATCTCATTTAATTATAGTCGATCACAGATCAGTTGTCATGTTTTTCTTAAAAAAAAAAAGAATGGTTGTTGAAGGCGTTGTATGGTCTTCTAATGTTGCTTCCCCAGGTAAGCTGTTTATGGGTTTTTTCGATATTGATAGTTTCATTTTTCAGATGTTTAAAAAGGTCCTTTTAAAGTTTTGTTTATTTCGTAAATTTGCCTTGCAACATGAAATCTTTGATATTATACTGCTCTTTGATTGGTTCTGTTTCAATATTGATGCAGCAAAGTGTCCGAACTCGATTGAAAACTGTACCATCATATTCCTTCAGCGGTGAACAACACAAGAGACTGTCATCGGTACATGKTTTCCCCGAAGTTAATGAATTTCAAGAATCATACAGTTTGGAGGATGGAGGTACAAGTGTCGATCAATAGCAAGTTCAAGAGCAGCATCGAGAACATTCCAAGTTACAGGCAATAGCTCGTTTGAGTGCTGCTTCTTCTGCAAAGGTTTGCTGATGCAGTTTGGAAGTATTGCTGATGATATTCATTTACAAGACGAAGTCCTTGGCATGAAGTTTACTGCCTCACAAAGATAGAAAAGGCTTGTGGTGGTGCTTCTTTGATTAGTGTTATTCTCAGTGTGGTTGATGGCCGATGATAGATTGCAAATTTAGTCGGCCTTGTAGATATTACACAGAACTAACAACGATAATGTTTTTTGAATGTGTGCGTAAACTGTRATTCTTTCAATTATTTCTTGGTCAAGTATTTGAACGTGTAAGTTATGCATAAAAGTATAATATCTATTTGTATGAAAGGCTGTTAAAAATACTAATGTTGCACGGAAATCTCGCTTTTTTTAGCTTTCTTTTCATTTTTTATCATAACAGATCCGATGATTGGATAGCATATGGAAGAAATTATATTAAATATTCAAAAGGGTAAATTTGTATTTTGTTCATATTATCCTTCGTAATACAGGAGAACAAACGCATGATATGAAAACTTATCCTAACCCCACCAGAATGCAATCAGAGAAAACAAACAATGGACTAAGTTTATCTCTACAGTGCTATCCCAAGACTCAGGATAAATCTATCATATCCCATCCCAAGAAACAAACACAGCCTTTAGGAATAGAATTTAAAACTTAACTATATATATATGTACGAATACTCATTGTCAAGTTTTTCACACTTTCAATTTTATTTTTTCACAAGCCACGCTCAAGACAATCAGGTAGAGCTTAGTTCTCTATTTTTTTTCTAAATATCTCAAAGCAACAACTTTCATCAACAAATTAATACTAACCAATTTATCCCAAATAACTCCGACCATCACCACCGCCGACGTCATCATCCATCGCCACCTCAACCATCATCTTAGCCAAAAACCATCCAACCCGACAACTCCAAGCTGTTTTTCCACAAACCAAAACCCCAATCAGCCACGGCCCGATCAAAGACCCGAATCCATCATCAAACCCTAACCCAGGCCCGAACTCAAAACAAACCAACGCCACAGCCCCAATCGGACCCCTGTCCAAACCCAAATAGACACAAAACATCCCCGGCCCAAACCGTAATCACCACCAATGCCCGAACGGTCCACGCTGCTAAAATCACCACCACCATCGTCGGTCCCCACACCAGACGAAGCAAACCCAGAGTCCCCAATTGCCGACGTTATCACCAACCGCCGTTCACAATCCGGAAAACCCAAAATCTAAATCCCCAAACCGCCACGACCCGAAACCCAGCGGCCCACATGAATCGCTGCCGCCTTGTAGTCGTACCGCTTGCCAAACGCCGCCTGCACAAAACTGCCGGTTTCTGCCCTTATTGCCGTCGCTGCTAGGCCGCTGCCCAGAGCCGCCACAAAGCCGCCGGCGTCTTTAAATTGTTCCAGGAGAGTGCTAATGTTAGGTATGGGAAAAGAAGACGCCGGCCGCCGCCGCCGATGCCGCAATATTTCGGCTGCCGGCGACGACTAAGGAGGAGGGGTGCTGTGTGGCCGGCCGGATCCTTTTCCCGTTGCTGGCCGATTTCCTTTCTAGAGAAGAAAGGACGGAGACGGGATCTGAAGGGTTAATGGGTTGGAAACCCATATATAATCCAATCTTTCCAAATATCACAGATTAAACCCCAGAAGCTTTAACCCCTTTTCGATTGACCCCCAGACCTTTTCCATCCTTTCAATTGAACCCTTAGCTTTCCAACAACCTCAATTCAGCCCATTGACTTATGAAAACCTCGATCCAGCCCCTAGAAAACTTATTAAACTTCAATTCAGTCCAATCTTGTTTATTTTAACTATATTTATATTTTATGAACTTTAAATTATATATATATATATATATTCATATTTCAAAATTTATATTCTAATTAAGTATATTTTTAAATTTACTAGGTGACGAGCAATACGGGACATAGAATTCAACCACGTGCATTTCACTCAACTTTCAACGACTTATTTACGAGGTAGGGACCACCGAACTGTCTTGTGCTAAATTGTATTTCTCAATTTTTATGCTATGTCTGCCATGTATTCTCGAGTACTACTTATTTCTAAAACCGACTTATATAGCCAAAGGGTTCAACCCAACGTGCTATCCACGAATTAAAACTGGTGACCATAAAAGTTGTCATCGCATTTTAGTTGCAGTCAAAGTAACTTCTAAAACCACCATGAAATTAGAACCGGTGACCGTTACAAGTTGTCATCGCGTTCTAGATGCGCAGTCAAAGTCCTTCTAAAGTCCATGAATTAGAACTGGTAGCCGTTACAAGTTGTTATCGCGTTCTAGTTGCAGTCAATGTCTACATTTTTCTAAATTGATATTCTATGAATTATATGGTTCAATGTGCTATTTTAGAGTTTTATGATTTACGTGAGATATGTCGGTGTAACTATTGAGCACGTTGAGCTCATCCCAAATCAACAACATTTTTATTTCAGGTACAAATGAAGGTATCGAGTGATTGGGATACGAGGAATGGAATGATGTTGGTTTATGTTTTCTAAATTTGTTTTATGTTTTAAATAAAAGTCGTACTTCAAACAAATGCTACTTTAACTATCAATTTTAATTGATAGAATTTTGGTCATGTATATTATTATTTTCCGCTGCGTAATTTTGAACATTTTGAAAATTCTCTATACTCTTTTGATTTTACAAATAGATATGTACGTAACAGCAAGTCTATTTTATTATATTTTAAAATACCAACTATATATTTGTTTTATCGAAATCGGGGCGTTACAATTAACCTTCCCCTGCTAGATGTGATAAAGACGATGCCAACATATGTGAAATTTTTCAAGGAACTAGCATCACGAGAGAGACTCTTGGCAGCAACCCATCATGTGGCATTAACAAAAGAAGTTAGCGCGATAATCAAGAAACCATTGCCACCCAAGGAAAAGGATCCCGAAAGTGTTTTATTACTACTTCCCTCGGGAATGGACAAACGGCAAGGGGGATGCTCGATCTTGGCGCTGGCATTAATTTGATGCCTTATTCTTTATTTATGGAGTTCGATCTTGGGGCATTAAAGCCTACCACTATGCCCCTACAACTGGCTGATCGGTCAATTCGGCAGCCTTTGGGTATTATTGAAGATGTTTTGGTGTAGATTGGTGAGCTGGTTGTTCCTGTTGACTTTGTGATTTTAGATGTTGGTTAAGTGCCAAGCGGGAGCAAGGATCATACCATCTTATTGGGGCGTCCGTTTATGTCAACTACGCGTGTTTTAATAGATGTGAACAAAGGAAGGATGACCATGTCCGTCTTAGGCGAGTCAGTGACGTTTTCACTTCAAGACATCCATAACACTCCTTCAACATATATGCAAGATGAGTGTTTATTTGTAGATCTAATCGATTCTTGTGTCCATGACCTCCAAAGCATTACCACTATAGACAAGTTTGACGTCGGGTACGACGAGGAGCATTTGAGTGGGGAGGAATTGATCGAATTGTTGGGAATTGACATAGGAGAAATCATAGATGGAATTGCTGGTTGTAGTGCTGAATTACGGAAGAGAGCGAGACACCTAAGATCAAGCCAAAAGTGGAGTTGAAACCACCACGAAATCGTTCGGAGTGCGTTTCCCTTGACCCCTACAAAAACTTTGAACGTGCAAGGAACAAAGGCGAGGCATACAATAGCAAGGATTGGATGACGAAGAAGAAGAAGTTGAACAAAGTTTTTGATAAGAAGTTAGATGATGTGAAGTTCAAGGTTGGTCAACTAGTGCTATATAATTCCGATCGTAAGTTTGATCCAACTAATTTTAAAGTCGCATGGAGTGGACCGTTTTTAATAAAGGAGATGGATGAGTATGGAGTAGCCACTATTTACGATGAGAGTACAAAGACGGAATTATAAGTCCACAAGCATCGACTTAAGCCTTATTACGAGAAATATACGAAGAGTGGAGAGAGGAGAAAGAAGAAGTTCATGGGCCCACCACGAGCTGGGAATTGATCAAGCAACTTCCGTCGAGCTTTCGACGTTAAACAAGCGCTTCTTGGGAGGCAACCCAAGCTTTCGTTAGTTTTCGATTTCTTTAATTTTATCTTGATTTTTTATTTTTTTCTTTATATTGTGACAATTGCCGTGGTACGTTTATGTGTGTGTTGATGTGCAGAAATTACGATAAAATCACTTTTTCTGGATAACTAACGGTTATATAGAAGTAGCTCGCTACCGCAAGGCCTTACCGCTAGATCCACTCGAGGCGTTAACAATGACGATAAACCACTGAACCTATCGCTAGCCGCAACAATCAGGGATAATGATGAGCTTACCGCTAGACAACCTACCGCTACATGTTACTGCTAGTAGTGTCTGCCGCTTAATTTTTATGAATCTCATTTTTGTCGATCGAGGTCGCAATCCGACCCAAGTTAGCCGCAGTTCGGAAACTTTTTGATAAGCTGCGACCCAGCCATTTACGACGTTGAGCCACAATTCGGCCGTTTCAAATCCCAAAAGACATGTCACCGGGCACTTGCGTGTAGCAATTGATCACAATCATCGTTTGTTTTGTTTTGTTTTGTTTGTTTTTATAAGTTTGTTCAAGCTAGTCCAATCACGCGGTCTAAGGCGAAGGATAATCACACAAGTGTTTTTGGAGAGACTCGACTATCGACTTTTCAGGGATGTTTTCTTATCTCCCTTGCCCTTATTTTTTTTATATTTATGACAATCAGGAGATTGCCAATTCTTTAGGGAAGGGGGTGGTTGAGTATGGTTTATATTTAAAAGAAAGTGCAATTTGACGTCTTTGTTTTGAAATGCATAAATTTTTACGTGATTGATTACTATTCCCGCACTGATTTGTGTTTGTATGGCTTGTCTGTCGAAATTAATTAAGTTTGATTTGACGTTTTTGTCTTTGAGCGTGTTGATCGACGAATTCTCGACGCGCTAGTTTCGGAATCCGTCTCCGCAAGAGTACGGAGCCGGTTGTAGGGCGGCGAGTTCTTCCCGAGTCGTGTCTCTCGAGGATGGATGTTATCGGCTTGTCGATTTCTTAATTGCTCTTATCGTCGGTTTATACGAAACTAATTTAAATGGAAAGCAGTAGTCATTGTTCGGTTTCGATTTTTATAACTAAGATTTATATGGTAATACAATATTTAAAAACATTGAAAATGAAAAGGAAATTAAAGCTTATTTAAAAACGATTAATCTAAACTAGTAAACTAAGGAAGCTTATAATTTAAATTAAGGAAAAGGAGGGAAAATCAAGGTCTAGCTTATTTGAAAAAGTCAACATTAGTTTAATAAAAATTAAAGTTCTAAAAAGGAAGATTATATAAAACTTCTAAAAACTTAAAGATTGATCTAAACAACTTAACAACTTAAAAGCATAAGTTAAAAAGCTAGAAAGCTATAAAATGAAAATGGAAACTTTGATGATCAAAATAACAACTAAATTACGATCAAACATCAACACACAATTAAATGAAATAACAAGGAAATAAAACTATATTAATGGAAAGATATTACCAAGAGTAATGATCCACAAAAGCTTGAAATGGAAAAGCTTGAAAGCTTGAAGGATTCTTCACAAAAGAAAACTAAATCAAAGCTTGAACAACTAACTAACTAAGATCTAAAGCTTAACTAATCTATTACTAATTACTAGAATTTTTGGGAATTAAAATTGATCAAAATGAAAGGAATTATTTTCTGGTTTGAAGGAGCTCTCCTGGGAGGAAAGAGCCTTGCTGCAAGTTGTTCAAATTGAAAAGACGTCTGATTACTTATTCCTTCAAAATTTCTGCTTTTCAGTCGATCGACTGAAAAAGCAGTCGATCGACTGGCAGTCGATCGATCATGTCGGCAGTCGATCGACTGCGATGTCAAAAAGGCCTGAAGCCCTGGAATCCAGTCGATCTTGAGGGGTCCAGTCGATCGACCGCAGTCGATCGGCCAAGTAGGCAGTCGATCGACTGCGTCGTCCAAAATGCCAAAAGTCCCTGGAATCCAGTCGATTTTGGGGGTTCAGTCGATCGACCAAGTAGGCAGTCGATCGACTGAACATCCAGTCGGTCGACTGGATTCCAGCGCCCGGCTCGATTTCTCGTTCTTTTCACGTCCGCTGGTTGATCGAGCCTTGTCCGTTGCGCTTCCTTGCTTTGTACGTTCATTCCCGAGTCGAGTATCAACGATCCCAAATGAGCGCGGCCCCGCTTGGACGTCCTACGGCCAATAGAAAAACGAAATAGTGAAAAACTACGAAAACTAATAATAAAACGTACAAAAATATGAAAACCTAGAAATAACGAAAAACGGCCAACTCGACTCCTAAAACACCTAAAAGCAAGCGAAACACGCGCAACATGATACAAAAACGATAGCAAAAATATGTACAAAAAGATGCAAATCAACCACCCCACACTTAGAACGGTTGCTTGTCCTCAAGCAAAACTAACGTAAATTTACAAAATTACCCCGGACCAACCCTAAACTAATGCACAAAATAATTCGAGACGTCGTACGCTACGTTGCTTGTTAGCTTAGGCTAAAAGGACGTCAATGTGCGTTGTTAAGGAAATTTAGATCGACTTCCGAACCCTAAAAGAACTTAAACAATCCACCAAGTCGGTCTCCCCGTCCCTGCCCCTGCTAAGGTCTATCCACGCTCGAACTGTAAATCGGCTCCCTACTAGCCAAAATCATCTACGCCTCTCTTTAACAAATATATACTAAAAATCGGACAAAAAAGGAAAAACGTGCTACTTAACAACTTCAAGGATTTATAACGTATCCTTGTTTATTCGTCTCTTTTTTTTTATTTTCTCTTCTCTTTCTTTTTTTACGATAAATAAAGATGAAAATACGAAGCTTTCAACGACTCCGATCATTCGTTGCTACTAGCAACTTACAAACTTATCGATCGAGCACGTGGAGCAATTGTCGACTCCAAATTACAAAATAAAAACCTATAGAGAGCGTTCGATGACTAGGGCTAGTCGAGGCACTAGTTCTAAACGAGCACAAGGATAGCACGAAGCTAAAACCGAACGGAGATCCCAACAAGATAAATCACCTAAGTCCACTATATTCGATCGAAAATCTAAACACCCTAACAAATCATCAAAACCGCGTCACTTCGCCAAGGGTCCAAGCAATAATAGCACACACGTTACTCAAATTAACACAAGCAAGCATACGACAAAATTAAAAACCTAGGACGAACTCTAACCACCCCACACTTAAAACCTAGCAATGTCCACATTGCGTATTTAAGCTAATAAAAGCAGTAAAAAGGTGTAGGGAAAAGAAACGCCCCTATATTCGAGCTTGTGTCGACGTGGTTGTGCAAAAGTCGTCTCCGGGAGCCGAGGCAAGCAAAAGCTATCTACAAGGTAAGGCAAGGTGGAAATTTGCACGAAAAACAAACTATTTACAAAAACGAAAATATTTTTGAGTTTTTTGAATTTTCTAATTTGTTTGGATTTTATTATTTTTCAAATTTGTTTTATATTTTGAGAAGATATTCAAAGAAAATGAAATAAACTATATACAAAAACGAAAGCAAGTAAAAAGATTTTTTTTTTTTCTTTTTATTATTATTATTATTATTCTTATTATTTTTTATTATTTTTTTTTACAAGAGTCGAGACGAGAAATAAAAGAACATAATCGAAAGAAAAAAAAAAATAACACACAAAAACAATAACAAATAAAAATAACAAAGGATAAACTAGGAGATTTAACGACGTCTCCTAGGTCGGGCACGGAGGGTCGCGGGCCTCGTCTTCCTCTTCCTCCTCGTTTTCGCCATCGCCGCCGTCATCGTCGTCCGCCGTCATCGTCGTCGTCGTCGTCCGACGCATCCGACTCTCGACCAAAAGGAGCCGGGTATGGGAGGCCGCGGAAAGCTCGGTCGTTTCTTGCCTGCCCCTCGTCGAGCCGGTCGAAACGGGCATTGAGCTGGTCGAAACGCAAAAACATGACCTGTTGGAAATCGCTCCAACCCATCTTGGGACCCGAGCCGGTGCTCAGACCTCCGTACTGCGGGGCTGCCGCTTGGCTCGTGCTCGCTCCGAATTACGCGCCCGAACCGGTGTTCGGAAAATCGCCGGCTTTGCCTTGCTCATTGCCTCGGTGGCATTGACGTCTCGGATTTTGGCTCGCCGGGTTCGTCGGGGCTCTTCGCGTTTTGAACGCCAACTCCATAAGGTCGACGCGTGTCATGTTTGCTGACTCGGCCTCAAACCCGAAGTAACGAGCAATAATGGTGATCATCGGCCCCATGCCGACTCGTGCGACGCTTCCTCCCCTCGTTTTCCGTATCCCTCGAATTTGCCCACGGATCAACGGAAAGAATGGGACCGGATGTCCATTCAATACGCACCAAAGCACGTACACCTCGTGGTGGGTGAGGTCGGTGCTCTCATGTTTGCCCATCAAGATGTGGACGAAGAACTTATAGGCCCCAAGCAGAGCCAAATCGGTTATCGCCGACGCCGAGTATCGATCCCGGGTACCACGTCCGCCCGTGATACTCCCCCAAAACTCATCCGCATGAAAACCACTCACCTGCGTGTACGAGTACTGCTGGCAGTCAAGCCTGAGAACCCCTTGGAGCACCCCCTGATCGATCCGGTGCTCAATTCCCCCACAACGGACATTAAAACTCCCGTCATCGGTCTCTTGGTACGTGGTGAAGAACTCGAGCACTAGCTCCCGATAAGCCGGTGCCCGGAAAGACGCGAACATCCGGCCGTTCATCGCGTCGATGAAACTTAGTAGACGCATGCCGAATCCGTCAAAATCCCCGTTCGCCACCCACTCGTCTAAACGCTCGATATTGATGAAGCGCGGGGTAGCGAAATGTCGCTGGGATAGATTTTGAAAGAGTTCCCCCTCGTATGTGGAGTAGATGGGGAAGGGGGCACCGTAAGCTCCGGTGATATCGGGGTATTGGGGAAGGCCGAAAATATTTTCATCGTCGGAGTGGCCATCCATGATAAAAGAGGGGAAAGTATGAACGAAATTGGACGGATTTTGTAGTGGAGGGTACTAAGAATCGAAACGAATGAAAAACGACGGAAAAACGAGGAAAACTAAAATTGAATGTTCTTTGGGGCAATTTGTCAAACACTTTGTGGGCAAGATTTTGAAGGGTGAAAATCAAAGAAGAAAGGCTCCCAAATCCTACCCAACAAACAACCAACTAATCCAAAGTTTCCCAAGAGTTTGTATAAGCGAAGTACCTTGCAAAATTGGCTCAAGATGGAACGAAAAATCGAAATCAACCCAGGAAGATTTTTGAATGTAGAGAGGAAGGGAAAAAAAACTGAATTTCCCGCTGGTTTCTCGCCGTCGATCGACTAAAGTCGTTTTTCCCCCTCTTTCCTTTCTCTCTCTCTTTTTTTTTTTTTATTATTTTTCTGCGTTTTTTCTTTTCTCGTTTTTTTTTATTTGCCTGCGTTTCCGTCGATGTGGGGGGAATATGGGCCAGATCGAACTGGTATATATACACATCTGCATTCTCTGGGCAGTCCGGGCAGTCGATCGACTGCGCTCTTCGGTCAATCGACTCGGCTTTTGTCAAAATCTGAAAATATTCTGGAATCCAGTCGATTCCACCGGTGGCGGTCGATCGGTTGCCTGTCGATCGACTGGTTGTCGATAAGCACATAACTAGTCGATCGACTGCATTCTAGCAGTCCATCCATTTTCGATCCTCTTTTCTCCAAGACTCCAAGACTGGACCTACACAAACCCAAAAACTCCATTAACACTACTTAAAGATAGAATATACACTAAATTAAAAGAAAAACAAGGAAAGAGTTAGAAAGGGTTAGAACGTCGTGGGTTGCCTCCCACGTAGCGCGTTTGGTTAACGTCGTTCGCTCGACGGTTATACAAAAACGTTATCCAGGATCCAAGAAGAGGTGACGATCATTCCACGCCTTGGTGTTCTCGAGTAGACACACCGGGTGATCAAATTACCAAGGCGGGCGCGTAGGGCAAGCCGGAAGATCGAGACATCAAGAATGTGGCCTTGCTTCGGTGGTCGTAAGAGTGAGTCGATCACCCAAACGTGATCATCCCAAAACGGGTCGACGTATTTCTCTATCTCACCGACCGTCATCTCCTCTCTCTCGAATTTAGAAATAGTCGTAGTCGGGCATGAGAGAGTAGGACCCCGCACATCTTCCTCGTCCTCTTCCACCTCCTCTTGTTCAAGTAGTAATAAATCGTCGGGTGGTGGAAAAAGAGGCTCGATCAACTCCACATCCTCCAAGACCGGCACAACTACATCTTCCTTGCCTAAAGAAGGTAAGCTCGACAGTTCAAGTGCCATCGGGGACCTCCAAGATAACACCCCCTCACTTTCCACTACAACCTCTTCACAATACCCGAGAGGGGTTACGTTGTCTTCCGACCCATTCTCCTCATCGTCTAAATCCACCTCATAGCGCTCCTCTTTCGAAAGATCGTCAAATCTCGAATTTCCATCAACGACCGTGGGCACCACCACATCAAAGATGGGCTTCTCGTCAAGGCACGATTTCTTAATCTCATCCACGTCATTGGCAATTTGCTTAGCGTGTGTCTCCATGTGAGTGAGGCATTCCGTGAGCTCGGCTAAGAGAGACTCCACGTCCAGGAGTTGGGACGTAGACGAATCTTGAGAGAGTGAGGTATAAGGGTCATCGCTCGGAGTATACGAGCTCGAGATGGGTAGATTTTAAGTGTCGTATAGATCGTAAGAAGAAGGAAGGGCGAGTGGAACATATGGATCGTCAAAACTCGGATCAAAAGGATCAAGAGTCGGTGCATACGGATATACGCTCGGGTTATAGGGATATAAAAATGGAGGTGAATGTGGAGGATTTGGGTCATAATGATCGGAAGAGTAGATCCATTCTTTCCTGATCGAAGCATACGGGTCGTCATATTCGGGAGTGGTGTATGGATTTGGATATTCGGGAGTTTGGATGTAAGGGTTGTCGTATGGCAAACTAGCTCGGTAGTTTGCCATCCTCGGCCGGATCAATTAAGCGGCGGAGGCATCCTTTGATCGTCTAGAGTGTGGGCGGGCGGAATCGGGCTCTCGAACGGAGTTGCCATCGTTCGCTCCTCGATTATCGGTGATAATAGCGGAGGTAACGGGACGTCGAACCTACCCTGCATACACACCAACGACAAAAGATTATGCGTATCGAATGTAAAACGATGAACCAATCTAACTACGAACTAAGTTGACGATAAGAGTAATTAAGAATGCCATTGGCTTTAATCCATCCCCGGCAACGGCGCCAAATTTTTGATCGACGAATTCTCGACGCGCTAGTTTCGGAATCCATCTCCGCAAGAGTACGAGCCGGTTGTAGGGCGGCGAGTTCTTCCCGAGTCGTGTCTCTCGAGGATGGATGTTATCGGCTTGTCGGTTTCTTAATTGCTCTTATCGTCGGTTTATACGAAACTAATTTAAATGGAAAGCAGTAGTCATTGTTCGGTTCCGGTTTTTATAACTAAGATTTTGCTGCAAGTTGTTCAAATTGAAAAGACGTCTGATTACTTATTCCTTCAAAAATTCTGCTTTTCAGTCGATCGACTGAAAAAGCAATCGATCGACTGGCAGTCGATCGATCATATCGGCAGTCGATCGACTGCGATGTCAAAACGGCCTGAAGCCCTGGAATCCAGTCGATCGGCCCAAGTAGGCAGTCGATCGACTGCGTCGTCCAAAATGCCAAAAGTCCCTAGAATCCAGTCGATTTTGGGGGTTCAGTCGATCGACCAAGTAGGCAGTCGATCGACTGAACATCCAGTCGGTCGACTGGATTCCAGCGCCCGGCTCGATTTCTCGTTGTTTTCACGTCCGCCGGTTGATCGAGCCTTGCCCGTT
>BMAC01000218.1:64858-79219 GCA_014905375.1 Phtheirospermum japonicum
ACAAACTGTTTGAGAATTCCGATTGTATATTCCTCGAAAGACGACTCGAGTCAAGTTGCCAAACTACGCGCGACCCCGTTCTCTTGCGGGCAAGCTATTGATCTTTTGACAAATTTTCATAAGTAGGCAACACAAAAGCTTGAATCAGTAGGCACACACAAAAGCTTGAATCATGACACGTGATACAACAACATATAACTGACCATGACTGGACACATGATTCCTCAAATAAAGGACAATGTTCAAAAGTGATTGATCCTAACTCTTGTTTATCGTCATCGCATATGAAGTCATGAGAGAAAATTATTTTCGTTGAAACTTGATAGGTATTTTAATGTCAGAAGACGTTAAACTCATTTGGGGAAGCAACACTTTTTCACCGGCCTTTGCAACAATTAGAATTTTGCATTGAATGACATGCGTGAAAAGTCTTGTAACAACCGATTTCGTCATGTTACATAATCTCATTGAGTGGTCTATGTTCCTCCATGAGATTATCATAATAAGTTTACTTTCATCAATATATATATAATACGAATACAAATACAAATACAAATACAAATACCAATACAATAAGTTAACTTTCACCAATGTAATAAATTAACTTTCAACATTATCTATATATAAAATACAAATACAAAATACAACAAAGGTAGAATTTTCAATGCATGTGAAATTGAATAATAATATATTTGATAAACAATTCGACAATTTTAATCTAATTTTACAATTAAAAACAATTCGGCTTTATTTTATCATTAATAAAGTATTATAGATTAAATTAAATTAATCTACATTAATATGTGAACAATGTACTTAAAATTAATAAAATATATACATACATTCATACATACATACATACATACATATATACATACATACATACATACATAATATGAGAAGAATACTTGTAACATTAAATTAGGAAAACATATATGATGTGATTTCAAAATTTGTTTAAAAAAACAACTAAATTTCTAGAAGTCAACAAAAATAAAAGAAAATACAGAGAAATATTAAATAGAATATTTTATCAAATATATAAATACATATGTAATTTATAAAATATTTACTTAGTAATTCAAATTTGTATAGTTACAACTAAATCATATTGATAATTCATTGAATAATAACATATTTGATAAAAATCTGACAATCTCGTAATCTAATTTTACAATTACAAACAATTTGAAATAAATTTATTATTAATAAAATTAGAAAATCAAATTATATTAATCTACATTAATATAGATTGATGTAAAAAATCAAATGTATACAATACCATACATAAGATTTAAATAAAACACAATATATAAGGCAACATTACCAGATAATAGAATTAATAATGTGATCGATAATACATATTATTCTATTATTTTATTACGGTTAAAAATAATAAAATGTATACATACATACACATATATAAATAAGAAACGAATACTTTTAATTTATATTTGAAAAACAATTAGAGATGTAATTCCAGAAATAATTAAAAGAAAGAACTAAATTTTAAGAAGTCAAAGAAAATAATAATATACAAAATATTAAATAGAATTATTTATTTTATATATATATATAATTCACTATGAAATATGGGCTTAGTAGTTTAAATTTATATATTTTAAATTTAAAATACAATTAATTTTTTTTTAAAAGCCAAATTAGAAAGAGAAAAATCTGGATTCAGTTCGACCCGAATGTTAAAAATCAACCCAGAATCCTAACCCATATCAAGATCCTACCCATTTAAACATAAAGTATATTCATCAGAACACATCCGACAATTCTAATGTAACCTGACCTAAAAAACCCGACTATAAAAGGCCTAACCCTATTTTCTCAGCCACATTTCCACCCCCCACCCCCCACACAAACCCTCTGTCCTCTGTTCCTTCTGCAGCCTTAAACTCTCACAAAACCAAACTCCGCCGCTCCGCCACTCTTCGCCATTTCCGTCCAGTTAACCTTAACCGCTCACACATAACACACCTACGTCATGGGATCTAAAATGAAACATCTGGCTTCAAACGCCCTCTCTCTCACTCTTCACTTCCAAAATGTGTATGTGCCTCTCATCCACCAATTCTAAGTTTTCTGTCTAAAAAATTCATAATTTTTTTTTAATTCTAAACATTTCTGAGAAATTATTATAGATCTACACCAAATCTTTAATTTGAAGGTGTTTTGGGTCACATGAATATAATTACTGATTTTATTCATCAGGTATTCGTCTGAATTAGGGTTTAGCTTCTAAATTTCAATAAGTCTTTTTAGATTTAACTTTTTGGAAGTAGTTTTTTTTGTTTGAGTTTGTTGAGTACTGATAATTGGTATTAATCGTACATTCTGTTTTTCTCCATAGTTGTCTGGGGCCAAATTTTGATTTTGACAGTCAAATGTAATTATTTTTCTTGTAAGTATTTCTTTTCAAATGTAATTATTATAATAAATATCTTTCGTTTCTAATCCTCGTAATTGTAAATTATACATCAATCAAAATATTGCAGGAGGAGTATCAAAGACGTCCGGAGGAGGCTCGTGCTTCATCACTGGATCCTGTCGTCGTTGACGATAACACTGTCTATCTACAAACTGTCGGCGTGAGGAGCATGCACGTCAGCAGCTCGAGTACGAGGCGATTCCCCGTGACCGGGTGATGCAGGAAGTCGCCGCAGCGATGGAGATGATGATGATGATGATGATGTGGTTTAGTTGATTAAGGAACGAATAATATTTATATTTGGTATTTTATTTATGTTTTGTACATTATACGATAAAATTATTAATTAATTATATTTTATTTTTAAATTTCTTTTTTTAGAAAATGCAAATTAGTTTTCGTATTGAATTATTGATATGTGAAAAAGATAAAAGTAAAAATTTCAAATAAAATGAAATAAAAATAAAATTTAAAAATTTGTTGAAGGGCATAACCCGTCAGCATTTGCTGACGGCAAACACACCCGTCAGCATTTGCTGACGGGTCCCGGGTCATAGCTGAGGGCTTTGCTGAAGGGAGTTATCCATCAGTGAGCCGTTAGCAAATGCTGACGGGTTTAATAAGTTCGTCAGCAAAATATTTATTGACGCTAAAAATTCTGACAGGCGTTACCCGTCAGCATTCGTTTGCTTACGAGTTTGTTGACGGGTAACGCCCTTCAGCATTTCCCTATTTTTTCTTTTGTAGTATATTTTTCTATTTACACAAAGAATATTTTTCAGAATAAATAAGAGCATTATTTGTTCTAATTACAGTAAGACTGGTTTTCAGAATAAAGAATATTTAAGTATTTTTACCCTAAAGTCACGAAATTAGTTGTAAAATATAGCAAAATATCCTAAACTTGAAAGAAAACCCGTAAAAAATTGCGTTTGCAAAATTGTAAAGCATACAACACCCGTGTGTCGCATGTGAATATGTGATATAAGAAATTAGAATCTATAAGACGCTGATAATTCTATTAAAAATGTCGTATACTAAACTTGTAGTATATGTAATATTATTTTATTATTATTGATGTGGCCTGAACAGACAGACCTGGGTTGGGGTAGACCTGATCTAGGATCACTAAGGAGGTTTCCAGTGGCCTGACCTATTTTACCCCCGTGGGGTCCTGAGCTAACTTTCCCGAGGAGGTCAGGAAAACATATGGAGATGAGGAAGGAATTACCCTAGCTCGGGATAATCTTGATCTGACTTAAATTCTCGGGTGAGATTAAGGTCAAAAGGCCTAGAGTCAGGAAAAACATCCTGACCTGATCCGAATCTGCTGAGAAGGATTATAGGAGGGCAGGCCTGTGGGTGACCAGGCGCTCTGTCTTCCCAGAAGGAAACATGTGGGGACCACTTGTCATGATTATTTTTATAATGGCTCAAGATTTGTGTCCTTTGTTTCCGAGATCCCGGAAGGGGTCCCCACTGGGGAAAATTATAAATAGCTCAGCCCCAAGGCTGAGAGAGGTATGATATTCTTGTGCATTCCTTTCATTGCTCACTGAAATATACTACCCGCTTAACTGACTTAAGCATCGGAGAGGTTTCCACCGGCAATCCTCCGGTGGTCCTTTCTAACGTTTTTGTGGTGCAGGTCAGGCTTATCTTTCAGGAAGATCGGAGTGTTTCATAGAGGGGATATATTAGTTTGGTATAATTATTTTCTGGGTGAAAAAATTGGCGCCGTCTGTGAGAATATCAAGGCTAAGACGTTAGATAAGACATGGCTTCAATGGAATCCGGAGAAATTTGGTGGCAGAATTGGGTGTCACGCCAAGTTTTTCCACTCCGATGGATGCACCAAACATGACAGGGCCATCAACAACAGAGCCATCGGCAGCAGCACGGCCAGGCGCAGCGCAGCCTCCCCCCAGTGGGTCCCCGCAAGTTGGCAGAGGGTTGCTGAATGACACCTTTCTCAGACAACTGTCTGACCTCATCGGTAAGGCCGTGGAAGTGGCTGTGGACAGGAAGTTCGCAGAGTTCTCAACGCAAAACACCCCCGTCCCAGACAGTCCCGCCATCGGAGATGGAACCACCGCGCGCCCAGCGCACGGTCCGAACTCCTCTCCAGGAGGAGGACGAGAAAGATGGCGAGCACAGACCAACCCGGACCTCACTGAAAAAATGCAAAACCTGCAGAAAGAGGTCAGGGAGTTTAAGAGGAAGATGGCAAGCACAGATGCGATGCCGGCGCGGAGGGGTACGCCGTTCATGGAGGCGGTTTTGCGCGATGACGTACCGGCCTCTTATAGATCCATGGGATTTGAATATAACGGGATAAAAGACCCATGGGATCACCTGATCCGATTTGAGATCGTGGAAACATTGCACAAATTCTTAGACGCGATCATGTGCCGTGTCTTCCCAACGACCTTTACAAAGTCGGCCCAGCTCTGGTTCAGCCAGTTGCCGCCGTGCTCTATCAGCAATTTTGACGAGTTCATCTCGGCATTCCTACATCAGTTTACCAGCTGTCGGAAGTATCAGAAAATGCTGTTAGGATTATTCATCCTGAAACAGAAGGAAAATGAAATCCTACACACATACATCAACCGATTCACAAATGCAAAGCTTGAGGTGCCATCAGCATCTGAGGAGCTCTTGTTTAACGCATTAGCGCAGGGGTTCAGGAGAGGAGAATTTTTTCAGTCGTTGGTCGTAAAGCCAGTGCTGAAGTTCGGAGAGCTCTTGGAACGAGCAGAGAAGTACATCCACCTAGAGGAATCCTTAAAGATCAAGGAATAAGGAGAGAAAAAAAAGGGACAGACCTGATAGGAAGGAAAGGGTACCGATGAAAAAGCCCAGGCCAGATCTGGTAGGGGGACGACCTCGTTTCGACAGATACACACCCCTAGCAACACCTCAGGAAGAGATTTTGCAAGCAATAGAATGGCACCATGAACTCAAATGGTCTAAAACTTACTCTCAAAAACCACAAAAAGAAAGATCAGACTTATTCTGCAGATATCATAACGAGTATGGCCATGACACAGATCAGTGCACTCATCTAAAGGATAAACTAGAGAGAATGGTGCAGGCCGAGCACCTCAAAGAGTATGTGCAGATGAGAAGAGAGGATCCCAGGTCTGACTTATGCAGGCGCGATCGGCCTCAAGGGAACATGCATGAACAAGATAACGAACGAAACAGTGGGTGATTATGAAGTTGAAGTTTCCTGCTCAGGATGGAACAGGGGAGGTTAAGGGTGATCAGTATGCATCCAGACAAGCGTACGTCGAGTGTATCCCATGCAATGAAGAGGAAAGACAAAATAAGAGAGCCAGAACGGAGAATGCGATGCCAGAGCTAGCCCAGCGAGAGGAGGGTTTGATGTTAGTAGAGGTGGTCCCAGGGTATGATAGTAGAGTTGTGAGAGTGGGAACGACCCTGAGCCCATAAATTCTGGTAGACCTGGTCCAATTTTTGAGAACCAATGCCGATGTCTTTGCTTGGTCTCCTCAAGATCTGGTGGGGATAGACTCGACAGTCGTCGAGCACTGCCTCAATATCAACCCAGGAGGAAAGCCAGTTAAATAGAGGAAGCGTAACTTCGGCCCCGAGAAGGAGGCATCATCAAAGTTGAAGTCGAAAAATTGTTGAAAGCTAAGCACATTCAAGAAATACGATTGCCTGAGTGGCTTTCCAACGCGGTATTGGTCCCCAAAACCCCGAAGATTGGTGTATGTGTATAGATTTTTGGGACCTCAATTGGGCCTGCCCTAAAGACCATTATCCGTTACCAAGGATAGATCAGTTGGTTGACTCCACATCTGGTTGTGAGTTGTTAAGCATGATGGACGCCTCATAAGGGTACTATCAGATCAGGCTAGCTGAGGAGGACTGGAAGCGGGTCAGTTTTATAACCCCAAAGGGGACCTATATTGCTATGTGGTCATGTTATTTGGGCTCAAGAATGCAGGCCACGTATCAGCGATTGGTGGATAAGATGTTTAAAGCTCAGCTGGGAAGGAACATGGAGGCATATGTCAACGACATGTTAGTCAAAAGCGTGAAGGCAGCCTCGCATGTGGATGACTTAAGGGAAACCTTTGACACTTTGAGAAGATACAGGATGAAGCTCAACCCCAAAAAGTGTGCATTTGGGGTAAGAGCTGGTAAATTCCTGGGTTATATGGTCACATAAAAGAGAATAGAGGCCAACCCAGAGAAGGTAAGAGCCATCATGGACATGGAGGCCCCAAGGAATGTCAAAGAGATGCAGTGCTTGGCAGGCCGAATTAACGCTCTGAGCAGGTTCGTCTCGCGCTCAGCTGAAAAAAGCCTGCCATTCATCCTGGCCTTGCAAAAAAAGCTCATTTTCAGTGGAATGAGGAGTGTCAGGAGGCATTCCGGATGCTGAAGTAGCACCTGTCAGGCATGTCGCTGCTCACTAAGCCAGTTTAAGGCAAACCTTTAATCCTATACTTGTTTGTTGGGCAGTAGGCTGTAAGCTCGGTCTTGCTCAGAGAGGAAGGTAAAATGCAGAGGCCGGTATATTATTGGAATAAAGTGTTGAATGATGCTGAAGTCCGATATGTAAAAGTGGAGCGAGCAATGCTAGCCCTGGTCGGGATGGCACGTAAGTTGCGCTCTTAATTTCTCTCACACAGCATAGTAGTGCGGACTAACTTACCATTAAAAGCCATTATGGATAAGTTGGAGGCCTCAGGACGACTGGTTAAATGGATAATTGAACTTAGTGAGTTCAATATTAATTTTGAAACAAGGAAAGCCATTAAAGCCCAGGTGTTTGCTGATTTTATGCAAGATATGACCACCTCTTCTAAGGACAAAAAGGAATGGACAATCTATACAGATGGTTCGGTAAGAAACCTAGGCTGTGGCACAGGCATAGTATTGACTGACCCGACTGGTGTAACTACTGAATACGCAATACGGATGAATTATACCCTGTCTAATAACGCAGCTGAATATGAAGCTCTTTTGAGGGGAATTCAAATGGCAAAGGATCTGGGTGCAAAGCAGGTATGCACAAGAGTGGATTCGCATCTCGTATGTAGGCAGATAAATGGAGAATTTGAGACAATAGACAAACATATGTAAAAATACCTAGCCCAATTTAGGGAGTTAGCTAGTGCCATGGGGACTCTGATTGTCCTCCAAATCCCCAGAGACGAAAACACGAGAGCGGATTACTTGGCTAAAGTGGTCAGTTCAGTAGTGGATTGTCGGGAAAGAATGATCACTCTGCTAATGGTAGATCAAGAATTCAGAGAGGAGAAAATAGTGATGAAGGAGAAGATTGGCGCTCCCCTATCAAAGCATATCTGGAGAAAGGAGAGTTGTCGGAGAGTATGAGAGAAGCAATGAAATTAAGGACTAGGTCATCCCGATTTTGCTTGATCAAAGGAGAGCTGTTTCGAAGGGGGTTCGGGTAGCCCCTTTTACGGTGCCTTAGCTTAGGGGAGGGAACCCACGTCCTTAGAGAAGTCCATAAAGGATGATGTGGTAATCACATGGGTTCCAGAGCCTTGTCAAGCAAGATCTTGAGAGCAGGCTACTTTTGGCCACAACTGAGGAAGGAAGCAGAGGGTTTTGTTCGGACTTACGACAAATGTCAAAAAAAACTCACCCTTAATACACAGGCCTGTGGAGGAGCTCATGAAAATGATATCTCCTTGATCGTTCAGCAAATGGGGGATAGACCTGGTAGGACCCTTCCCCACAGCCCCCGCACAAAAGAAGTTCCTGATTGTGGCCATTGATTACTTCAGTAAATGGGTGGAGGCTGAAGCTTTGGCAAAAATCACAGAGGATGCGGTAATAGGTTTTTTGTGGAAAAATATAGTCTGTCGATTTGGAATCCCTAGGATTTTGGTTTCAGATAATGGCACTCGGTTCATGGGAGCCAGAATCAGAGCTTGGTGTGATCGGTGAGAATCGATCAACATTTCACATCTGTTTATCTTCCGCAAGCCAATGGCCAAGTTGAAGTGACCAATCGCATCCTCATACAAGGAATCAAAGCTGGATTGGAAAGATCGGGAGGCAAGTGGGTTGAAGAGATCAGTTCAATTCTGTGGGCTTACAGGACTAATCCCAAGGAGAGCATCGGGGAAACGCCATTCAGTCTTGTGTATGGCATGGACGCTGTGGTCCCTGCCGAGATCAGTATGGAAACCCATAGATTTAGAACTTTGTTGAGGAGCAAAATGAGCTATTGATATAGAATGCCCTGGACTTGGTGGAGGAAAAGAGAGAAAGAGTTGTCATCAAGATGGAGCACATTAGGGGACGGGTCAAAGCAGCCTATGATAAGCCTGTGATCAAAAGGCATTTTCAAGTGGGATATTTAGTCCTTAGCAGATATGATTTGGTGAAGGCAAAAGGAAAGCTGGATGCTACCTGGCAAGGGCCTTTTAAAGTTACAAAAATCCTACAGGGTGGAGCGTATGAACTGGAACAGTTAGATGGGGTCAAGCTACCACGAGCTTGGAACATAGCTAACTTACGAAAATATTATGTATGATAAAATAACCAAATATTTATAACAATTTTGTTTCATATGTATCTTTGCTTTATACAGATTTAAACGCCAGATTGGCTAGCGGCGGATGCCCATAAAATGCCTGACCTGATTGTCAGTATTTTAACGCCAGAATTGGCTAAGGGCGAATGCCCATAAAATGCCTGACCTGATTATAAGTATTTTAACGCCAGGATTGGCTAAGGGCGGATGCCCATAAAATGCCTGACCTGATTGTCAGTATTTTAACGCCAGGATTGGCTAAGGGAGGATGCCCATAAAATGCTTGACCTGATTGTCAGTATTTTAACATCAGGATTGGCTAAGGGCGGGTGCCCATAAAACGCCTGACCTGATTGTTAGTATCTTAACGCCAGGATTGGCTAAGGGCGGATGCCCATAAAATGCCTGACCTGATTGTCAGAATCTTAATGCCAGGATTGGTTAAGGGAGGATGCCCATAAAATGCCTGACCTGATTGTCAGTATCTTAATGCCAGGATTGGCTAAGGGCGGATGCCCATAAAATTCCTGACCTGATTGTTAGAATCTTAACGCCGGGATTGGTTAAGGGCGGATGCCCATAAAATTCCTGACCTGATTGTTATTATTTTAACGCTAGGATTGGATAAGGGCGGATGCCCATAAAATTCCTGACCTGATTGTCAGTTTGAATCTTAACGCCAGGGTGAACTGAGGGATATCCTAATTTTCTAACCTAACGGTCGGAAAAAGGCAGGACTGGCCAAAGGACTGAGGCCACAATTTGATAAGTTCGATTGATAACACTTGGATTATGATAGAAATTGATTAGAGAATACTCAATAAAAAATTCTTGCTTAGAAAACATCCATCGCAAAGATTTTGGAAATACATCAAAAGATAAATTCATACGCCTTCTTATAAAAAGGGAAAATTGGCGAGTTTGATTACAAGTGCAATAAAGAAGAAGAAAAATAAAATTCAGAAGAAAGCCCAGAAAATTCATCCATGAGAAGAAGGAGCACTCCTGTCAGACGCCAGAATCTGGCGGACACGCCATAGTTCACACTTTGTCTCATGGAAGCATTGACAGTACCTGTCAGCCCGCTCGAAAATGGAATGAGCCTCGCTGAAGGCGATGGTCAGTCGGCTTACTGACTCCGTCAGATCGGCTTTTTCCTCCTCCAGTTGGTGATTAAGTTGGCGAAGTTCAACCCACTCTCGTTTGTAGTGGCGATTCTTCTACCTTTTCCTCTCTAAGAGTCGACACATGGGAGAGATTTTTTCCCGGAGGACTAGTAGCTTGTCAGTGAGTTTGAAATTCTCTGAAAATAGAGAAAGTTTTTTTCGCCTCACAGTATCAAGCTCTTCAAGCAGGGAAGGAGAAGCCATGAATGAAATCGAAAGACATCAGTTGTAAATGCGCGTATATAAAGAGAAGAGGAGCACGTGCTATAACGAATAAAAATACTAGGGTTTCCATGAAACCAGGAAACCCTAAAATATGAAAAGTCGCTACAAGACAAATTTGTTTCAGACAAGAAATGCATGAACAAACAGATCAGCCACACAGGCAAAAAATAAACATGATCTGTCTAAAGAGAAAGAGCAACCCTAGCAGAACTAAGCCTAAAGCTTGGCATCTAACTCCTCCGAGAGCTGCTCTACCGCATCTTCAGCCAAGGCCCCAGGGGAGGCCCCTCCGGGCAGCTCACACAAATCGGCGAAGGTGGGGGAAGGAGTAGATGTGGTTGATTTGCATCTTTTTGTACATATTTTCATTACCGTTTTTGTTTCACGTTGCGTGTTTTTCGCTTGCTTTTTGTTGTTTTAGGAGTCGGGTTGGCCGTTTTTCGTATTTCTAGGTTTTCTTAGTTTTTGTACGTTTTCTTATTCATTTTCGTAGTTTTGTTCACGTTTTCGTTTTTATTGGCCGTAGGACGCCCAAGCGGGGCCCACGCTCGTGGGATCGTCGATACTCGACTCGGGATTGGACAGACAAAGCAAGGAGGCGCAGCGGACGAGGTTCGATAAACCGGCGGAGGCGAAAAGGACGAGAAATCGAGCCGGAAGCTGGAATACAGTCGACCGACTGGATGTTCAGTCGATCGACTGCATATCTGGTCGATCGACTGAACCCCCCCAAAATCGACTGAATTCCAGCGAGTTTTGAAGCTTTTGACATGGCAGTCGATCGACTGCCTACTTGGCCGATCGACTGCCGTCGATCGACTGGTGTCCCAAGATCGACTGAATTACAGGGCTTTTTGGCCATTTCGACACAGCAGTCGATCGACAGCCGACAAGTCCGATCGACTGCAGTCGATCGACTGCTTTTTCTCAGTCGATCGACTGAAAAGCAGATTTTTGAAGATTTAAGCAATCAGACGTCTTTTCACAGAGGACTTTTTGTTTCACGTTGCGTGTTTTTCGCTTGCTTTTTGTTGTTTTAGGAGTCGGGTTGGCCGTTTTTCGTATTTCTAGGTTTTCTTAGTTTTTGTACGTTTTCTTATTCATTTTCGTAGTTTTGTTCACGTTTTCGTTTTTATTGGCCGTAGGACGCCCAAGCGGGGCCCACGCTCGTGGGGATCGTCGATACTCGACTCGGGATTGGACAGACAAAGCAAGGAGGCGCAGCGGACGAGGTTCGATAAACCGGCGGAGGCGAAAAGGACGAGAAATCGAGCCGGAAGCTGGAATACAGTCGACCGACTGGATGTTCAGTCGATCGACTGCATATCTGGTCGATCGACTGAACCCCCCCAAAATCGACTGAATTCCAGCGAGTTTTGAAGCAATATGATGAACAGAGATCCATGGCTGCTCGCCAAAGAAGCGCAACTGCTGGGTCCAGACAACGATCTTTTGCAGCTGAGCCCTTCTCGCGCCGAGGGCAGTATAGATCAGGGACCCCTCAGGCCCCTCATGATCCGGAGGTGGAAATCATTGCCCCCTCAGAGTTTAGGGGAAAGGACGGAGCCGGCCCGCGAAGCAGACCACACTCTGGCACCGGGGAGGTCCAGTTCGGGAGTTAGGATTGCGACCCCGAATGACACTTGGTTCAACAAGTTGGTCGCTGAACTGCCCTGGTCCCCCTGGCCATTCAGTTCATCCAGGGGCAGTGCCCAAGTGCAGATAAGGCCACTCTGGAGAAATGGTCCCCGACCCGGACCTGATAGAGTCCTCTATGCCAGGACGAGGCGAGGGTAAGTCACTCTTCAACTACTCCCTCTTTTCACTTTCCATTATAGTTTGCTAAGTCTCCTTTTTATTTTAGGCGGCGGCCAAAAAGGTCCATTTTGGTTGCCAGTGATAGGGGGCCCTGATGAATGCCGACCTGGCGAAGGAGGCACAAGAGATTGCAAGAGAAAGAGAAAAAACTGTGTGACCTGTGCAGGGAAAGGGATGTCAAGCTGAAGAAAGCGGAGCAGGAGGTTGGAGGAGGTGAAAAATTCAGAGCAGAAAGTGCTAGAGATGGCGAGGGCTGAGGCACGAGATGAGGCTCTAGCCGAGGCTCGGAGCTTTGGTAGATGAGAAGGTGGCTCGGGCACGCGAGGAGTGGAAGATGGAGTTTCTTAACTCCGAGGATGGGTTGAGGCTGATCCCATACTAGCTGAAAAGTCGCCCGACGTGCCTTCCCTGGGCTCGGAGCAGCTTTACCATTTGGTAGCTCCAGAGGCCGAGGTATATTTCTATCTTTGCCTTGGATGCTCAAGTAAAAATGGGCCACGGAGAAGCCCACTCTTCCCTTTGACTGCCACGGAGGTACTGAAGCAGCCACCAGAGCCTACATCCCTTCTGCCAATTCTCACGAGCAGGATCGTCTACATCGACTCGGCACCCATGGAGTATGTTGAGCATGTCCTTGCAGCCTTCAACACTACCTTAATCTCTCTAGGAGCAAGCTCATCCAGATCTGGGCCTGGCACTCACCCTGACCACTGATCGATGATTTCTCGACGCTCTAGAAATCGCCTCCGCAATAGTACGGAGTCGACTGTAGGTGCGGTGAGTTGTCCCGAGTCGTGTCTCTCGAGGATGGATGTAATCGGCGTTCGGTTTTCTTTATCGTTCTTATTGTCGGTTTTTTTTTTGATTAAACTAAATTAACCTAGAAAGCGATAATCATTTTTCGGTTTTATAGCTAAGATTTGAATTTGAAATTGAGATTTTAAAAACATTTAAACATTTAAAGAAATTAAAGCTTATATTACAAATGACCAATTTAAACTAAATAACTTATTAAAACTTATTAATTTGAAATTAGTAAAATGGAGGGAAAATTAAAGTCAACTTATTTGAATAAGTCAACATAATTACTTAGTATGAATTAAGGGTTTTAAAGGAAGAGCTTTAACAACTTTTACTAAATTAGAATTTGAATACAACTTAACAACTTAAAAGCATAAGTTCATAAGTTAGAAAGCTAGAAAATGATATTTAAAGTTTGAAAAACACAAGAGATACTAAACTATGATCCAAAGCACAACACAATATTAAAAAGAAATAACATGGAAATGAAACTAGATTAAAGGAAGGAAGTTACCAAATGTTGATTACACAAGAGCTTGAATGAGAAAGCTTAAAAGTTGATGGATCTTCACAAAAGATAACTTGAAACAAAGCTTGAACATAAACTAACTTAAGTCTAAACTTAACTAATCTATATCTAATTACTAGAATTTATAGGAATTAAAACTAATTAAAAGTATGAAAAGCAAAAAGTTTTCTGAAGTTGGAGAGCTTCTTGGGGAAGAAAGCCATTCTGGAGCAAGTTGTCCTCCGTGAAAAGACGTCTGATTGCTTAAATCTTCAAAAATCTGCTTTTCAGTCGATCGACTGAGAAAAAGCAGTCGATCGACTGCAGTCGATCGGACTTGTCGGCTGTCGATCGACTGCTGTGTCGAAATGGCCAAAAGCCCTGTAATTCAGTCGATCTTGGGACACCAGTCGATCGACGGCAGTCGATCGGCCAAGTAGGCAGTCGATCGACTGCCATGTCAAAAGCTTCAAAACTCGCTGGAATTCAGTCGATTTTGGGGGGGTTCAGTCGATCGACCAGATATGCAGTCGATCGACTGAACATCCAGTCGGTCGACTGTATTCCAGCTTCCGGCTCGATTTCTCGTCCTTTTCGCCTCCGCCGGTTTATCGAACCTCGTCCGCTGCGCCTCCTTGCTTTGTCTGTCCAATCCCGAGTCGAGTATCGACGATCCCCACGAGCGTGGGCCCCGCTTGGGCGTCCTACGGCCAATAAAAACGAAAACGTGAACAAAACTACGAAAATGAATAAGAAAACGTACAAAAACTAAGAAAACCTAGAAATACGAAAAACGGCCAACCCGACTCCTAAAACAACAAAAAGCAAGCGAAAAACACGCAACGTGAAACAAAAA
>BMAC01000218.1:79244-123405 GCA_014905375.1 Phtheirospermum japonicum
TAGATTAAAGGAAGGAAGTTACCAAATGTTGATTACACAAGAGCTTGAATGAGAAAGCTTAAAAGTTGATGGATCTTCACAAAAGATAACTTGAAACAAAGCTTGAACATAAACTAACTTAAGTCTAAACTTAACTAATCTATATCTAATTACTAGAATTTATAGGAATTAAAACTAATTAAAAGTATGAAAAGCAAAAAGTTTTCTGAAGTTGGAGAGCTTCTTGGGGAAGAAAGCCATTCTGGAGCAAGTTGTCCTCCGTGAAAAGACGTCTGATTGCTTAAATCTTCAAAAATCTGCTTTTCAGTCGATCGACTGAGAAAAAGCAGTCGATCGACTGCAGTCGATCGGACTTGTCGGCTGTCGATCGACTGCTGTGTCGAAATGGCCAAAAAGCCCTGTAATTCAGTCGATCTTGGGACACCAGTCGATCGACGGCAGTCGATCGGCCAAGTAGGCAGTCGATCGACTGCCATGTCAAAAGCTTCAAAACTCGCTGGAATTCAGTCGATTTTGGGGGGGTTCAGTCGATCGACCAGATATGCAGTCGATCGACTGAACATCCAGTCGGTCGACTGTATTCCAGCTTCCGGCTCGATTTCTCGTCCTTTTCGCCTCCGCCGGTTTATCGAACCTCGTCCGCTGCGCCTCCTTGCTTTGTCTGTCCAATCCCGAGTCGAGTATCGACGATCCCCACGAGCGTGGGCCCCGCTTGGGCGTCCTACGGCCAATAAAAACGAAAACGTGAACAAAACTACGAAAATGAATAAGAAAACGTACAAAAACTAAGAAAACCTAGAAATACGAAAAACGGCCAACCCGACTCCTAAAACAACAAAAAGCAAGCGAAAAACACGCAACGTGAAACAAAAACGGTAATGAAAATATGTACAAAAAGATGCAAATCAACCACATCTACTCCTTCCCCCACCTTCGCCGATTTGTGTGAGCTGCCCGGAGGGGCCTCCCCTGGGGCCTTGGCTGAAGATGCGGTAGAGCAGCTCTCGGAGGAGTTAGATGCCAAGCTTTAGGCTTAGTTCTGCTAGGGTTGCTCTTTCTCTTTAGACAGATCATGTTTATTTTTGCCTGTGTGGCTGATCTGTTTGTTCATGCATTTCTTGTCTGAAACAAATTTGTCTTGTAGCGGACTTTTCAATATTTTAGGGTTTCCTGGTTTCATGGAAACCCTAGTATTTTTATTCGTTATAGCACGTGCTCCTCTTCTCTTTATATACGCCGCATTTACAACTGATGTCTTTCGATTTCATTCATGGCTTCTCCTTCCCTGCTTGAAGAGCTTGATACTGTGAGGCGAAAAAAACTTTCTCTATTTTCAGAGAATTTCAAACTCACTGGACAAGCTACTAGTCCTCCGGGAAAAAATCTCTCCCATGTGTCGACTCTTAGAGAGGAAAAGGTAGAAGAATCGCCACTACAAACGAGAGTGGGTTGAACTTCGCCAACTTAATCACCAACTGGAGGAGGAAAAAGCCGATAACTTGCTCCAGAATGGCTTTCTTCCCCAAGAAGCTCTCCAACTTCAGAAAACTTTTTGCTTTTCATACTTTTAATTAGTTTTAATTCCTATAAATTCTAGTAATTAGATATAGATTAGTTAAGTTTAGACTTAAGTTAGTTTATGTTCAAGCTTTGTTTCAAGTTATCTTTTGTGAAGATCCATCAACTTTTAAGCTTTCTCATTCAAGCTCTTGTGTAATCAACATTTGGTAACTTCCTTCCTTTAATCTAGTTTCATTTCCATGTTATTTCTTTTTAATATTGTGTTGTGCTTTGGATCATAGTTTAGTATCTCTTGTGTTTTTCAAACTTTAAATATCATTTTCTAGCTTTCTAACTTATGAACTTATGCTTTTAAGTTGTTAAGTTGTATTCAAATTCTAATTTAGTAAAAGTTGTTAAAGCTCTTCCTTTAAAACCCTTAATTCATACTAAGTAATTATGTTGACTTATTTTTGACATGGCAGTCGATCGACTGCCTACTTGGCCGATCGACTGCCGTCGATCGACTGGTGTCCCAAGATCGACTGAATTACAGGGCTTTTTGGCCATTTCGACACAGCAGTCGATCGACAGCCGACAAGTCCGATCGACTGCAGTCGATCGACTGCTTTTTCTCAGTCGATCGACTGAAAAGCAGATTTTTGAAGATTTAAGCAATCAGACGTCTTTTCACAGAGGACAACTTGCTCCAGAATGGCTTTCTTCCCCAAGAAGCTCTCCAACTTCAGAAAACTTTTTGCTTTTCATACTTTTAATTAGTTTTAATTCCTATAAATTCTAGTAATTAGATATAGATTAGTTAAGTTTAGACTTAAGTTAGTTTATGTTCAAGCTTTGTTTCAAGTTATCTTTTGTGAAGATCCATCAACTTTTAAGCTTTCTCATTCAAGCTCTTGTGTAATCAACATTTGGTAACTTCCTTCCTTTAATCTAGTTTCATTTCCATGTTATTTCTTTTTAATATTGTGTTGTGCTTTGGATCATAGTTTAGTATCTCTTGTGTTTTTCAAACTTTAAATATCATTTTCTAGCTTTCTAACTTATGAACTTATGCTTTTAAGTT
Organism: Phtheirospermum japonicum; assembly: GCA_014905375.1. Classification (NCBI taxonomy): domain Eukaryota; kingdom Viridiplantae; phylum Streptophyta; class Magnoliopsida; order Lamiales; family Orobanchaceae; genus Phtheirospermum; species Phtheirospermum japonicum. Next base: position 81,829 of record BMAC01000218.1, read on the forward strand.
GTTAAGTTGTATTCAAATTCTAATTTAGTAAAAGTTGTTAAAGCTCTTCCTTTAAAACCCTTAATTCATACTAAGTAATTATGTTGACTTATTCAAATAAGTTGACTTTAATTTTCCCTCCATTTTACTAATTTCAAATTAATAAGTTTTAATAAGTTATTTAGTTTAAATTGGTCATTTGTAATATAAGCTTTAATTTCTTTAAATGTTTAAATGTTTTTAAAATCTCAATTTCAAATTCAAATCTTAGCTATAAAACCGAAAAATGATTATCGCTTTCTAGGTTAATTTAGTTTAATCAAAAAAAAAACCGACAATAAGAACGATAAAGAAAACCGAACGCCGATTACATCCATCCTCGAGAGACACGACTCGGGACAACTCACCGCACCTACAGTCGACTCCGTACTATTGCGGAGGCGATTTCTAGAGCGTCGAGAAATCATCGATCAGTGGTCAGGGTGAGTGCCAGGCCCAGATCTGGATGAGCTGCTCCTAGAGAGATTAAGGTAGTGTTGAAGGCTGCAAGGACATGCTCAACATACTCATGGGTGCCGAGTCGATGTAGACGATCCTGCTCGTGAGAATTGCAGAAGGATGTAGGCTCTGGTGGCTGCTTCAGTACCTCCGTGCAGTCAAAGGGAAGAGTGGGCTTCTCCGTGGCCCATTTTACTTGAGCATCCAAGGCAAGATAGAAATATACCTCGGCCTCTGGAGCTACCAAATGGTAAAGCTGCTCCGAGCCCAGGGAAGCACGTCGGGCGACTTTTCAGCTAGTATGGATCAGCCTCAACCCATCCTCGGAGTTAAGAAACTCCATCTTCCACTCCTCGCGTGCCCGAGCCACCTTCTCATCTACCAAGCTCCGAGCCTCGGCTAGAGCCTCATCTCGTGCCTCAGCCCTCGCCATCTCTAGCACTTTCTGCTCTGAATTTTTCACCTCCTCCAACTCCTGCTCCGCTTTCTTCAGCTTGACATCCCTTTCCCTGCACAGGTCACACAGTTTTTTCTCTTTCTCTTGCAATCTCTTGTGCTCCTTCGCCAGGTCGGCATTCATCAGGGCCCCCTATCACTGGCAACCAAAATGGACCTTTTGGCCGCCGCCTAAAATAAAAAGGAGACTTAGCAAACTATAATGGAAAGTGAAAAGAGGGAGTAGTTGAAGAGTGACTTACCCTCGCCTCGTCCTGGCATAGAGACTCTATCAGGTCCGGGTCGGACCATTTCTCCAGAGTGGCCTTATCTGCACTTGGGCACTGCCCCTGGATGAACTGAATGGCCAGGGGACCAGGGCAGTTCAGGACCAACTTGTTGAACCAAGTGTCATTCGGGGTCGCAATCCTAACTCCCGAACTGGACCTCCCCCGGTGCCAGAGTGTGGTCTCTTCGCGGGCCGCTCCGTCCTTTCCCCTAACTCTGAGGGGGCAATGATTTCCACCTCCGGATCATGAGGGGCCTGAGGGGTCCCTGATCTACTGCCCTCGGCGCGAGAAGGCTCAGCTGCAAAAGATCGTTGCTCTGACCCAGCAGTTGCGCTTCTTTGGCGAGCAGCCATGATCCTGTTCATCATATTTTCTTAAGAGAATGAAACAGATTATTCAGAGTTCATTGTAAAAGGCCATCATAAAATATAAGTCAAGCAAAATATAAGAGGCAGGACTGTCAATATTCTTTACCGATCTCGGAGGTTAGAGGGCTGTTTTCCTCCCGATCATGGAAGAAATTTATGGCAGAAGGGACGAGAAGTTGTGAGAGAGTGAAGACGTTTTCATTAAAAATGGAAATGTTCCGCTTGAGGCGGGGAGATCTGTCTCTGACAGACAAATGCTGCTGGACTGGCAATTCCTCAATAGGTTGGGAAGGAAAGCCCCAATTTCCTAAGCAATGTACAAAGAAAAACTTTTTGTTCCAGGACTTATTGGAGGAAGGGATGTCGGTAAGAAACCAAACACCAGTCCTAGCGGATAGGTAAAAATAGCCCGGGGTAGAGCTCTTAACTTGGAAGAGATGGAAGAAGGTTTGGGCTGATGGATCCAGGCCCGCGTATCGCATGGCCAGGTTATAACTTGTAATGATTCTGAAGGAATTAGGAACAAATTGGTGAACCGGATTCTGTACAAACGGGCTATTTCTAATATTAGAGCGTTCACAGATGATAGGGCTGTACATATGCCAGACCTGGTTGGGGGTAGCTCTGGCCTGAAGTAGTCAGGATAAATTAAGAGAGGGTAGCTCATGTGGGCTTCTTCTGGGCGTAACTATCCAGAGAATCATTGAAGGCCTAAAGGCAGAATCGAGCTGAGGTTCCGAGGATAGAGCTCGTCCTCATAAGATCTAACCTTTTGAAGGACAGGAACATTAGCGGAAAGAAGAATGAGATCCCGACAGTTCAGCTTCTTGGAATTTTGCTGAACTCCTAGGAAGTTGAGATAGCACGGAAGGGATGAAGATCCGAAATAAGGAAGACCTGGTCAGAACCAGGGTCTGGTACCGATACCAAGGTGGCGTGAAAGAGGAAAAAAGGGAAAGACCTGGAACAGGACAGATCTGACTGTTAGATTCCAACCAGAAAGACAAGCGGGACCACTTGTCAGAAATGGTTGCCAAACGGCCCCTGATTCGCGGCATGTGCTCCTGAGATCCCAGCTGTGGTCCCCACTAGGAGAAGCTATAAATATCTCAGCCCCCAAGGCTGAGGTAGGTATGTTATTCTCTTAAGCATTCTTGCTTTCTTTCTGGAAAAACACCTCAAACGCTTACTGACTTAAGCATCGGAGAGGTTTCCACCAGAAAACCACCGGTGGTCCTTTCTAACTTTTGTTTATGGTGCAGATCAGGAAGGTATTCAAGGTTCCAGGTGTTCTCAACGTTGGTCATTTTTTGGGTTGAAACAATTGGCGCCGTCTGTGGGAAGGCGATCAAGCTAAGGCGTGAGGTTTTCTTTTTATTTCATGGCTTCAGACGGTTTACGGCGGAACTTAGTGGGAGAGATTGGCGGAACCCCTAGTTCCACTGCGCCGTGGGGAATACCCAGGTTAACAGATACGTCGGCGATGGGGCCAGGAGAGACAGCACCGTCGGCAGCGGCCACGCCAGGCGCTACGCCGCCTCCACTCAGTAGATCCGTGCCAACTACTGGTGGTTCATTTAACGAATCCTTCCTCTTGCAGCTCTCGGAGCTTATCGGCAAAGCCGTGGAGACGGCGGTGGAGAAAATGTTTGCGGAGATGGCGACGCTGCCATCCAACATGCCACCAGCACGAACTATCCCGGTGGTGGGAACTGAACCATTACGAGGACAGCACGCGGATCGGGCTCCTCTACAAGACAGGGAGGAGCACTTCTCCACCTCCAACAGCGAGACTTCAAGCCAGACTAATCCACGTCTGGCTGAACAAATGCAGAGTTTGCAAAAAGAGGATCGAGAATTCAAGAGGAAATTGACGACTGCTGGTGCCGTGCCAGTGCGGCGGGGCACTCCTTTCACCGAGGAGGTTATGCGTGACGACGTATCAGCTTCATATCGCTCCTTGGGCTTTGAGTATAATGGAACCACGGATCCGTGGGACCATCTCAGCCGCTTCGAGATCGCGACAACTCTACATAAATTCTCGGATCCTATTATGTGCCGGGTCTTCCCAATGACTTTTACTAAGTCGGCGCAACTTTGGTTTAGCCAGTTACCACCTCGTTCTATCAGTAATTTTGACGAATTCAGTTCGGCCTTCCTGCACCAGTTCACGAGCTGCAGGAAGTACCAGAAAATGCCGCTTGAACTTTTCAGCCTGAAGCAGAAAGAGAACGAAAGCCTGCGTGCCTACATCAATAGGTTCACAATGGCTAATTTAGAGGTACCTTCTGCGTCAGAAGAGTTGTTGGTAAACGCTCTAGCACAGGGCTTGAGGAGAGGAGAATTTTTCCAGTCGCTGGTGGTGAAACCAGCTCTGAAATTTGGAGAGCTCTTGGAGAGAGCGGAAAAGTATATCCATTTGGAAGAAGCTTTGAAAATCAAGGAGGAAGGAGAGAAGAAGAGGGAAAGGTATGATAGGGATGAAAGGGCAGCAGTGAAGAAGCCCAGGCCAGATCTGTCTGGACGGAGACCTCGTTTCGACAGATATACCCCTTTAGCGATGCCGCAAGGCGAAATTCTGTAGGCAATAGAGAGGCATCCAGAGCTGAAATGGCCTAAGACGTACTCACAGAAGCCTATGAAAGAAAGATCTGATCGATTCTGTCGTTTCCATAATGAATATGGTCACAATACCGATGAGTGTACGCATCTGAAAGACGAACTGGAAAGAATGGTTCAGGCTGGCCACCTAAAGGAGTACGTCCATATGAGGAGAGAAGAGGCCAGGTCTGGTAACAAGGGCTATGACAGGCTTAACCAGGGCAAGAAAGACCAGGATAGAAGCCGCTCTGATGGGAGACGGGCTGATCAAGCCCAAGTTATTCATGGGGAAATCCAGATGATCACTAGAGGAGAGCTGGAAGAGCATTCCAAGAGGACGCAACACAGTTATATCAGAGCTGCGAAAGACTTAGTTCGAAAATCGCGCGATGTGGGACAAATGACCTCTACCCCTAACATCTGTTTCGGGTCAGAAGATGGTGATGGCATTTTGGACCCGCACATGGATGCTCTGGTTATAACGGCAACGATCGCCAATTATAATGTGCGACGGATCTTTGTGGATACCGGAAGTTCTGCCGACATCCTGTTTTACGACTGTTTCCGACAATTGAAATTGGATGTGGATCTAGAGGAGGTGACTACCTCTCTAGTCGGCTTTGCAGGGGGAGCCCTGAAACCAATGGGAGAGGTTAGGCTCCTCGTCACCTTAGGGGAAGAGCCTTATAGGGTGACAAGGATGGTTCGTTTCTTGGTTGTAGATGCGCCATCCTCTTACAATGTCATGCTTGGTCGACCCTCCCTAAGTCAGTTCCAAGCTGTAATCTCGGTTTTTCACATGAAGATGAAATTCCCCACCGAAGATGGAACTGGAGAGGTGAGAGGAGATCAATATGCATCGCGCCAGACGTATGTTGAGTGTATTCGGCGGAATACTGAGGATGAGAGGCAGAGCAAGAAGGCTCGGATAGAGCAGCCACGGACAGTTCAGGCTCGAGGTGAAGAAGGATTGATGCTTGTAGAGGTCGTTCCGGGTGATGAGAGTAGAGTTCTCCGCGTAGGGACGACGCTTAGCCCGGAAGTCTTGACATCCTTGGTAGCTTTACTAAGAGAGAATGCGGATGTGTTTTCATGGTATCCTCAGGATTTAGTGGGGATTGATCCGGAAGTGATGGAGCATCGCCTAAACATCAGCCCAGATGTGAAGCCAGTAAAGCAGAAGAAGCAGAATTCTGGACCTGAGAAAGAGGCCATAATTGAAGCAGAGGTGGAAAAATTACTTAATGCCAAGCATATCCAGGAAATCCAATTCCCAGAATGGCTCTCGAATGCTGTATTAGTTCCCAAAACCCAAGAAGATTGGAGAATGTGCATTGATTTCTGTGACCTTAACCGAGCTTGTCCGAAAGATCACTACCCACTTCCGAGGATTGATCAATTAGTTGATTCTACTGCTGGATGTGAGCTCCTAAGTATGATGGACGCCTCGCAGGGTTACCATCAGATCAGGCTGGCGAAAGAGGATTGGAAGAGGGTCAGCTTTATCACCCCGAAGGGTACCTACTGTTATGTGGTCATGCCTTTCGGGCTAAAGAATGCCGGCGCCACATACCAGAGGTTAGCAGATAAAATGTTTAAAAATCAGCTTGGGAGAAACATGGAGGTATACGTGGATGATATGCTAGTCAAGAGCATCAGGGCAACCTCCCATGTGAATGATCTGAAAGAGACCTTTGCTACACTAAGAAAATACCGAATGAAGCTTAACCCTAAAAAATGTGCGTTTGGGGTAAGAGCTAGCAAGTTCCTTGGGTACATGGTTACGGAGAGGGGGATTGAGGCCAACCCGGAAAAGGTACGAGCAATTATGGAGATGCAGGCACCCAGGATTGTTAAAGAAATGCAGTGTTTAGCAGGACGTATTAATGCCTTGAGCCGATTTGTCTCACGCTCAGCAGAGAAGAGCCTCCCTTTCTTCCAAGCTTTGCATAAAAAATCCCATTTTGAGTGGACTAGAGAATATGAAGATGCGTTTAAAATGTTGAAAGAACACTTGGCTAGCATGACCTTGCTAACAAAGCCTGTTCTATGAGAACCCCTTATCTTGTACCTATCGGTCGGACAGCAAGCAGTTAGCTCTGTCTTGATTAGAGAAGAAGGAAACGTACAGAAACCAGTCTACTACTGGAATAAGGTCTTACACAATGCCGAAGTGAGGTATGTAGAGGTAGAGCGGGCAGTACTAGCTCTAGTAGGCACAGCCTGAAAATTGCGCCCATATGTCCTTTCACATAGTATAGTTGTACGGACGAACCTGCCGTTGAAAGCTGTCATGGATAAGCCAGAGGCGTCGGGGAGACTGGTCAAGTGGATAATGGAGCTAAGCGAATTTGATATTAGCTTTGAGGCCAGAACGGAAATTAAAGCCCAGGCCTTAGCTGATTTCATGCAAGAAATGACTGGTCCTCCGGGAGAGATGAAGGAATGGACGATTTTCACGGATGGCTCTGTCTGTAACTAGGGCTGTGGAGCTGGAATTGTTTTAACGGATCCAACAGGCACATCAACTGAGTTCGCCATTCGGCTGAGCACAACATTTTCTAATAACGCTGCTGAGTATGAGGCCCTTCTAAGAGGAATTCAGATGGCGAAAGACCTGGGTGCAGAACAAGTATGCGCCAGGGTAGATTCTCAGCTTGTTTCCAAGCAGATCAGTGGAGAGTTTGAAACAAGAGAAGAAAATATGCAGAGATATTTGGCCAGGTATAGAGAGCTCGCTAGAAGTGTGAAAAGCCTAATGGTCTTGCAGATCCCTAGAGAGGAGAATGGAAGAGCTGATTTCTTGGCAAAGGTGGCCAGCTCGGCTGCGGATTGTCAAGAAAGAGTGACTACTCTACTACAGGCGGACGGAGAATTTGGAACAGAACAGGTATGCTCAATCATTGAAGGGGAGGACTGGCGCTCTCCTATAAAGGCATACTTGGAACAGGAGGTCTTGACGGAGGATAGGAAGGAAGCGGCGAAAATACGATCCAGGGCTGCCAGGTTTTGCCTAATTAAGGGAGAACTGTTTAAACGAGGATTTGGCCAGCCCTTATTGAGATGCCTGAGTCAAGAAGAAGGAGCTCTGGTACTGCGTGAGATTTATGAAGGGTGTTGCAGCAATCACATGGGGGCCAGAGCTCTACCTAGCAAGGTGTTAAGGGCTGGTTATTTTTGGCTTTTATTGAGGAAGGAGGCTGAGGTCTTCGTGCGAAAATGTGAAAAGTGTCAGAAAATGGCTCCTTTGATCCATCAACCTGCGGAAGAGATGTTAACAATGAGCCCCCCTGCCCTTTTGCGAAATGGGGAATCGACCTGGTCGGCCCATTCCCGATGGTTCCAGCTCAGAAAAGATTCTTGATCGTAGCTATAGATTATTTTAGTAAATGGGTTGAGGCGGAAGCTCTGGCAAAAATAACAGAAGAGGCAGTAATGGGATTCATATGGAAAAATATCGTTTGTCGTTTTGGCATACCAAGGGTGATAATATCGGACAACGGCACCCAATTTACGGGGGCCAGAATTCAGGCTTGGTATGTCAAAATGAAAATACAACATCATGTTACGTCCGTGTACCACCCGCAAGCGAATGGTCAGGTCGAGGTGACTAACCGCATTCTTGTCCAGGGACTTAAGTCACGATTGGAAAGGTCTGGAGGGAAATGGGTGGAAGAGCTGAGTGCGGTACTTTGGGCGTATCGCACAAATCCCAAGGGAAGCACGGGCGAGACCCCCTTCAGTCTTGTATATGGCATGGATGATGTGGTACCTGCGGAGATTAGTTTAGAAACTCATAGGGTACAGAGTTATGATCAAGCTCAGAACGAGACATTGATCCAGGATGCTCTGGATTTAGTTGGGGAAAGGAGAGCCCAAGCGGCGGTGTGAATGGAACATGTGCAAGGCCGAATTAGAGCTGCCTATAATAAAACAGTGCGAGAGAGGCGTTTCCAAGTGGGAGACTTAGTTCTTAAGAAATCTGATTTGGGACAGACCAAGGGAAAGCTAGACGCCATGTGGCAAGGACCCCTCCGGGTCACCCAAGTTCTGGCTGGAGGAGCTTACATGTTGGAAGAGCTTGATGGGACAGAGATCCCCCGCGCTTGGAATATCGCTAATTTATGAAAATTTTATACATAATTGTAATTTTTTAACTCCTATTAATTAATTTGATTGAATAAAATTGCAGGTTTCTCCCTATGAATCTAAAATTTGAAGTACGTGTTTAAAACCAGGATTGGCTAAGGACGGATGTCCTCAATTTTACCTGACCTGATTGTCAATTAAAGCCAGGATTGGCTAAGGACGGATGTCCTCTATTTTTCCTGACCTGATTGTCAGTTTAAAGCCAGGATTGGCTAAGGACGGATGTCCTCGATTTTACCTGACCTGATTGTCAGTTTAAAGCCAGGATTGGCTAAGGACAGATGTCCTCAATTTTAGCTGACCTGATTGTCAATTTAATACCAGGATTGACTAAGGAACGGGAGTTCTTAAATTTCACTTGACCTGATTGTTAATTTAAGCTAGGATTGGCCAGGGATGATGTCCACGATTTTCCTTATCTGATCGTCAGCTCAAGGTCAAGATGGATCAGAGGCGACTGCCCCATGATTTTCCTGAACTGACTGTCAGCTTGGGTTCGCGAGTAAAAGAATGAAAACCCTATGAGGTAAATTCTGAATTGATAAAGCGCTGATATAAGCATATGATAAATTGGCTCGAGCAAGTAAGAGGCTGATTCATAGTTTGGTCAAAACTGAGAAAATGTGTATGAAAAGCATGAAATTCATATATTTCATTAACTGCTACACAAAAAAAATAGGTTGCCCACACCTCCTACGAAGGTTGGCGACTTTGATTACATAAATTTTCAGGAAACAAAAGAGATAAAGCCCAGATATTCATCTGGGCGAAGCACGCCGATCTGCAGCCAAAGCTCGGCGAGCTCACCAGAGCTCACGCTCGGTCTCATGCAGGCGGCGGCGATATTTTTTAGATCGATCGGCAAGGGCATGAGCTTCGCCGGTAGCAACGGTCAGCCGATTCACAGATTCGGCTAGATCCGCCTTCTCCTCCTGGAGTTGGCGGTTAACTTGCCGGAGCTCCGCCCACTCTCTTTTGTAAAAACATTTTTTCTGACGTTTCCTTTCCAAAAGGCGGTAGAGGTAGCCGATCTTCTCCTTGAGGGAAGTGATCTGGTCGGAGAGCTTGAACTTTTCAATGACAAGGGAGATGTTCTTGCTCCTCACTGTATTGAGTTCGTTCATAAGGGGAGAGGATACCATGACAGAAAATTACAGAGAAAATTGCAGAGAGAATAATGAAGATATGCACGTATTTAAAGGAATGAAAGCGCGTGTAAAAGGAATCAAAAGTACTAGGGTTTCCGGAAAATTAGGAAACCCTAGAAGATCAAGAGTCGCAATAAGACAAAAGTATTCATTGAACAGAAAATATTCCGGTACAAATATAATCTTCAGAACAGACAATAAAAACAGACCAGCCACGCAGGCCACAACCTATAGATCTGTTTAGACAAAAGCTAAGTTAAAGAAAAGCAAAATAGGCGGGCCTCAGCTCTTCTTCACGCCTGATCTGGAGTCTGGGATGCCTCAGCAAAGTCCTTTTCAAACTGCGTGGGCTCTTGCACGTCACCCAGGTTGGCGAAAGTTGGAGAATTTGCTACAACCATCGCCAACGATTGATCGGGGGGAGGAGAAGAGGTCGAACTGGAAGAGCAGAAAGTTTGGCGGATGTGTTCGGCAAATGCCAGGTCGTCCAGCGAGTGCAAGCGGTCGTCCTCGGCAACATGAACAAATGAAGTGGGCTCAGGCGCGCCTGTGATGGGTGCTTCTCGATTAAAGGGCAGCAAAGGGTTCTGGGATACCCACTTAGCATGAGCATTACGCAAAGGAGATAAAAGACCTCTGCCTCAGGCACCAGGAGATCGTACAATTCGATTGATCCCAAGAAGGCCCGACGGGTGGTTTCTCGAGTCATTTGGATTAAGCGCAGGCCTTCCTCGGAATTTAGGAACCCAAGCCTCCCCCTTGTCTCACCTTCTGAGAGACCCTTAGCTTCTCCATCCACCTCGCCCTCAGCTCTAGCCGCCTGGACCTTCTCCTTGAGATCTTTTATCTCTTGCTCCAAGAGGACTATCTGAGCATGTTTCCTGGTGTCAGACTCTTGCGACGCCGCCAAAGCTGATTTGGTCCCAGTTAGTTCTGCGTGGAGTAGATCTAGATCTCCACTGAGGCCATGGTTCTTGGCCAGGAGCTCCTGCTTCTGTTTTTTCAAAATTTTAATCTCCCTCTTCAGGTCCGCCTGAAGCAGAGAGCCGCGAGCACGGGCTAGAAGGTCAGCTCTGAATACCACCGCCTTGAAAAAGAAAAGGAGGAGTGTGAACAAAAGTCTCGGGAGACAAAAGTCACGGCGAATGATAGATATTTTACCTGTGCCTCCGCCTTGCAGTACGATTCCAGCAGCTCTGGATCAAACATTTTCTCTACCGAACGGCGGTCAGCCGTAGGGGCCAGTCCCATCATGAACTGTCTGGATACTTCGCCGGGGCAATCTAACACAGACCTGTTGAAGAAGGTCTGATTCGGATAGGGAGGGAACTTGGGGATTCACCTCAGGGACGTCCCTAGGCCCCTCTCTTCTCCTTTTTCTCCTCTGTAGCTGTTGTCCATCCTCGGGATTAGAGGGAAGTAGGGCTACCAGAGAAGGAGCCGCCTGCTCAGGAGCAGCTCTCCCTATTGGCTCTGCATTCCCTCTCGCTGAACCCAAGGGAATGGATGCTTGATTTTGCTCTTGGGGCTGACTGGGGAGAGCGGTTGGCGGGACAACCCCTGCTGAGGTGGGGAAAGCTCTGGAGGATTCACCTAGAGGGCTTCTCTGACTCCCTCTTGCAGCTTTTTCCGCTTTGGCCAGGCGTGCTTGCATCATGATTGCTGAAAATGAAAGAATGAAGTATTAAAAAATAATAATAATAAAATATATATAATAATAATAATAACAATAATAAAAAATAATACTAGGAAAAGAAGAAAACAGATCATCTCAAGAATATATCGATATGAGGTGGTAGAGGCCCGTGCTCTCGTTGATTGTTAAAGAAGTTTAGGAGCTTTGGTTTGAGAAGTTTGGACAGGTTGAAAGGGTTTTGGTTCAGGAGGGCAATCTTTTCGGCCAGATCTAACGACCTACGGCTTCGAGGTAAGCGCGCTTGGGTATGCAAAAAGCTGATGGGCTCGGTTGGAAAACCCTAGTCTCCCGAGCTCTGGACGAAGAAGAACTTCTTCTTCCAGGCCTTGTGAGATGTGGGAAGACCTGTTAAGAAATGAACATCAGCCCGCCCAGAAAGGTAGAAAAAACCCGAGGTGCTCTTGGCCTGAAACATAGAAGAGGAAAGTTGGGCCGTAGGGGTGATCCCGGCATATTGAGCCGCCAGATGAAATCCGGCCATAACACAAAAGGCATTAGGCAAGAATTGTTGAACAGGGATGTGATACAATCTGGAAATAGATTGTACAAAAGATGGACGGGCAAGCTTAGTCCCGCATAGAATTGATCTACGTAAAAGGTAAGGTGACCGGCGGGGGGCGAAGATGCCCTCTCGGTGGGCGCCGGATTGGTAAAGGAAAATGCGTCGAAAATAGGGAATTTGGAACGGATATCCCTAAGAGTTTGGTTACTAACTATAGAGGCTAGGTTATCGGAGGAAGAAGGAGGTGGTACTGCCGGCGGCCCCCTTGCCGGAGCCATCGCGTAGGAATCGGATGAGGAAAGGTTTACAGTAGAGGTGGAGTTCACTAGAGTTGCCCCCGATGAATCCTCCCTGGTGGAGTTGGTTCGGGAAGAAGAAATTGACATAATTAAAGATTGCGTGAAGGAAGAAAGGATACCTGGTAATAAGTGCTTGGAAAGATTGGAAGAAGATTGGTGGAGTTGCAGAAGTCGCCGGAATGTTGCAGAGAGAAAGGAGGGGTTTCTTAAAGAATTTTTGAGAAGTAGAATTTGAAAAGTGAAAAGGAAAAGGTATTTTGGGGGGAGAAAAAGGAAAAATGGATCAATTTGAAAAATGAAAATCGAAGAGCTGGGATTTGATGGGATTCCCGCATTTAATGCTAACAGTACTGTGCACGCTGTGGTGGAGCGCCAAACGTCCTAGGTCAAACCACACACTACTTACGTGTCAGAGAAGACGTGCAGAATAAGGACCATTTTTTGGAAAACGAGCCGACACCACTAATGCCAATAATTAGGGTTGTATGGCAGGCGGATATCTCGGGATTCCCCTAGTACGAGAAGTCATAAAGGACGAGATGAACCCATTTATTGAAAAAAAGTCTTGGGATATTACCGATCTACCCCAACTGTTGGGGGGGAGGAGTTGATAGGGCTGTACATATGCCAGACCTGGTTGGGGGTAGCTCTGGCCTGAAGAAGTCAGGATAAATTAAGAGAGGGTAGCTCATGTGGGCTTCTTCTAGGCGTAACTTTCCAGAGAATCATTGAAGGCCTAAAGGCAGAATCGAGCTGAGGTTTCGAGGATAGAGCTCGTCCTCATAAGATCTAACCTGTTGAAGGACAGGAACATTAGCGGAAAGAAGAATGAGATCCCGACAGGTCAGCTTCTTGGGATTTTGCTGAACTCCTAGGAAGTTGAGATAGCACGGAAGGGATGAAGATCTGAAATAAGGAAGACCTGGTCAGAACCAGGGTCTGGTACCGATACCAAGGTGGCGTGAAAGAGGAAAAAAGGGAAAGACCTGGAACAGGACAGATCTGACTCTTAGATTCCCAACAGAAAGACAAGTGGGACCACTTGTCAGAAATGGTTGCCAAATGGCCCCTGATTCGCGACATGTGCTCCTGAGATCCCGGCTGGGGTCCCTACTAGGAGAAGCTATAAATATCTCAGCCCCCAAGGCTGAGGGAGGTATGTTATTATCTTAAGCATTCTTGCTTTCTTTCTGGAAAAACACCTCAAACGCTTACTGACTTAAGCATCGGAGAGGTTTCCACCGGAAAACCACCGGTGGTCTTTTCTAACTCTTGTTTGTGGTGCAGATCAGGAAGGTATTCAAGGTTCCAGGTGTTCTCAACATTGGTCATTTTTTGGGTTGAAACAATGGGGAGGTGTAAACCCGCCAGAAGCTAGTCCACAAAGAAGGTTAGATGGCCGGCCGGCGCCTGATACGCCATTATACCACCACCGGGATTGACCAATTTGAACTCCTCCAAAATCTGGTATTTATACCTTAAATTCTCTACCGTCTGGTCATTTAGGATGGAGCAGATATATGGCCGGCCGGGAATATAGGGGGATACTCAAAAGAGGGCAATGAGTAAGAGGCTAGCGCGGTCGGGGAAGAAGGAGTGGAAGAAGAATTGATGGGAGGAGAATCGGTAGAAGAAGAATTACCAGAAGAGAGATCGGCGAACGAGGAAGAAGACGGCACTGACATTATTGGAAAAGTAATAAGAGATCGGAGAAGTACCATGTAAATAAAGGTGATTGGAAAAGCAGAAAGCTTGATAGTATTGAATAGCTAAGGAGAAAAGGCAGAGCGCAGAAGTGTTTGTGAAAGTGAAAAGTGAAGAAGAGAGAGGACAGCGGGAATAAAAGAAAGGGGATATTTTCAAAAATGGAAATCAAGTAAAAAGAGGGATCTTGATGGGATTTCCGCATTTAATGCTGGACAGATGAACAGTGCCCTAGGTGATAAGCTGGAAAGCCAACCGTTGCAGGGTACGGTAAACGCCGCTGACCTGTCAGTAGTACAGTACTCGAAGACACGTGCAGATGTGGTAACCGTTTCTGGATATGGACCGTCACCAATAATGCCAATGATAGGCCTAGCCAAAAGGCGGGTTTTGTCGGGATTTGTACAGATACAAAAGGTTGGAAAGACATGTGGAAGCCTACTTACTTCCAAAAAAAAGTCCTAAAGTTCTACAGATCTACCCCAACCATTTCGGGGGGGAAGAGTTGATGTGGCCTGAACAGACAGACCTGAGTTGGGGTAGACCTGATCTAGGATCACTAAGGAGGTGTCCAGTGGCATGACCTGTTTTACCCCCGTGGGGTCCTGAGCTGACTTTACCGAGGAGGTCAGGAAAACAGATGGAGATGAGGAAAGAATTACCCTACCTCGGGATAATCCTGATTTGACTTAAATTCTCGGGTGAGATTAAGGTCAAAAGGCCTAGAGTCAGGAAAAACATCCTGACCTGATCTGAATCTGCTGAGAAGGATTATAGGAGGGCAGGCCTGTGGGAGACCAGGCGCTCTGGTTTCCCAGAAGGGAACATGTGGGACCACTTGTCATGATTATTTGCATAACAGCCCGAGATTTGTGGCCTTTGTTTCTGAGATCCCGGAAGAGGTCCCCACTGGGGAAAATTATAAATTGCTCAGCCCCAAGGCTGAGAGAGGTATGATATTCTTGTGCATTCCTTTCATTGCTCACTGAAATATACTACCCGCTTAATTGACTTAAGTATCGGAGAGGTTTCCAACGGGAATCCTCCGGTGGTCCTTTCTAACGTTTTAGTGGTGCAGGTCAGGATTATTTTTCTGGAAGATCGGAGTGTTCCGCGGAGGGGATATATTAGTTTGGTATAATTATTTTCTGGGTGAAACAATTATTATTATTTTATATTTTCTTTTTTTCTTCTGCGTAAGACATTAATCTGTTTATGTAACTAAATAAACCGGTTATCAATGCATTATATTGGAATTAGATAAGGAGATTTAGAATATAATTAATTTTATTTTCCTAGGAGTACAAATTTATTATTATTATTATTATTATTATTATTATTATTATTATTATTATTATTTTGTTGTTTCTCTCTCTCTTTTTTTTTTCTTTTTTGGCGTAATATTTCTTCATATATATTTTTAATGTTCTTCTCAATGCATTATATTATGACTGAATATCCAAATTTAAGTTTATATATTTTATATTTATTTCTATTTTATAATAATTTTATATAACTCGTATCTTTTTAAGAATCTGAAATTCTAAAAATAAAGTTATTTCAACTTTTATTATAAATAAAAATTAATTCAACTTATATAGATTCTTTCTAATTAAATATGACTTTTTTATATTAGTTAAATAAAATAAATATATTAAATCAGACAGAATATGATTAAAAAACATTTAATTAGGTAACATATAATAAAAGGAAAATATTAAATTAGAAAATATTTAATAATAGAAAAGTATTAAATTAGGTAAAAATATATAAAAGAAAAATATTAAATTAGGTATATATTAGGTTCGGTGACACCGAAGCACCAAAAATTTTTTCGAAACTAACAAAGCGTGGGAAACAAACACATAAGAGGATTTTGCATTAATATATGGGGGAGATTTGATTAAAAGCATTTAAATTATATAAAAAAAATTTACTGGTGTATATAACTAAAATACTAATAAAGCACTGTGATTGTATAATAAAAGTACTATTTGCACTAAAAAAAAAAAAAAAAACTCCCGTCAGCAATTCCATCTTGTAAATAGAGAAGTGGTGTTACCGTCTCGCCAAGTCAATTACATATGAGAGTTTATATATTTTTAATATATATTAGATATGTAAATTAAGTTATAAATTATATTTATAATTAATTATATTATATTTATAAATGTATATTATATTTATGAATAATGTATTATAAATATATATTACATATATATATAAATATATATTATTAATATAATATTTATAACTATGTATTATTTTGAAATATATATTATTAGTTATAAATATATTATTAATTATATATATTATCTATAAATATATATAAATATTTATTATAAATATATATTATATATAAATAATAATATATAATTATTATAAATGTATAATATTATTTTTAAATATATAAATATATAATAATTATATTATATTTATAAATGTAGATTATATTTATGAATAATGATATTATAAATATATAATATTAATATATATATATATATATTTAATAAATATAATTTTTTATAAATTATTATAAATATATATTATTAACTATAATTATATCATTATTTATATATAATATATATTTATAATATATATATATATATTATATATATATATATATATTTACAATAGCATAATTCTTATAAATATATAATATTATTTTAAATTATATTATAATTATAAATTATAAAATTATATTTTATATTTATTTTATATCCCTTTAAATAATTGTGTGTGTGTGTGTGTGTGTGTGTGTGTGTGTATTGCTAACGGGTATAAGTTGTCAGCAAATTGCTGACATCCTTTTGCCCGTCAGCATTGTGTTTATTTTCTTTTTTCTTTTAACATTGTTGTGCCTGTCAGCAATCCGTCAGTATAAGCTGACTGCTTATCGCCCGTTAGCATTTTCCGTCATTATATCCCAATTTTTTTTGTAGTGTGGTATATAATTAAAGTAATAGTTTGTAGGCTCACAAATAAGGAAATGTTCTCATTGGAACTCACTCCTATATATATATATATATATATATATATATATATATATATATGTGTGTGTGTGTGTGTGTGTGTGTGTGTATATATATATGGAGTTGATCCAATGGGTCCACTTCATAAAATGATCCGTAGGGCCAAATCACAACCATCAAATGGGTATAAATTAGTTTGGGTGACAAATACATCTTTATTTTTATAAATGTGCATCAATAGATTTTTAAATATGCACCAATTAATATTATTAACTAATATAAATTACATCATTTATATTTTTCTCTCACCTCAATTAATAATTCTCCTCTATTTAAATCTCTTTATAAGTCTAAGAAAAATATAAATTATCAAAACAAATTACACCATATTATTCCTTATGACCTAACGAACAATACACATACCATTTTTCCCAACAAATTTGTACATTTAAAAATTCTAATTGAAATTGTTGCGAAATACCAAATAATTAAAAATAGAAATTCACTGCACATTTAGACGCATGCTATTACACATTTAGAATTACATTGATGCACTATTATAATAACAACGATGTTTGCATTAATGTCATGTTTCTCCAAGCCGAATTTCAACTGTTTTATTGCACATTTAATAGTTTGTTAATGAACATTTACATGTCCGATGATGCACAATTAGTAGTAGTACAAGTATGTAATAATACATTCTATATATGAAATAGATTAATGCTTGCCTCTCCATTAGGTCAAATGATTAGTATAAATACAATGTTTGGTAGGCTAACAATTAGGAACTAATTTATAACATAATATCTAGAAAATACTTTACATATTTACTAATATTCTATCACTCCCCCGTAGTCAAAACGAGAGGTAACCGAATGTTAAGATTGTCACGGAAATCTTCAAAAAGAATTGTGGGAAGACCTTTGGTGAGAATATCCACTATTTGATACCGAGAAGGAATATGGCGAACTTGGACTTCACCTCGTTCAACTTTTTCGAGGATGAAATGAATATCCATCTCGATATGTTTGGTACGTTGGTGCTGAACCGGATTGCCGAAGAGATAAATGGTGCTTACATTGTCGCAATAGACAAGCATAGCCTTAGCTAAGGGAACATGGAGCTCGACCAATAGGTTACGGAGCCAGCAGGATTCAGAAACAACATTGTCCACCCCGCGGTACTCGGCTTCAGCACTAGATCGAGACAGAGTCGGCTAACGCTTTGAAGCCCTAGATATGAGGTTATCACCCAAGTAACCACAATAGACCAATGTAGAACATCGGGTGTCAGGACAACCACCCCAATTAGCGCCAGTGTATGTTGTTAAAGATGTGGTGGCTAATCGTTTAAGCCATAAAACATGACCTGCAGTACCTTGTATATATCGTATGATCCGTTTTAGTGCATTCATGTGGTCTTCCATTGGATTATGCATAAACAAACACACTTGTTGAACCACGTAAGATATGTCGGGTCTCGTGAAGGTAAGATATTGGAGAGCTCCGGAAAGACTACAGTATAGTGTGGGGTCAGCATAGGGAGTGGAAGGAGCAACACTTAGTTTCGGCTTAGTATCGACGGGAGTGGCAGTAGGTTTGCATTATGACATACCCGCACATTCTATGATCTACTCTGTATATTTAGTTTGCGAAATAAATAGACCAATGGAATGTTGCTTGACGGAAATACCCAAAATGTAGCTAATTGGACCTAAATCCTTCATTGCAAATTCCTTTTGAAGGCGGCTCATGATGGAAACCCGAAGAGAGTCTAAGTAACACATCAAAATAATATCGTCAACATAAAGTAAAAGATAAGCAAGATCGCTACCTCGTCAAAAATAAAGAGTGAGTGATTCACTTTGCTATGGTGAAACCAATTTGAGCCATGTAATCGGCAAACCGTTTATACCAAGCTCAGGGAGCTTTTTTGAGGTCGTAGAAAGAGTTCTTAAGAAGATAGACATGATCAGGTCGGAGTTTGTCTCGATATTCAAGAGGTTGATACATGTAGACCGTTTCATTAAGGGCACCGTGGAGAAAGGCATTTTTGATGTCAAGTTGATGAATGGACCATGATTGATAAAGCGAGACATAGGACTGTGCGTATGGTGGATGGTTTAACCACTGGGCTAAATGTCTCTCCACAATCAACACCAACTTGCTGCGTTTTGCCATCACCTACAAGACGGGCTTTATACCTTTCAAAAGAACCGTCAGGGTGAAATTTGGGCCTAAAAATCCACATAGAACGTATGACATTAACATTAGGCGGGCGAGGAACCAAGTCCCAAGTCTTATTGCTAATAAGAGTCGTATACTCATCATCCATGGCCATCTTCCAATTAGGGTCATGAATAACAGACACCGGATTACTGGAAATGGGTGATATGGCTACAGTGTGACTAAGGTTATGATGGTTGGAGGGCTTAAAATACTTGGGATTTGGTTTGAAAATGCCTCGGCCAGCACGAGTGACAGGCTTAGAGGGGTGGGTCTGGTGTGGCATGACAGGAGCAGTGTACACGAGGATAGAGGAGACGTGAACAGGGGACTGGCGGGAGGCCTGGTCACGTGTTTCTACCCAAAAAATATGTCTTGCATGCCTTCCTCCTTGGAGAATATCCCGACCTGCTCTCATAAAAAACACATTAGAAAGGACCACCGGAGCATTTTCGGTGGAAACCTCTCCGATTCTTAAGTTGGTAAGCTGGGGGAACTTGAATAGAGGAAAGAAAAGAATGCTTCAGATTGCGTACCTCTCCGATGCTTAGGATAATGGGTTTTATAGTTTATGTCAAGTGGGGTCCTTTCGAGATCCCAGAAGCATAATTTCGCAAAATCCAGGCCATTACGCCGAATCTTTTGTTTCCCTCTGGCAAGGGTTTGATCTGGATTTTTAAGGATCAAGTCAGATCAGGAATTCTCCAGATCAAGCTTCTCTGAAAGGTTCAGCTGAAGTCAGAGCTATTCTCATAAAGTCTTCTTTTCATCCTGCCCAGTATAAGCCAGATCATCCTATCCTAGCTCATGTTATTCAACCTCGATACTTTAGGCCAGGCCTATCTGGATTTCACATAACTCTTAATAATACTGATTCTAGTCAAGGTTGTCTTCAGTCAGGTCTACCTCCAACCATGTCTTCCTGGATTACAGACCTGGATCATACAGGACGCACCAACCAGTCCCCCAAAAAAATTGGTTGGGGTAGATCTACATGTCTTTTAGGGTTCCTAGGAGTCGTAAGGATTTCCCCGCGTCCCTCCAAATCTTGGCGTCTGTACAAATCCCGAAAAATCCACCTCTTTTTGATAAGGATGATCTGTAACATTTCGTATTTCAATGACGGTTGAAATCCTGGGACGTCTTTTTGGGTACTGTTCATCTGACAGGCATTAAATGCTGGGATCCCATCAAATCCCGCTTTTTTCTCGAAATTCATTAAAAAAAAACCCTTTTCCTTTCCTCTTCGCGGTTCACTCTGCACTTCTCACATTCACTCACAGCGAAAAACCTCTGCTCTCTCTCTCTTCAAACAGCGGTCCAATTCTCTCTGAGTTTCAATATTTTCTGACCAACTTCATCATCACGTACTTCTTTAATCCCTTTTCTTCCAATAATGTCTACGCAATCATCCTCTTCCTCCTCCGGCTCTACTGCTGCAACTCACTCCACCACGGCGTTAGTTCCTTCACCCATGGCACCTGCTCCTTCCTTGCCATCCTCGTCTGAGTATCCTCCGCTCATCCCCGACCGGCCTAATATTGCCTCCATTCTCAGTAATAAGACCGTGGAGGAACTACGGTATAAATATCATGTGCCCAAGGAGTTTTCCTTTGTCAACCCCCGTGGCTGCGTGATGGCGTATCAGGAGCCATACGGTCACCTTACTTTCTTTGTCGACCAGTTTCAAGCGGGGTTGTGCCTTCCCCTGAGCCCCCTAATCTTAGAAATCGTTCGGCTGTACAAAGTTCTGGTGCATTAATTCGTTCCCAATTCTTTTAGGATTATCATAGGCTAAAATCTGGCCATGCGATATGCTGGCCTCGACCCCACAACCCTCACCTATTACCAGCTCTTTCAAGCCAAGAGCTCTTCCCCTGGATACTTTTACTTGTGCTCCAGAGCTGGCGTCCACTTCTTGACTGGGGTTCCTACCTCCAATAAAGTTTGGAGGAAGAAATTTTTCTTCGTGCACTTCTCAGGGGATTGGGGCTTCCCTCCACATTCCATTGAGTAGTTGCCTCCTCAACCACATCTGTCCATCGTGGCCAAATCTCCTCGACTTCAGAAAATCATTTCTACCTTGAATGTAAATGTCTTTCACATCACCCAGCTTCTTCCCCCCTTCGTTATAGACTTCTTCAACGAACGAGATGAATCGGGTCCTCTGACCTGTGATATTTGTAAAAGATTTTTCTGCTCTGTCATCCTTCATCTATTCATTTAATTAATTTTCCTTTCAGAATGACCTAACCTTCTCCTCTCTTTTTTTTTAGCAAATATGATGAAGAAGATTCTTGCCGCACATTGAAAGGGGGCAGCAGCGGCTCCAGAGCAGAGGACTTTCGAGGCAGAGATTCCTTCCATGGTGGCAGGAGGGTCGGGCACCTCCAAACCACCCCTCCATCTAGAGGTGGAAGTGATTGCTCCCTCCGACTCGGGAGAGGAAAGGACTGGCCCAACCGCGAAGAGGGCCCGAAAGGAAAAAGAAGCCCCTTCAGAGTCCAGGGTATCCAACCCTAATGCTACTTTATTCACCAACACCTCTGTTTTAAACCTCTCTGGTTCTGTGGTAGTTCAATTCATCCAGGGATAGTGCCCTTCTTCTAACTGACGCACCTTGGAGAAATGGTCGGATCCCAATCTCATCGAATCCTTGTGCCAGGATAAAGCTAGGGTAACTTTATTTCCCTTGTATACATATTTATTTACTTATTTATTTTAAAACCCTCCCCTTGTTTTTCTAGGCGGCCGCCAAGAGATCCACGCTGGTGGCCAGGGCTAGAGGTTCCTTGATGAATGCAGATCTGGTCAGAGAGCACAAAAAACTGCAAGAGAATGAGAGGAGGGTGTATGAGTTGTGTAAGGAAAGAGGAACTGAGCCGAAAAAGCTTAAGTCCGAGCTGGCTGGAATCAAGAAAACTGAGAAGAAGGTTCTGGAGGTGGCGCGAGCTGAAGAGCGTGATGAGGCATTGGCTGAGGCTCGGAGCCTGGCGGACGAGGTTGTGGCTAAATCACGTGAGGAGGGGAGGATGGAGTTTCTTAACTCCGAGGAGGGGCTAAGGTTGATCCAGCTTTCCAGGGAGGTCACTCACCGAGCCTTCCTGGGATCTGAAGAGCTTTATCAGCTGCTTTTCCCCGAGGCCGAAGTGTACTATCACTTTGGTTTAGATGCTCAAGCCAAATGGGCCAAGAATCAACCTGCTCTTCCTTTTGACTGAGAGCAACCACTCAAACAACCGCCTGAGCCCACCTCATTCACTTATGTGCCAAAGCAAGATCATCTGCACAAGCTTGATGCTCCCGCATTTGCTGAGTATATCTTAGTGGCCTTCAGCACTCCTGCCCCTGAACTTTCTCAGCCAGACCAGGCCATAACCTTAGTTATTCCTGCCTCTACTTCCTCCCCGACCTTCGCCGGTCTGGGTGAGCTGCCTGGTGGGGCGTCTCCTGGTGACTTGTCTACAGAGGATGTTGTGGACCAACTAGCCACAGAGTTAGATGTAGAGAGTTAGGCATAAGCTGGCTTGTTTTTATTTTCCTGTTCTGTCCATAGATATATCTATTTTTTTTGCCTGTGTGGATGATCTATCTTTTGCACACTCTTGCCTGTAACTGAATAACCTTGTTGTTTAGTAAATTTTTAGGGTTTCCTGATTTTAAGGAAACCCTAGTACTATTATTCTCTTGATCACGTGCTTCTCTTTTCTTTATATACGTGTTTTCCTTTTATGCGTTTCATTATGGATTCTTTCTCTTTGCTTGAAGAAATTGATACTGTCAAGAGACAAAACCTCTCACTTTTCACTAAAACTTCAAACTTTCCGACAGACTGTCTACTCTCCGTGAAAATTTTTCTCAAGTATGCAGCCTTCTGGATAGGAAGAGGCAGAAGAAACGCTATTACTAGCGTGAATAGGCTGAGCTCCGCCAGCTCAACCGCCAATTGGAGGAAGAGAAGGCTGATTTACTCGAATTAGTATGCCAGCTGACCACCGCCGCTAGCGAGGCTCACACTATTTCTTGGCGGGCGGATAGGTATCATCAGCGCCTCCATGAAACCGAGCGCGAACTGTGGCTTATTCGCCGGATTCTGGCTTCTGACAAGAGGGCTTCCTCTTCCCATGGCTGATTTCAATTTCCATTTTTGATGTTGTTTTCAGATTTTTGTTGTTTCTGTGTATTTTCTGTTTCATACGTTATAATCAAACTCACCAATCCTTGTTTTGAGAAATGGCGTAGGTATTTTTCCATTTCTATTTTTCCCGTGTAATCCTGACGTTAAGTTTTAGCAAATGATCTTTTTTCGGGGCAAAACCCTTGCAAATAATTAGGTCCGATTTCTCAAGATAGACTTTGGCCAATCCTAGCTTTTTTGATAATCAGTTCAGGAAATGGGGCATCTGCCCTTGGCCAGTTCTGGCTTTACTAAAAGTCAGGTCAGGAAAAATGGGACATCCGCCCTTAGCCAATTCTGGCTTTACTGACAATCAGGTCAGGAATAATGAGGAGTCCGCCCTTAGCCAATTCTGGCTTTACTGACAATCAGGTCAGGAAAAATGGGGCGTCCGCCCTTAGGAAATTCTGGATTTACTGACAATCAAGTCAGAAAAAATTGGGGCATCCTCCCTTAGCCAATCTTGGATTTACTGGTAATCAGGTCAGGAAAAATGGGGCATCCGCCTTTAGCCAATTCTGGCTTTACTGACAATCAGGTCAGGAAATATGGGGCATTCTCCCTTAGCCAATTCTGGTTTTAAAATCTTACTGACAATCAGGTCAAGAAAAATGGGGCATCTGCCCTTAGCTAATTCTGGTATTAAGATTTTACTGACCATTAGGCCAGTTCGCACAATAAGATATGGATACACTCAAATCGTCATTATATAAATAAGTTTCATAAAATAATCTTATATGTAGTATTTTCGTAAATTTGATACATTCCACACTCAGGGTACTCCGACTCCATCCATTTGTTCTAGCTCATAAGCTCTGCCTGCCAAAACTCTTGTGATTTTAAATGGTCCCTGCCAAGTGGTATCTAGATTTCCCTTGGCTTTTCCTAGGTCAGCTATGCGTAATACCAGATCTCCTACCTGAAAGCATCTATTCACTATTGTTTTGTTGTATGCCGCTCGAACTCATCCTCTCATGTGTTCTATTCTAACAGCGGTGCTCTCTCTCTTCTCTTCCACCAAATCCAGTACATCTTGTATTAATAACTCATTCTGATCCATATCGAAGCTTTGGATCCGATGAGTTTCCAGACCTATCTCAGCGGGGATAACAACGTCTATGCCATACACCAGGCTAACTGGAATTTCTCCCGTGCTTTCCTTAGGATTAGTGCGATAAGCCCATAGAATGGAACTAAGTTCCTCCACCCATTTACCTCCCGACTTCTCTAGTCGTGCCTTAATTCCCTGTACCAAGATGCGGTTTGTCACTTCAACTTGTCCATTGGCCTGAGGATGGTAGACAGATGTGAAATGCTGATCTATCTTCATCTTAGTGCACCAGGCTCGAAATTTTACTCCCACAAATTGTGTACCATTGTCACTTCTGGAACTTTTTCCAGAGTTTCGGCCTCCACCCATTTGCTAAAATAATCGATAGCGACAATTAAGAACCTCTTTTGAGCTGGGGCTGTAGGGAAAGGTCCAACAAGGTCTATACCCCATTTTTCAAAGGGCCAGTGAGAACTCATTGTCATGAGTTCTTCTGTCGGCCGATGAACCAGGGGGGAGATCCTCTGGCATTTATCACACTTCCTAACAAAGTCTTCTGCTTCTTTTCGCAATGACGGCCAAAAATACCCGGCTGGCACCCATGTGATTGCCACAGCAGCCTTCGTATATTTCCCTAAGTATATGGGCGCCCTCTTTCTGGTTTAGAAATATTAAAATTTGTCCAAACCCTCTTCTATACAGTTCCTCTTTGATCATGCCAAAGAGAGAAGACCTAACCTTGACCCTTGCTGCTTCTTTTTTATAATCTGGTAGTTCTCCTTTCTCCAGATACACTCTGATTGGGTAGCGCCAATCTGTCTCCTCTTCTAACACATGAATCTCTTCCTCCCCGAACTCTCGATATGCCATTGTTACTCTTTCCTGGCAATCTGTTACTGAGCTGGACACCTTAGCCAGGTAATCATCTCGGCTATTTTCATCTCTAAGAACTTGGTGGATTGTAAAGGAGCTCATGGCGTTGGTTAGTTCGCGAAATTTAGCCAAGTATTTCTGCATGTGCTCTTCCCTTGTCTCAAACTCCCCACTTACTTGTTTGCATACAAGCTATGAGTCTACTCGCGCACATATTTAATCTGCCCCTAATCCTTTTGCCATCTGGATTACTCTGAGTAAAGCTTCGTATTCTGCTTCATTATTAGATAAGGGGTAGTTCATGCGTACTGCATACTCCGTGGTCACCTCTTTGGGATCTATCAATAATATCCCTGATCTAAAACAAAGGTTACCTACTGAGCCATCAGTATAGATTGTCCATTCTCTTTTATCCTCAGGAGAGCTGGTCATTTCCTGCATGAAATCAACCAACGCTTGGGCTTTAATCATTGTTCGTGCTTCAAAACTAATATCAAACTCACTTAGCTCGATTATCTATTTTACTAAACATCCCGAAGACTCTGGTTTACCCATGACTCCCTTCAAGGGTAAGTTCATCGTAACCACTACGTTATGTGAAAGGAAATACGGACGAAGCTTGCGAGCCGTCCCTACCAGGGCTAACATAGCTCGTTCCACCTCTACATACCGGATCTTAGCATCATGCAAGATCTTACTCCATTAGTATATCGGCTTCTGCACTCTACCCTCTTCCTTGATCAACACCGTGCTGACAGCCTATTTCCCCATGGATAAATACAAGACCAGGGGTTCTCCCTGGACTGGTTTAGTAAGCAACGACATACTTGCCAGGTGTTCCTTCAACTTTTGAAATGTCTCCTGGCATTCCTCGTCCCTTTGAAACCATCCCTTCTTGCACAGAGCCTTAAAAAATGGTAAGCTCTTCTCCGCTGAGCGCGAGACAAATCTGCTTAAGGCTGCAATTCGTCCTGCCAAACATTGCATTTCTTTGACATTCCTCAGAGGCTGCATTTCCCTAATGGCTCTGATTCTCTATGGGTTGGCTTCTATTCCCTTTTCTGTAACCATGTAGCCCAAGAATTTGTCAGCTCTAACTCCAAATGCGCACTTTTTAGGGTTGAGCTTCATCCCATACCTTCTTAGGGTACTAAAGGTTTCCTCCAAGTCACTCACATGAGAAGTGGATTTAAGGCTCTTGACCAGCATATCATCTACGTAGACTTCCATGTTTCTCCCTAATTGTGCTTTGAACATCTTATCTACTAACCATTGATATATGGCCCCTGCGTTCTTAAGCCCAAAGAGCATAAATACAAAGCAATACGTTCCCTTTGGAGTAATAAAGCTGACCATCTTCCAGTCCTCATTCGCAAGCCTAATCTGATGATACCCTTGGGAGGCATCCATCATGCTTAATAGTTCACAACCAGGTGTAGAGTCGACCAGCTGGTCAATCCTAGGCAGTGGGTAATGGTCCTTAGGACAAGCGCTGTTAAGATCTCTGAAATCTATACACATTCGCCAATCGTCTTATGTTTTTTGCACCAATACTGCGTTGGAGAGCCATTCTGGGAATTGTATCTCTTATATGTGTTTGGCCTTTAGCAAATTTTCTACTTCTGCCTCAATAATGGCCTCCTTCACAGGACCAAAGTTTCGCTTTCTCTGCTTCACCGGCTTTACGATGGGACTGATGTTAAAGTGATGTTTGGCTACAGTTGGGTCTATCCCTACCAAGTCCTGAGGAGATTAGGCAAAGACGTCCGCATTATTTCTCAAAAATGCAAACAGTTCCACCAATACAACTGGACTCAGGGTCATTCCTACGCGCAGGACTCGACTGTCATCTCCTGGGATAACTTAAATTGTCATCAGATTTTCCTCTCTCAAGGGTGGGTCAGGTCTGGTTTCCTCCACCCTTGACCTCTTATTACATCTTCCTTCTTCTTCATTACGTTGTACACTTTGGACATATTTACGTCTTGACGTTTACTGGTCACCATGGACCTCTCCCATGCCATCCTGGGCAGGGAACTTCATCTTCATATGGTAAACAGAAATTTCCTTGGACCCAATCCCGCCTGCTAAGGTTAGATCTGGATTCCTCCGTCTCATCTGTACGAACTCCTTAAGGTGCCCTGCCTGCACCAACCATTCTAGCTCATCCTTCAGGTGAGTACATTGATCTGTATCGTGACCATACTCATTATGGTATCGACAAGATCTATCAAATATCTCCTTCCACGGATTTTGTGAATACGTTCTTGGCTATTTAAGATCTGGGTGCCGCTCAATGGCTTGGAGGATTTCACCATGAGGCAAAGCCAGAGGCATGTATCGATCAAACCGAGGTCTACCTCCTACCAGATCAGACCTAGGTTTTTTGGCCGAAACTCTATTGTCTTTATCAGGTCTTTCCTTGGATTTTTCCCCATCGTCTTTCATCCTCAGGGCTTCCTCCAGATGAATGTACTTTTCTTCTCTTCCAGGAGTTCACCAAATTTCAGCGTTGGTTTGACCACCAATGACTGGAAGAACTCTCCCTTCCTGAGCCCTTATGCCAATGCATTGACTAAGAGCTCTTCCGACGCAGATGGTACCTCCAACTTGGCATCTGTAAACCTTTTAATGTATCCACGCAAACTCTCCCCTTCTTTTTGCTTTAAGATAAACAACTCTAGTGGCATTTTCTGATATTTTCTATAGCTAGTACACTGATGTAGAAATGCAGAGCTGAATTTGTCAAAGTTGCTTATAGACCGGGGAGGCAACTGGATAAACCAAAGTTGCGCCGATTTCGTGAAGGTGGTAGGAAAGACCCGGCATATAACAACATCTGAAAACTTGTGTAGAGTCGTGGCATTCTCAAATCTGCTCAGGTGATCCCACAGATCAGTTTGCCCATTATATTTAAAGCCCATGGGTCTATATGAAGTTGACAGGTCATCACGCATAACTGTCTCTGTGAATGGAGAGCTCCTACATGCCCGACCTGGAGTTTCCCCAGCCATTCGTTGCTTGACCTCCCTAACCTCCCTCAGAAGATTCTGCATTTGTGCTGTCATATCTGGGTCTGTTTTGCTTGATGTGTCACTCTTTGAGGCAAAAAATCTCTCCTAAACTTCCTGAACTGGAACTCTAGCTGAGCGCTGAGCTGTCCGGGGTGGTTCATTTTCTGGTGGTGAATCTACCCTGGGGGGCAGCGATGATATTTCACTAGTGCAGAAATAGTTTTCTAGATCGCCCTATTTCAGTTATTCTAGATCACCCTGCCCAGGCGTTCTGACTAGAGCTGTTCTAGAATATCAGATTTTCCAGATCAGCTTTCTGAGGCGTTCTAGAATATAGTATATTCTAGAACGGTTATTTGAGACGTTCTAGAAAAAAAATTTACCCGTTCTAGAAAACCATTTACCCGGTTAATATGTTCTGTAAAATAATATTCCAGATCGGTTAGACAAAAAGACGATCTAGAAAATATATATTCCAGAACGTCTCTCTCGAAATGACGATCTGGAAAATATATATTCTATAACGGCATTTTCGAACAGGGCGTTCTAGAATAAAGATTTTCTAGAACGTTTATTTCAATGGCGTTCTGGAATATGTATATTCCAGAACACCATTTAGAAAGAGACGTTCTAGAATATACATATTCCAGATCGTCATTTCTGTAGAGACGTTCTGGAATATGTATATTCCAGAACACCATTTAGAAAGAGACGTTCTAGAATATACATATTCCAGATCGTCATCTGTAGAGACGTTCTGGAATATGTATATTCCAGAACACCATTTAGAAAAGAGACGATTCTGGAATATACATATTCCAGATCGTCATTTCTGTAGAGACGTTCTGGAATATGTATATTCCAGAACACCATTTAGAAAGAGACGTTCTAGAATATACATATTCCAGATCGTCATTTCTGTAGAGCATTCTGGAATATGTATATTCCAGAACACCATTTAGAAAGAGACGTTCTAGATCTAACAGTTTGATTTCCCAGTTTTTCTCATTTTTTTTTTCCAGATTTCCCTAAATTAAAAATCTTTCACAAAACACCAATCATTCATAATCCAAAAATTATCCATTAATTACAATAATACATACACACCAAAATATATCAATACGAACAACATAAGTCACCAAATACACAATCACCAAATGTTAAAGTAGAAATCAAACAACAAATTCGCCAAATTACACGTTCACCAAAAAGACGAGTACCTATTTTACTACCATTATCCACAAATAGTTTGTTTGTGATCAAGCAATAACCTTTAATAAACACTCCGCCCAACGTCTACGTACATCATCAATGTCATCGTCCGAATAAGGTTGTTCCATGTTGAGTGCCTGCAAATCAATGAAAAACAGGAAAACCGGAGATAAATCTTTAAGTTGATAATCCAATTTCGAATAACACAGATCAAAAAATAATCACAAACTATATAATCACATGCCAATAAAAGCTCAATTCCTAAATCAACGCCCTTCACCAAATCTCACGCACCGGTCTTCTAATTTAACTTTCAAACTGAAAATTTTTCTGCATTCCAAACTACCCACAAACTATCAATCAAATCGAACATAAATTTCGAGACAAAAATGTTTTCTGGATCTGTTTTGAAACTGTTTCTCCCAAAAAGTCTAACTATCCCATGAAAGATAATAATAATAATAATAATAATAATAATAATAATAATAATAATAATAATAATAAATATAATAATAATAATAATAATAATAATAATAATCTTAAACGTGAGATTCATCGTTACTATCGAAATCTACTTAAATTTTTATTATTTTAAAATTATTATATCTAATAAGAACCCAACCCACCGTCTACAATCTAATTATTTTTCAGTAGGGGGCTTGGGACCCTATAAGCCAAGCCACCGGCTCTGACCCCTTTTTCTGCCTGATAACTCTGATAAAATATTTGTGAAGAAAAGAAAAGAAAAACAAGTCAGAGCTGAAAAGACAAGAGCTTAGGAAGAAAAGAAAGAGGGCAAGATACAGAAAGTGCAACAGTCCCACTTTTATTACATAGTTTAGTAATTTTGCATCACGTGTCGTGCTTTCTTCTTCTGTCTCTCTTTGGACACATATACTTGATTTATTTATTCGGACACATATACTTGATTTAACGTGATTCTTTTTGTATCTATCATATACCTGGACATGCCTACCCTCGGGATCACCTTCTCTTTGTGCACCGACCTCATCAATTCCCAATACATCCGGGATTCGTTCGAGCTTGAGTAATGAATCGTCATTCGAGGCTTTGATTTTCTGAAAACCACTACGCTTAGAGGCCTTTAACCAACGCTCTTCGAAGTTTTCAAAACATCGTATGCTGCTGGACCATCGATTTTACAGTGCAAATCGTGCCATGGCTCTCTTGGAAGAACATTATGAAACCATCAAACCTGAAAAGTCTATCCCACATTTGTGTGAACTTATTCTAGTTGGAACATTATGAATCACTTTTCTCAGTTTTCAAACTCTTTCATAGTGTAATTTGTATATAGACTGATGAGTTACCAGAAAAACAGCATCACGCGCGGCAAGGGTGGCGATATCGGCACATGAAATGACTCGACCGCACTTTTCATGCAGCCGTCTTTGGAGATCATTGATGATTGTGAAGGCCTCAGCCCTTAGACTAAATTGGCGGGGTAGACTGCTCGCCAGCCCACTTGTCGATCCGTCTAGCAGCACTGAACCATCACACCCCTATAAATGTATATATAATCATATGGATCAGATTTCTTGTTTCAATCTCTATTTTATTTTATTGTATAATTAAAAATATTAATGGTCATTTATTTTGTGAATCTTCATATATATACCTGGACAAAACAATCATGGAAATGGAGTCGAAGCAATCCAGCAGCTTGGCCAATATCATCCTTGAACACCTTCTTCAGCTGTTTTCTTACAATGGATTCCAATTTTGGATATGATGAACCATAGAAATTCCAAGAAAGTCCACTAACTATGGGTTCACCAGACTGAGCTTTTGCAAAATGAAAATAAGAACACAAGACAAGAGATTAGACAGCAACAAAATAATAACCAGACCCGAGCTTCTTAAATGTCAACAGAAACTATAGTATAAAGAGAAAATTATTGAAAAGCCAAAAAAGACAACTTAACTCCGAGAAAGGCAAAAATCCAGTGACAGATTACAAGGACTTAATTAGCTTATGAGAACCTTTTGACAATGTAATAAATAAAAAGTAAAACTCTATCTGTGTATTCTTTATCACATCAAGGAAATCCAAAAATGTAATAATCTATTGGCAACAAATTACGATGGATATTTAAGTACAAAGCAGAAATATCATTTCATATTTAACACAAATTCATTCAAACATTACCAAAAAGAAAAAGGAAAGGTTTGATTTTACATGCTATTTCATCAAAAAAATATAGCCAAAAGCATTGTGGCAAGTGTAGAATATCATGTGTAGGTAAGGAACATCAGCAACCAAAAACCATTCAAAGGAACTTACATAAAACAAATACAGAAAGCTCCTTCAGAAAGATGTAGAAATTTTCAACAATAAATAATTTTCAGACAAGGCTGAAACATTAAATATATTCAAATCATCAGGAGCTTCTTTCACTAATAATAACAAAAATCTTTTTCATTCTTCAAAGATACCATCGAACAGATAATTGTAATCTGGAATAATTTTTTGGATCTGTCATTCATTCTTATGTCCGAATAATCAATCCTCATCTCAATGGTATAATACTCACAACTCAAAAAATAAATATATTAACATCAAGATTCAATGTGGCTCAGAAGGATCCATTGGTTTCTATAATCAAAAGGTAAAAACACCCATCAGAAAATAGGTAGTTTTTCATCATCATGGCCATCACTCTATCATTGGGATCAACATAGTTATATATATAGGTAAATTAGGTAAGAATGAAATGTCTGCTCAGTACTCGGATAAACAATCATGAACAAGTTTCATATGTCCAGACATAATTGACAAAATGTTCATCATCACAGCAGAATGACACAAGACCAAAGGTAAAGATCCAAATAACTTCCAAACATAATTCGAGATTAAAAATAAACTAAAAGGAGAAAAAATTCAGAACAAGTAAAAGTCTCAGAGAGGATTCCAAAGAAATGAATAATGCAGACATTCTACACAACATCAGATTCTGACCGCCCGTCTGCCTGTTCTCATCATTGAGATTTGAAATATTGCTCATCAATTAAAAATCAATAAACACATAACAAAGGGCAAAAAAAAAAAATTAAAACATAAAATACATGAAAATAATTAATCTCACAATCCCAGAAAGAAAAAAAGATAAAGGATACAAACTACAGTGGCATCAGATAATAAGCGGAGTAAGTGGTCAACACAGATATTCAGTGTTAGCATAAGATACATAATTCTTCATCTGCCATGGTGTTTTTCTGGGGGTGGGGAATGTTCAAAAGACAAATTTTCGTTCTCGCCGTCACTTTTGAAAATAAAATTTGTTGACCTTATCTTGATTTGGAAGCCTAATTAGTCAAATCTCAACTTTCTATTAAAACAGAATATATTTGTTTTGTATCAATATTTATACATATCCAATGATTATCTTGATTTATGTGCATTAACTTTAAACGAAATATAGAAGTAACAAAATATAAAAACACAAACACAGATAGAGAGCAATAAATAAGAATCTAAAAAACACCAGAGAAATGAAAGACAAACCTACCTAAGTAAAACTTGACAGCCTCAATGAAGGACGTGTTCCGGGTCGGGCCATGTACCGGATCCGACGACTTATAGCAGTAACACACAAGTAGAGTGGAAACCTGAGTGATGGCCGCAAAGATTACTATAACTAATGGGCCTGAAAAATTACACACCTGAATCTCTGGATCAGCAACCACATATTGCTTCAGCAGTCTATCGCCAAAGGCACGAGATACAGCTAGTACTCCACCGACTCTCCAAGTTCCTGTAGAAAAAATCCGATTACGAGCCAAAATAAATAAATAAATAAATAAAAATAGAAGGCGTGAATACATTTTGCTCAGTTTTGTTTGTCCTGGGAATCTTGCATCTTTTTATGAGCACAATGCCCACAACAAATGCCAAAACTCACTACCATGATTTTGTGGTATATACATGTCACTTTACTCTGCATTGTTCCGGTTGTTATCCTCATTTAGACAAATAAAGATGAAACCATCGATTTCTTATCTTTATTATATTTATTAAAAAAAAAAGATTCACCTCGGTTGAAATGAGTCCTTCATTAACTCCGACAAGTCCATATTGAAGAGCTTCAGAGACGCGCCAAGAGCGTTGGATATTTGTGGTAAAGATGTAGGAAGCCAAACCTACAATATAAAATTCCTTTCAGTTTTAAGTTTTATTCTGCATATAACATATCAAATAACTGAATAAAAGATTGTATATTCAAATGTGATCACAGAAGGATCGGTTCATTAGGATTACCTGCATTAGTGTCATTGGCCAAGTGGATAGCTTCTTCCTCGGTCTTAAATTTTAGAAGAGGTGCAACCGGATCAAATACTTCCTCCCTGGAATTTAATAACACAGATGGAATATTAAGTAAAGTAACAGTTGAACAAAAATAACATAGGCGGCGTTGTCTACAAGAAAAGGCATTCAAGATCATGACAATCTTAAAGCACACTAACTCAACATAGGAAGAAGATGAATCCTTTGTATCTACCTACAACATTTGAAAATTCAATATTATTATAAAGTACACAAGAACAAATTAATCATGGGTAAATTATATATTTCGATGGGCTGCACACATCTGATCCTGCAACAGGCAAGTAAGCAAAATCATTCTATTGCATTTTTCTTAGGTCCTACATGGCAAGGACAACACTCTAACCTGATGCTTACTGGGATCATGAACAGATGCTTTGACCGTATAACCTCTCTGGAGCAAGAATTTGACCAGCCACGACGCTATGTAGCCTGATGCTCCGYTAACACACTGTCTTGCCCGTACCTTTCGTTTTGATTCTTCAGAATTTTTTCAACACAATCTATACATCAAAGATTAGATAATTACTCCTCTAATGTAAATTAATTAAATTAAATGAGACCACGATGGAAAGAAAATTAATTAATCAGACCTCGAATGTTGACTTCTCAGGCTCCTCCGACCATTTCAAGGACTCCATTTCAAATAAACTGTATAAATGATGAAAATAGTCATGGATAAGAAGAATAATTACATAACTCATTAATAACCATGTGAAATAGGATAAATATATACATATAGTATTCAAATATCAATAAATTCAATATATACATAAACTAGATCCATTCAAAAAGAGGAAAAGAGGAAAATCTAATTACCTCATTTACGACTATCAGGAAATCCATTTCACCTGTCCCAAAAATAGAAATAAAAAACAAAACAAAACAAAAAAATGAAAAACTTTACGTGTTCCAGAACATAGGAAGAAGATGAATCCGTTGTATCTACAAGAAAAGGCATTCAAAAATAACATAGGCGGCGTTGTCTACAAGAAAAGGCATTCAAAATCATGACAATCTTAAAGTACACTAACTCAACATAGGAAGAAGATGAATCCGTTGTATCTACCTACAACATTTGAAAATTCAATATTATTATAAAGTACACAAGAACAAATTAATCATGGGCAAATTATATATTTCGATGGGCTGCACACATCTGATCCTGCAACAGGCAAGTAAGCAAAATCATTCTATTGCATTTTTCTTAGGTCCTACATGGCAAGGACAACACTCTAA
Source organism: Phtheirospermum japonicum (assembly GCA_014905375.1). Classification (NCBI taxonomy): domain Eukaryota; kingdom Viridiplantae; phylum Streptophyta; class Magnoliopsida; order Lamiales; family Orobanchaceae; genus Phtheirospermum; species Phtheirospermum japonicum. The sequence continues at coordinate 116,609 of BMAC01000218.1, forward strand.
CCTGATGCTTACTGGGATCACGAACAGATGCTTTGACCGTATAACCTCTCTGGAGCAAGAATTTGACCAGCCACGACGCTATGTAGCCTGATGCTCCGGTAACACACTGTCTTGCCCGTACCTTTCGTTTTGATTCTTCAGAATTTTTTCAACACAATCTATACATCAAAGATTAGATAATTACTCCTCTAATGTAAATTAATTAAATTAAATGAGACCACGATGGAAAGAAAATTAATTAATCAGACCTCGAATGTTGACTTCTCAGGCTCCTCCGACCATTTCAAGGACTCCATTTCAAATAAACTGTATAAATGATGAAAATAGTCATGGATAAGAAGAATAATTACATAACTCATTAATAACCATGTGAAACAGGATAAATATATACATATAGTATTCAAATATCAATAAATTCAATATATACATAAACTAGATCCATTCAAAAAGAGGAAAAGAGGAAAATCTAATTACCTCATTTACGACTATCAGGAAATCCATTTCACCTGTCCCAAAAATAGAAATAAAAAACAAAACAAAACAAAAAAAATGAAAAACTTTACGTGTTCCAGAAGCACACAGGAATTTCATTCCAATTCATTGAATTTACTAAATTACATAATTTAATCATGCATTTTCACCAATTTACAGAATTCCGTCAGATCGAAAAACCACATGCACAAAAATATTTAAATGATTTATAATTTCAATAAAAAAATTAATCGAAAATAAAKACCAGATTTCATTGGGGAAAAGATCTGCCATTTTCACCAATTTACAGAATCTCGTCAGATCAAAAAACCACATGCACAAGGAAAACTTACTTTCAACATATAGTCCGGACATGAGTCTTCCAAGATCCAATTAGAAGCCTTCCTTGAATAGTAAGCTGATGTGTCCTTCAACATCGCTTCTTCAAAGTCATTCTCGTAATGATTCATTTGCCCCATTCCAATTTCGACAAAAATATCCAATATATTCTTCAACAAAGATCTTTCTATTTGTTCCGCTTCCCTCTCTTGGTCAATCTATTCAGAATATGAGAATAAATACATTAAAACCTCAAAACTCGGAGAACAACAGATTGGTACAAAGGAACAAGGTAAACATACCAAAGATCTAACAACATCCCTCACTTTCCCATTTATCTCCTGATATACCTGAAATCCAAGTCCAGGCTCAAGATTCTAAAACTAAAGGATGAAAACATTGAGGAACAAGAAACACACTAAGGTGGAGAGACCCAATCACGTTTAAAAATTTACAGATAAGGAAAACGAGAGTATATCAAAACAGGTATGGATCAAAGATTTACCAGGTCTCGGAAGCACGCCAGACTCAACTCATTGAAGTGACCTTCTAGCTATGAAATACCGATCAAGATAATAAAAGAATCTTGAAAGCCATCGGACATTGACTTTATGATTCTTCCACCTTTTCACGAGCTCCCTCAGCATGAATTCATCATGCTTCTCCCTTAAAGAAGGCAGAACCTTCATGAAGAACAGAAAATTCTAGAGGTAATTAAAATTCTAGAATTATATATAAATAAATAATTAATTAATTACCTGTTGTTGAAGAGCAAAGATGTGAGCCACACAACCATAAATCGAGTCCCGGGGCCTCGCCTGAGCCTCGTAGCAAATTGTGACCACCGCGTCCAGTCCCTTGCTCGGCGGGATGTGGAGCAGCAGCTTTGACACGTTGCTGGCTCCAAACACCTTGTGCACCGCCGCGAAATGCGTCGCGCCTTGATCCGAGTCAGAATTGAACAAACAAGTTCGATTAAACAATGTACTTCTTGTTTCTCACTTCCATTGTGACATTTCATTAAACATCTAATGTGCACTTACCGTAAACTGAAGTGGCACACTTCGCGGCCCGGTTTCTTCTCCTTCTCCTTCAACAACGGCTCAAACGGAGCGTGCCTACAAGGCCAAAAGCTCTCCGTCGAGGTCTCCGCCACCGCGCCGCCTACAAATCAGGCCGCCACCCCACCAGTAGCGACGGAGGCGCCGCCTCCTAGCTCCGGCGGCACCGTGGTGTCTTCCCCAGCATTCCCCTGGCCGTTTAGGCCACGAGAAAGTGCCTCTCCTTGCCCCGCACCGGGCTCATCGCTCACGGCGACGGGCCCAATGGCGCCGAAGAAAGAGGGCGTCCCATTTATCAACAGCAACCCCGCAGTGCCATTGCCCACCGGTGAAGTTGATTCTGCTACGTTTCGTCCTCCGCCCAGCAACCCCCAACAAGCCGCCTCACAGATGCCATCACCGCGCCTGCACGRTGCCTCCGATTCCKAGTCGTRGGGTCRGCCGYTTGCTAATTGCAGGTTYCGYTGARGATTYTGGTTGTTCYGAATGGTGGGGGTTTAAATTGGGGGAGAATTAGGTCTTTTGGTTACGCCATAYKTTCGAATCGGTTGATTATTGTAGTTGGTGGTGGTGATTGCAAGATGATGGCCGTCGGTGGTTTGGAAATGGCGGTGGTTGAATCGGAGGTGCAGGGGAGAGTAAGAGCGGAGCGGAGAGGAGAGAAGATGAGAATCGATTTTTTTTTTAGGGTTTCCAGAAAAGGTAGGTAAAGTGTAAATAAATAATACTATATACCAGATCGCCTTTTTAAGACGTTCTAGATATTTAAAAAAGGGCGATCTGGTATATCAAATATACCAGATCGCCCTTTTATAACGACGTTCTAGATATAGGATTTACCAGATCGCCTTTTTAACGACGTTCTGGTATATCGATATACCAGATCACCTTTTTTAACGACGATCTGGTATATCAATATACCAAATCGCTTTTTTTTACGACGATCTGGTATATTGATATACCATAACGCCTTTAAAAAAGGCGATCTGGTATATTACGCTTTTATTACAAAAATACCACTGGCTTATATTCCAGATCGTCTTTTTCTGAGGCGTTCTAGATTGACTGTTCTAGAATATATTTTCTGCACTAGTGTTTCAGTGAATTTATTTTCAACAGCTACTTCCACCGCCTTATCAATGAGGTCAGATAATGTCCTCTATAGAGAATCGCTTAGCGATCCGAATCCTACCTGCGAAACTCCCGCTGGTGAAGATTGCGGCGCGGTAGAGCTGGGGTTTACCACTGGATCTGCCATTTCCGGTGCGTGTGAAGGCGCAGCGGAACTTGGATTTCCGCCCAGCTCCGCCACCAAATCTCGTCTGAGTCCATCGGAAGCCATGTCTTCTTCTCATGCCTTAGCTCGTTCGCTCTTCCCACAGACGGCGCCAATTGTTTCTACCCAAGAAATATGCCTTGAATGCCTTTCTCCTTGGAGAATATCCCGACCTGCTCTCACAAAAAACACGTTAGAAAGGACCGCCAGAGGATTTCCGGTGAAAATCTCTCTGATGCTTAAGTCAGTAAGCTGGGGGAACTCGAATAGAGGAAAGCAAAAGAATGCTTCAGATTGCGTACCTCTCCGATGCTTAGGATTAGGGGTTTTATAGTTTATGTCAAGTGGGGTTCTTCTGAGATCCCGGAAGCAGAATTCTGCAAAATTCAGGCCATTGCGCCGAATCTTTTGTTCCCCTATGGCAAGGGTTTGATCTGGATTTTAAAGGATCAAGTCAAATCAGGAATTCTCCCGATCAAGCTTCTATGAAAGGTTCAGCTCAAGTAAGAGCTGTTCTCGTAAAGTCTTCTTTTCATCCTGTCTAATGTTAAGCCAGATCATCCTAACCTAGCTCATGTTATTCAACCTCGATACTTTAGGCCAGGCCTATCTGGATTTCATATAACTCTTAATAATACTGATTCTAGTCAAGGTTGTCTTCAGTAAGGCCTACCTCCAACCATGTCTTCCTGGATTACAGACCTGGATCGTACAGGACGCACCAGTAGGGGAAGGTAGGGAAGACCTCAGAGTTGTGGCAGGTGGCTGGGTAGGAGGCGAAGTAGTCAAATATTGAAGAACATACGTAGACAATGCATCGTCTAAGAAATTATAGGTGTGGGTGTCGGGTTGAAATAGTTTTGAGAAAGGAAAAACTGTTTCATCAAATAGCACATGCCGACTTATAAAAAGTTTATTTGTCAAAGTATCAAAACACTTATACCCACGGTGATTCTTAGGATAGCCAAGGAAGACACACGGAGTGAAGCGAGGTTGTAATTTGTGTATGGTGGTGGCCAGAATGAGAGGAAAACATAAGCAGCCGAAGACTCTAAGGTGACTATATAATGGGGTTCGAAGATATAGCATGTTTAGAGGAGTATTATAGGCAATAGGTTTACTTGGAAGTATGTTCTACATGTACGTGGGCATATCTAAAGTGTGGTGCCAAAATTTAACCGGTATTAAGGTATGAAAAAGAAGAGTATGAACAACATTACTTATGGAATGAATTTTGTGTTCGGCTTTAACATTTTGAGACGATGTGTGTGGACAAGATAAGCAAAAATCCACCCCTTGATCCGAGCAAAAAAATTGAAATAGGCCATTAACAAGTTCTGTACCATTGGCACATTGAATCATTTTAATTTTACGCTCAAATTGAGTTTGAATATAAGCATGAAATTTTTGGAGAATTAGACTGACATTAGAATTTTGGTCAATCAGGAAAGTCCACAAAAAATTACTATAATCATCCAAAATCAATAAGTAATATTTGTGACTAGAAGAGCTAAGAACAGGAGAAGTCCAAATATCACAATGCAATATATCAAATGGCAAATAAGTACGCGAAATAGATGTAGGAAACGGTGATCGAACATGTTTTCCAGTAGGCCACGACTGACACATTGAGTTTGAAGAATTCAAAGTACAATTAATCAATTTATTTTGCCTAAGAGATGAAAAAACCGGAAGTCCAGGATGACCTAAACGGTCATGCCAAACGGAAGATGTTAAAGATGCAAATGAAGACTGGGGGGTGGTTGGTTTAGTGGCTTGAGAAATGGGGTAAAGCTCACCCCGACTATCACACCTCATTAGACGAGTCCCCGTCCATAGGTCCTTCACTCAAAAACCAAAAGGACTAAATTCATCAGTGACCAAGTTATCTCTAGTAAATTTACGTACAGTGATAAAAAAATTTACTAACTGAGGGGCATGTAAGACATTTTTAAGAACAAGAGGTGGATAAGGTTTCGGTAAGGTGGTCTGATCGTAACCCTTAATTGGAATCCAGTGACCATTTCCGACTACTATACCATTATTATTGCTCTAATTAACAAAAGACAAGAGAGTACCTTGATTTGACGTCATATGAGACGTCGCGCCAGTGTCCATGAACCATGATTGATCCGGAGGAGTGAGCCCAAGGGTGTACATCGCAACATCTATGTCAGTTTGAGATGGTGTCGAACTATCCACAACATAAGCATGAGTAGGGCGAGGACCGAGGATACCAGGCTACTGCCAAGGCATCATATTTGGGCGAATCTAGGGACGAGCAGAGTATGGACAGGGCGGGTAACCCCAGAGAGAGGTGGGTTATTTCCACGGTGCATAAATGAGGCCATTGAGTCGGTGAGGCAGATAGAGAAGGGGTGGAGACTGGTGGTGTGCCGGAGGACGAGCTTTGTTATTTATTTCCTCCATTTCTGCCTTTTCTATTTCCACCCTTCTTCTTCTTCTTCCCCTTGCTACCCTTATTAGAAGAAAACCCATTAGAACGAGAAGACGAGCCACTAGAGGCGCCATCATGAACACCCTTGGCGTACATGGCAGAATTGGAGCCTGAGGCGGCTTGATTCGAAAGATCGGCTTCTTCGAGGGTGAGCATAGAGCGTGCTCGATAGAAGGCCGGGAGAGGATCATTTTGGCGAATGATTGTGCCAATGGCACGATAGGCCTTGGAAAGTCCCGAGACCAATTGAAGGACAAGGTGGCTATTAGAGACAGGAGAGCCGACATTTTTCAACTGATATGCCAAAGACTTGAGGCGTTGGCAGTAGGCAGACGCGGAGGGAAAATCTTCCATGTCAATGTGAAAAAACTCTTGTTCAACTGTTACCGCCCAAGAGTTAATGTTGTCTTGGAATATGTCGGCATTCCATTTCCAAGCAGCCATGGCAGTGGAGTCTTCTTCGACAATAGTTTCTAAGAGATCGGTGGTGACGGTGGAATAAATCCATTGAAGAACCATCGCATCTAGGGTCTCCCATAGTTCTTGCTCATCGAAAGTGGTAGGAGGCGCAATGGCAACCTTTGGTTTGGCGATGTGGTGAAGCACGCGATTGGATTTCGCGTGATTCGTGAATAGGGCGACCCACAGCGGGAATTGATCGTTGTCCATACCTAGTTTGACAGAGATGTGGTTCATGATATTATTGACCACAAGAGCCGGATAAAATGTTGACTTTGCGTCGGGTGTCATGGTAGTGACGTGAGGTCGGAGAAGAAAAGAGAAGAGACGTAAAAATCACGTTGACTAAGGTTCGCGAGCGGAAGCGATTTGAACCTAGGAAGCTGATACCATTAAAGACATTAATGCTTGCTTCTCCATTAAATCAAACGATTAGTATAAATACAATGTTTGGTAGGCTAAGAATTAGAAACTAATTGACTGCAATCAAGGAACTAATTTACAACATAGTATCTAGAAAATACTTTACATATTTACTAATATTCTATCAATATATTTATTAGTCAACCATCCTCCATCCAATTTATATCCATCAAATCTAAATTTACTGAATGGCTGAGATTTGGCTTACGGACTCATTTTAATAATTTGACCCATTGGATATATATATATATATATATATATATATATATATATATATATATATATATATATATATATATATATATATATA
>BMAC01000218.1:127884-145025 GCA_014905375.1 Phtheirospermum japonicum
AAATAAGAGAAGTATTCCCCAAGATAGGGTTCCTCTCTCCTACCATAATACCATAACCGACTTAGAATTAGGATTCCTCCTATATGCTAAGTTCCTATATATAAAAGAGTTCTTATTCATAAAGTATTCAATAGCTCATGTAATGTTTCTATGTTTGGTAATTCTATTTCATTCTAGTGTGCGTGTAATGAAGTAATACTAAATGTGATCTTTTTAAAACTTACAGACAATGGATAAAGATGATAGTGTTGATACTACTCCGCGTCGCAAGTTGGACTTTTGTTCTGAGGAGGTGCATATAGAAAAAGAACTTAGTGCAGAAAAGCCCTCTGGAGAACATTCAATCAATACGAATGAGAAAATTCCCAAAATTGGTATGGAGTTTGATAGTGAACAAGCAGCTTATAATTTTTATAACGAATATGCAAGGTTGACTGGATTTAGCATTAGAAAACACACATTCCATCAAGATATCAAGGGAAGGGTAATTGATAGAGTATTTTGTTGTTCATGTCAAGGGTTCAGACCAACGGATAAAAGAGATGCTAGTATTAAGTCTCATCGACCAAAAATAAGAAATGGTTGTCGTGCTATTATGAAGATTGATGCTCGTTATACAGGAAAATTTAAAGTTGTTGATTTTAAAGCCGATCATAATGGCCATGATCTAGTGAGTCCGACTAAGGCTCATTACTTGAGGTCCCATAGATGTATAACAGCTACACAAGCCTCACTAGCAGACAATATAGATTACTCAGGCATAGCACCAAGAGCAGGTTTCACCTTAATGGCACAACAAATGGGTGGACGTGACAATGTTGGTTTTATTTTTGAAGATTACAAGAACTATTTGCGTTCAAAAAGAACTAGGGAAATGAAGATTGGGGACACTGGCGGTGTTCTAGAATATTTGCAGCAAAAACAATTAGATGATCCCAACTTCTTTTATGCAATTCAGGTTGATGAGGATGATTTGATAGCTAATATAATTTGGGTTGATTCACAAATGATGTCCGATTATGCTCATTTTGGTGATGTAGTTTGCTTTGACACAACTTTTAGGAAAAACAAAGWGGGTCGACCATTTGCCCTATTTGTTGGAGCAAATCATCATAAACAAACTATCATCTTCGGGGCAGCATTATTGTACGATGAAARTGCACCAACTTTTGTGTGGTTGTTTGATACTTTTGAGAGAGKTATGTCTGGGAAAAAACCTTTAACTATTCTAACAGATCAAGATGCTGCAATGGCAAAAACCTTGGCGATAAAGTGGCCCGAAACATGTCATCGCTTATGCATATGGCACATTTACCAGAATGCTGCAATTCATTTGAGTATTGTATTTTCCAACTTTCCGAATTTCACAAAAGACTTCAACTGTTGTATTTATGATTATGAAGAAGAAGAAGAAGAGTTTATGTGTGCATGGCACGAAATGTTGGAAAAATATGGACTTCAAACTAACGAGTGGTTGGAAAAGTTATTCAAAATAAAAGAAAAATGGGCACTAGTTTATGGACAAAAATCATTTTGTGCAGACATGGTAGCTACTCAACGTAGTGAAAGTATGAACAGTGTTCTTAAGCTATATGTGAGCTATAAACATAACCTGTTGAGATTTTTTCATCACTTTGATAGACTGGTAGATGATCGTCGTGAACAAGAGTTGAAGGCAGACTTAAGAACAAGCCAGAGTACTCCGGTTGTCTCATTTCCGGTTCAAATTTTGGGGCATGCATCTAGCATTTACACACATGAAGTCTTTGAGTTATTTAAAAATGAGTTGCACAGGGCTTATGATTCTAAAGCAGAGTTGTTTCATGATGATGGAGAAACTTTTAAATATAAGGTTACCCTCTTTAAGAAAAATTATCATCACTCTGTAGTGTATATTTCGCCTCAAAGTGAAGTTTCATGTAGTTGCAAAAAATTCGAGTTTGCTGGAATTTTATGTTCACATGCTCTCAAAATGCTTTCTTTAAGAAATATTGTGAAGATCCCTGAGCTGTATATTAAAAAAAGATGGACCAAGAAAGCAAAAAAGAATTTTATTGAGGAGCATGTTTCTAAAGCTAGTATCAAACTCATTGATTCTATGAATGAAGAGGATGAAAGAAAAATGATTAGAGCTCGCTACAAAGAACTATGCAGCTTAAATAATCAGTTAGCAACACGAGCTGTGTTATGTGCCGAGACATTTAGAATTGCAAAGGATGGTCTTCTTAAGTTGATCGATGAAGTTGATGCAAGCTTGGATAATATACAAATTGTGAGGCCAACCCCTGGAATATACTGTGAAACAAAATGTTTTATCAAGAGTACAAGAAAAACAAAATGTTACAAGATCGTCTGGCACTAATGAAAATAAACCCGAGTCTGATGATATTATGATAAAAGGGTGGAAGAGCAAGGAGAAAAAACCTGTTAAAAGTGGGAAAAGACCAAGGAGCGGATTAGAGAAGAGCACTCAAAAGAAAAAACAAAGTCAAAGGGGCGTGACATTGTCAAATAGTTCAGTTTTGCATACAAACCAGGTTTATTTCTTTTATATTTCATTACATATATTTCTTACATGAGCAGCACATGAACTCTTTATAAAGCTTGTATATTGCTCTTTGGTGCGATGTTTTAAATTTTGTGTCTGTTGATAATTTGATATAATTTTACCATGACTTTTGTCTATAGATTATTACATATGCTTGATGTTTGCAGAATCTTGACAATAGGACAACTACTCCAAGTATTGGCGCTTCCGTTGAGGAAAACTCCTTATCTTCATTATCTAGACTCTCAAAGGTATTTTATGTATTTTTATAACCCAGATATATTTTTATCTAGACTCTTCAAAGGTATTTTATGGTATTTTTCTTATTTTAAATTATAACATGATTTTACTTATTATCAAATTCCCATATATTCACACTTGTTTAATAATTAGGAATATCAAGTTTGGTGGAATTAATTTTAGAAGGCCATATCCGATTGAGGGGTCTTCTTCATTTTCACATTTGGAACATCCATTCCAATCTGTGGCAGGTATTATAGACTGTATATGGCATTTATAGGTCCTAAACAAATTACCTTAATATTATAATGATTTAACATTTTTTGATCTTTTATCGTAGGTTTTCAATACAAACGTTAACCAAACCGCTTAACTTTGGTACTTGTTATTCAAGAGAAAACCAACAAAATGAAATTGGGTTTAACACAGTTTACCTGCAGGTTGTAAGTGTTGATTGAGGCAAATACACACACACACACACACACAACACACACACACAACACACAACACATATATATATATATATATATATTATATATATATATATATATAATATATAATATATAATATATATAATATAATTATAAATATACATTTTTTTATGTTATTAAGTGCATCTCTCATTATTTTTATTACACTTTACATGACAGCAACAATTGCTCATTTCACAGCGATTTGAGGGGCGTCATTTGAATAATCTAATTCCGAAAGGTCGATACGAGAAAATCAATGATCAGCAGAATCACGAACCTAATGATTAAAATATCATGATTTTGTTTTTGCTATAACCCAATGATTGGCATATTTTTTTTCTTTTTTTCTTTTTTATTTGTTTGAGATGACAGTTTATACAGGATTAGATGAAATCCATTTTTTATCTTAATATCTAATAGTCCTAGCAATTTAGTAATTTTATGGATGCTTTTGTTAAGTGTATCTTGTGTTTAGTTGCATTATGGGGTGTGAAATTGGAAGTTTCCCTGACTGGAAATAGTGTAGTTGGATTTGGATTTCGCCTTTGAGGAGATTGATTTGGAAATACGACTGTGATGGAACTTTCATTTTAATAAACTCAATTGTTGAACTCACATGTTTCTTTCGATCTCTTAACATTATTTTGAATGATACTGCTGCTTTTTATTAGTTCATTGTGAAAAAGATTCCAATTAGTTGGTGTAAATGACCCAAGCCCTCGCAAGCAGTTTGGTTAAGGCTCGACTCGACTCTAAGTCAATACAATCATGCCAATAATGTGTGTTTGTATTTTTATCGATCGAACTCAAGATCGATTTGAGCTTATGCTATTTTTTTAGAGCTCGACTCAACTTGTTTACAATCGCAACTCCATATGTCAAGATCACTCGAACAAAGTTTTAACTTGCCAAAGCACAATATCTCGTGATTGCTATGTCGAAATTTCCAAGCAATAGTAAAATAGAAATGATCACCAATCTTTCTTATCAAATATAACAACCAGGTAGGAGAAGTGAAGGAACCATTTTTTTCCAACCAACCAAATAATTTCATTAAGGGCTCTAACAATAGCATGACACTAGGTTCGTCAAAACTGGTTGTTATTCACATGGATATGGCGATCCACACATATGAGGACATAATGCGACTAACTGAGAATCTAAGCGAGAGATACATAATAGGATATGGAGCTTCCAGCACAGTGTACAAATGCGTTGCAACCCAAGAGTCTCTATATGATCAACTTGTAAAAGAATTTCCAACCTTGGTTTTGCAAATTTAATTTCTTTTAATTAAACAATGTTAAAATTCAACCTCAGTTTATTCCTCGCCTGTGAAGTGATTTTGCTGGTCACACAGAACAACGAAATAATTAAATATCCCTTGAATGTCTTTATAATTAATGTTACATTAATTTTCCATTGATTTCCATCAATAAATATCCGATATCTCCTTAGTAATTTCATTCTCCTTGAATGCAAGAAAATATTCCTGTACGATTATGATTTTATTTTTCCTTTTTAGTGATCAGAAAGTTGCTGATCTAAGTTATTCCTATCTATAAGATCTTATTTGGGGCAGTGGACAAAATGAAGATGTTTTRCAATAAMCTTAATCCAAGRTTGRATGAGCTGTTCTTATGAGATTGTTGAGAAACTTTTTGGTTCAACTACATATCATCATGTTGATCAGATTAATGCAAAGCTTATTACAAACCCAAGTTCCATGGATGAAGATTCTCGACCCATTYCAATTAAGCYACTCTACACARAATACACTCACGACTCGCGTGAGTTTGAGACCGAGCTCGAGACGATTGGCAGTATACGCCATAGAAACCTCGTCACCTTGCATGGCTACTCGCTTTCTCCCCAAGGCAACCTCCTCTTTTACGACTGCATGGAAAATGGATCCCTTTGGGATCTTCTTCATGGCCCGCGAGTAAAATGAAGCTGGACTGGGAAACACATTTAAAAGTTGTCGTTGGAGCCGCTCAAGGGCTTGCGTACCTTCATCACAATTGCAACCCGAAAATCATTCACAGGGATGTGCAATTGTCGAATATTTTACTCGATGAGAATTTCGACACCCATCTTTCTGATTTTGGAATTGCGAAATGTCTGCCCGCAGCGAAAACTCATGCATCGACGTACGTTCTTGGGACAATAGGCTACATTGGCCCGGAGTATGCCAGGACGTCTATGGTTACCGAAAAGTCCGACGTTTATAGCTTTGACATCGTGCTTCTTGAGCTGTTGACTGGAAAGAAAGCCATCGACAATGACTCCAACTTGCATCAGCTGGTGATGTCGAAAGCAGACGATGGAACGTTAATTGAGGTGGTTGATCCTGAGGTGTTGGTTACGTGCATGGATTTAACGCATGTGAAGAAACGTTCCAGCTGGCATTACTCTGCACGAAACCAACTTATTTCCGGCTGCTATAAGAGACTTGTTCTATTTTTTATTGACTTTGTTTCATGGTTACATTGCCCGCAAAAATAAAATCCTGCACAAAAAAAAGTTTCCATTGTGGCATTCCATCAAACAATTGGAATGGTTAGTCTCAAAACTTGTCTGTGTGATGTAAATATTTTATTTTTGCGAAACCACATGAATAACTTAAAGAAAAAACTAAAAGAAGTAAAAGTTGCAAAGGAACAAAAACGAAAAAAAAACTATGAATTAAATCACTTACGAGGCTTGTCAAAATTGGGACTTTGTAAAATTTGAACGAACGGTAAGGCGCAATCAAAAAATTATCAGTCCTATGGAAGAACAAAATGATGTTGGTAAGGTTGCGGGAAAGAGACGAAGTCGCAGTTTTTTTTATAATTATATAATTTTTCCCAGTTGCCGATTTCTTGATCGCGAGCATRSTGAAATATGGAAATGCGTCCTTGAATGGCGYGATCCTTCCTAACAAAGAAGATGAAMACAGATTTTRTTCTCCGTCACAYTCCGTTAAGTATATTGTGTTAAATTGACACATGGCACCCATCTAATGGTGGAATAGAAGATGAAACATAAACTTGGAATAGAAGATCCCGTCCGATAATAGATCGTTAATTTAAGGATAATGCTCTTGTTACCTATTTTGTAATATTTCAATTCTAATCCCTTAATTATTGACTAAGAGTATGTTTGGCGGACAAAGCTGAGAAGTTAGCTAATAGCTGAAAAGTTAGTTGATGACTGATAAGTTATTTGAGAGATGATAGTTGGAAAACTAGTTGATCTAAATAAAAGCGTTTGGCAAATTTAGCTGATAAGCTGACTCAAAAATACAAAATTACACAAAAGTACATGTTTAAAATAATATTGTTAATATTATTATTTATTTATTTTTATATAATATTAGGATTTTGAATTTAATTATTATTTTTTCTATTACACATTTCATTACACACACACACATACACACACACATATATATATACATATATATTAATTTTCAATAATTGTACAATACTTTTTTTGATGGATTGGGGAGAGGATTTTTTTTATTTCCTTTATACGCCAATTTGTAGTCAAGCTAATAATAATAATTATTATTATTATTATTATTATTATAATTATAATAATAATAATATAATAATAATAATGATGATGATGATGATGATGATGATGATGATGATGATGATGATGATAATAATAATAATTATTATTATTACACAATACTAAAATAATTCTAGGTATTTATCTAATTAATAGTAAAAAAATAATAATAATTTCAAAATACTAAAATAATTCTTAGATATTCATATAACAATTAATAAAGTGGTGAAATTTAAAAAACAAAAAATCAATACCTAACGAAATAATAGTGTAGTTTTCTAAGAAATAAAAGGGTTAAAATAGGAATAAAATCAAAAAAATTCATGAGCTTATTTGAAACGCTTGTAATAGTAGTAAATGAGATATAAGCTCAGACTTTTCAAATAAGCTCATGCAACCAAACAAGACTTATTTAAACACAGAGAGCTTATAAGTCCTCTAAATAAGACATAAGCTAGCTTATTATGTTGGAAAAACTCTCATATACTCCTATAATATAAATGACAATTCCCATATAATTCAATGACTCTTTTTATTCCGATATAAGCCAAAAACTTTCCATTTAATCAATAAGTATAATTAAATTATCAAAACTACCTCTACACCTTTCGATGCGTAATTTCTGTAAATAGCTGGGTATAAACAGTGAACCCCAGCCCCCAATTGTTTCAGCCCCCGTTTTCCCTTTATCCTTTCTCTCTGAAATTGGAAATCGGCGAATCGGGAATCGACCGCAGCACTGGCAACTCGACGGCGGTGGAAATAGAAAATTGAGCGGCGCGGTGATGGCGTCTTCGAGGTGGGCAGAGGTTCAGGCGCGGGGGACATCCTCCTCTCGACAGCGAAACATCAATGGTGGTTCGCGGCTGAGAAAGGTGGAAATGGCGGATCGGGCAGTGGGTAATCTATGGACCTTTCCCTTCCTCGACCGTCGCCGGTGGCTGGAAGTGCAGGCGGCTCGGTTGGGAAAATGCAGTCTTTGTCAGATCATGCCCTTCAAGTGTTTGTGAAAATGTCTAAGAGAAATCCTTCACTCTTTTTTCTTACCTCATTAATTCATGTGGGTTGTCTTCAAAGGGCGCCATCTCTGGCACAGCAAGAGAGAAGATTACTTTATTATGTTTGTGGCAACTTCTAGTATGATAGATAATGCGACTATAAGTTGCATCGCTCTGGAGATATCTATTATATAATGTGCAGGACTTTGTTTGTTGCCTAAATTTACATTTGATTCCATGACTTGGGTTCGTATCAGATGAGCAGGGCTCAGGATGGCAATCAGTGCCTGTGCATGATCCTGTTGTTCAAGAAGCTGCCCGTCATGCTGTTAGGACAATTTAGGAGAGATCCAACTCTTTATTTCCCTATGAACTTAGTGAGGTAGTCAATGCAAATGCAGAGAGTGGGTTTTACTTTGGTTGTTTGGCAAAGTTGATATCGTGATTCATTATTGATGTGGATATTTGTTTATCATGTCCAGGAGTTTACCTAGGTACATGTCTATATGAGATGAAGAGAATATTTAGTTCATCTAACGTATTCTTATAATGAAAACATTTCTTTATGAGGCGTAAAACTCTTTTCGTGAAGCATTCTTTCTTCTAACAAGATCGTCAATGTTTTGCACCTTTAGGCAATTGTTACAGTAGGGGCTTAGCTATTGGCATAGTTGTGATTGGTAGGGGTGGGTTTTAAAAGGTCTACTTGGATCCGATGAAAGCGTTGTTCATGTGTTTTCACACATTCCATGCACCTTCGGACGGTGCTGCTTGGAAGGGACTTCTTCAAATATCTCGATGTTGAGAGAACGAGGAGTGCCTCAATCCACTATTGTTTTGTTGGCCTTGTTTCAACCTTTATTTTAGCAAAGTAGTATGTAATTTCCAAAAAATCGTGGAAAGTAGTTTGTAATTTTCCAAAAATTTTGTGAAGTAGTATGCAATTTATGCAAATTAGTACCTAAAAAAATTATGCGAAGTAGTATGTAATTTCTCAAATACTATGCGAAATAGTGTGTAGTTTTTCAAAATTCACACGAGTAGTTCTAAATTTACACGAGTAGTCTTGAATTTACATGAGTAGTTCTGAAATTTACACGAGTTGTTCTGAATTTACACGAGTAGCTCTAAATTTTTTAAGAATAGTTTTGAAACTTAAACGAGTAGTTCTGAATTTATACAAATAGTTCCGAATTTAAACGAGTAGTTCTGTATTTACGTAAGTAGTTCTGAATTTTCACGATAAGCTCTGGATTTTTGAAGAACGAAATAAAATAGTTAAAAGGGGTAATTTAATACTCTTATATAAAAAAAAGTAGTTTGTAATTTTAACAAAGTAGTACGTAGTTCGCAATCTGAACAAAGTAGTTTGTAATTTTAACAGAGTAGTTCGTAGTTACTCATGTAATAATATTTCATATCCACCTATTTGTTAATATTATTGACACCCTAACCTAGGTGTCAATCAGCCGCTGCTCCGGATGACATTTGTCATCACTACGTAGGTTCGGCTGCTAAGTTGTCAGCTTCTCACGGTTTGTATTGAACTGTTACCTTTCGGGGGGTTTTGACTTGGGTATAAATAGGAGTTTCTTTCCATAGACATTCATTTACATGTTTCATTTTCACTTTTGTCTTATGTTTTGCATGTAATTATTGTGTTTTTCTCGTATTTTTAATTAGGGTTTTATATTGCTTTTAGTAGTGTTTGAGTCAATTAGCTAAGTTTATTAGGTTGTTTTCCTTGTTTTGTTGATTTCCTCGTTTCTAGTTAGTTTTATGTCTAATTAGGTTAAATGGTTCAATTGATTTGAGAATTAGAGTGGTTCTTGGGTATTTATATTTTTAATCCTCATTTAGGTGGTTTGATGAGTTGAATTCAAGATAAGGTATGGAGGCCAAAAAGCTTGTCATAACCTTGTCAAGGTTGAGCCAAAAAGGAGCTCCAAAGTGGCAAACTTTCTGGAATGGTGGCCATCTTCTCGCCATTCCAGCGCCGTCCAAGTGCCAACTGAGACGGCCAGCCATCTTCTTGCCATTCCAGCGCCGAGTCCCGCGCGCACCTGCCTGCGCGCTGCCGAGACCTGCCAAGACCACTGCCGATGCCTGCCGAGTGCTGCGCGCCACGCCTGCCGACCACGCCCGCCCATCCCTGCCGAGGACTGTCGGCCACGCCCGCCTAGTTCCGCCCAGCGCCGAGCCACACTCGCCCAACCTTGAGCCAAACCGGCCCAATTCGACCCAAATGGTTTTTTTAAGACCATTTTAGGTCAAATTTGGTCAAATATGGGAAATCCAAGCTTACAAGTGATAATTGACCAATTTACCCCTATTTAACTTGTATAAATAGATAGACTCCTTTCATTAGAAAAAATCACTCCTCTCCTAACCCAAGCTTGGGTTTGGGTTTAGACTTTCTATCCCTAGCTCTTAGATTTAATTTTAAGCATTTCCTTGGATTTATAAATTTAAGAAGAATTCAAGTACTCCCTTGGATTGATTTTGGATTGCTATTTCTCTAAAGCTTGTAATTCCTTCTATTAATTCTAGTAAGTTTTCTTTTAATTTCATGCTTTGTTCTTCATTTATTTTATGCTTTTTGCCTTAACTATTAGAATTGTTGCTTGATCTTGTGAATCGTCCATGAAATCTAGTTGAATGACACATCTAGATCATAGATTGAGTCCTTGATCATGTTTATTTTGCATATTTCATATGTTTCATGCATTTTCTTCATTTTATGCTTTTTGTCTTAGCACCTTGATTTCATGTTAGATCTTAAGAATTGGCTATGGAATCTAGATGAGTGACACGTCTAGATCATAGATCGGGTCTTGGATCGTCTTGATTTTGAGTTTTTCATATTCTTTATTTCATGCTTAATCTTAGATTAACACTACTGCAGAAACAGCTTTTTACGGCGGTTTTGGGAGACTTTTTATGGCGGTTTTGGAACAGCCCTTAAATCCACCGCCGTAAATTTTTACGACGGTTGTTCTAAAACCGCCGTAAAAAACAACGGCGGTCGATTTTAGGGCGGTTCCAAAAAAAACCGCCGTAAAAAAGTGTAACTTTTAACTGCGGTTCTTGAAAAATACCTTCTACAAAATTGAAGTTCTATTTTCCAGAACAGACAATTTACGGTGGTTTTTAAAAATTACCTTTTAGAAAGTCTATTTTTCAGAACTGACATTAAGAAAATAACTTCTAGAAAGTAGTAAAAAATTTGAAAAAAAAAAAAAAAAATGAAAGCAGCATTATAACCAAAAAAAAAGATTAAACATTAACAAAGCTTCGAATAACATTATAACCAAAATAACTATATAACTAGAGTGCTAATAACTATTTAAGCTAAAACTGCATTGCAATACAAAACCCATACCTCTGTCTACACGTAATAATTATTAATATAGTAAAATAAAATAAGTGTATATACAAAATAACACATGTGGTAAAAATCAGTCATCTTATAATTAATAATGCAATAACAGCTTCGTTACTTGAAGCTTTTTACGGCGGATATTTCCTCTAAGCGTCTCCATGTTGCTTCACGTTTTATTTTCATTTCTTCTTAATATTTTGCTCATCAAGGAGCTCGGGATCCACATCCGAGAATATTTTGCCACCTGTTCAACCCACAAACTATAGCATGAGATAATACTCCATTAATTAATAATTTCACTTAAATAATATTTTTCATTGATCATAATTAGAAAGTAACATCTTAAATCAGTATCTCGATTATTTTCCAAGACTATTAATTAATAGAAGTTTTACTGTATTTATTTGCTTATCAAAGCATGCTATGTTGGGTTGCTCTTATTTGATTTTGCTTTCTCCTCTTCTTCTTAATCAATTGATGATATATTAGAATCTCATTGGTTTGTCTTCCCACGTATATAACCCGACTTTTGTTGTGAAGTTTCTTTGAATATATGGGAAAGCCAATTCGACTTATTAATTTATTTATTTTTATCTCTCCCCTAACAAAACAGTTTGTTTGTTTTTTCAAGAAATTAACAGAACAGTTGGTTTAACATTATATCATAAATATCAATCATCAATTCATCATCTACAATTTGACCAATCAACTAAATCAATTTTTCTGTGGGATCGAAGTTCAAAACTCATGATAATTGATGATGCCACATTATCAAATATAAGCTCTAACATCAATGGCAGTCTAATTTACTAATTTTGCAAACAATTCTAATAGGTCTTATTTCACATTAGTCCCGTACCGCTATTTAAATAAGTATAGCCCATATTTATCTCCTTTTTTCTAGATTTCAATTCCTCAAGAATTAATGAATCATAGTCAGAAACTGCTTTGCTTCAGTGGTATTGATAATTTGGTGTAATGAAATTTTGCAGGATACATTTACTTTACAAAAAATAATGAAAACTCAAGATTAGCTTTGATGTAAAAGGAAATAAAAAAATAAAAAATAAAAATGTTACCCTTAAAGAAGTTAAGGAATTATAGTTAGAGCTCAATCATCAGGGTTCAATATTCTCTCAGCAAGTAATAAATCATCTGGAGTTGTAACCTACATTTCATCAATCTATATTCGTATTATTTTTTGGTCCAAGCTCATGTTTAGTTTCGCACAAATCTTCAGAAGACCGTAAAATTGTTTAACACTATACCTTAATGTTGGTGTAAGATCCTTCAGTAATGTACACGGGATGTCTAAGGTGCTCCATAATCGACACATCATCCGTGACTTCAAGTCCTTCCCTGCTAATTAAAAAAATTATTAATGAATTTATTTGTTTATTATTATTTTTTTAATTTTTGCTTTATTTTCCAAAAAGCTAAAGATGCCATAGCTAGTGGTATTTATTTGAACATTGAAACACATACATTAGAATTTGAATCGAGCAAGAATGAAAAATTACCTATTGACAAGTTCGAACCCTTTCTTAAGCAAGCCAGGCTCAATAACCTGCACAAATTCAGTTTACCAGTTATGTGAAAGATTTCTCAAATATAAAAGTACAGCACAATCGATTTGCTCATTATAGCTAAGATAACAACCTGTGGGGTTTGCATTTCCCATAGCGTTTTTCTGTCAAGAGTTTTTACCATAAAAGATTCGCTATTTGCCTGAATTACAGTCATCAAAGCCATGAGAACAAAATAAATATATATTCTTCTGCAGAATGTGCAAAAGAGGAGAYKAAAMGGGAGAAACTGGCTTTTACTAGWTGAGTAACCATGCTCAAAATCTGCAKTGACCAAACTCCACCATACCATAGGAAAAAGCAAAAGGTCAAAACACAATGCCAATCAAAACAACAAACTGGAGAAATAAGCTCCAATTATTCTAAAAATGAAGAAAAAAAAATTAATTTATTCTAACCATGTGAATGGAGCCGATTATCCTGTATTAGAGAAGCAGCTAAGTGGGCCTTTCTCTCCATGGATACGGGAAAGGACTTTTAATTAGGGGAAATAACAATTGCAATCATTTCTGAAAGCCATAATTAAATAGTAATCGAACAAAACAAATCCAGAAAAAAAGAAAAAACTGTTGGTCAGTCAAATCAATTAGCCTTTCTCGGATTTTCGGCAATAACCCTAGTCGCAGGTTCGGCTATCACCCATTTTTTAAGATGACGATCTCCATGCACTCTCCAAACGCCACGTGTACAATCCACATAACCACCCTAAAAAAAATATTTAACACCCATTTTAGCAAAACACACAATTCAAATTCTTAGCTCCAATTTTTAGAAACAAATAGTGCTTGCTTGCTTGCTTGCTTGCTTACCAGGCACTCGACCCTTTCTTTTTCGCCGTCTAACGAAGGTCTGTGATCGACAGTAAGGGCCTCCGCAACTCCTCCTTGACTCATGACGGCTCGACAATCTCCGGCATTGGAGACCACTAAATCGCCTTTCTGTATCAATGCTGAGACACAACAGGCTCCGCCCCAAATATCCTGACTTAAAAAATCGGAGTCTGTTTTTAGGTATCCATCTTTCACCGCCTCTTCGATCCCTTCTTCACTTACCTTTAAAACTTCATTCATAATATTTTTTTCTAAATTATTTGCTGCATATTCTGCAGCTCCAGCTCCTCCGTGACCATCGAATACACCAAAAAAAGCCTGCAATCGCGATCGAAATCGAATTTAGCTTACGATTCTATAGAAACCCCAATTCAATCCAGTATAATTAATTAAATGGAGATATATTTTTCTCAGTTGAATAACCCTAATTATTCAAACTTCAACAAAAGAAAAATAAAAAATCCTCCAAAATCAAAATTCACAAAAAGGATTGAAAACAAACAAAACTGTTCAGAATTGCCTTGGGAGCCCAAAACGGCAGCGTATCGATCCTCCATGATGCCACCCCTTCTGCCTCTCTTACAGTACACCGAATACCCCTCTCCTTCTAGTTCCACCTCACTCGATTGCTATGGAGGTCTCCGGAATCTCAATCCTCGTCGGCCTTTTCCTCTTCATCACCATCGCCGGACCTACTTTCTCATCTCCCTCTCTATTCAACGGCTTGTACGACAAATAGTTCAACCGACCTCACGGCGGAGGTGGCAGAGCTTCAGCTGGTCGCGTCGGGGAGGTTGATTCGGGTTTGGAATGGGTGAATTAGGTTGAAAAAATGACGGACAGGAAAAGAAGAAGGAAGGTGATCAATAAATTTGTTTAGAATGGAAGGTGGAGATTAGAAGATCAATGAGCAGGAGGCTACCTGACGTGGCTTTGGATTTTATTTTGAAAACTTAAACATTCTACGGCGGTTATTTTAGAACCGACGTAAAACTGAAGGAGTTGATTTTAACGTCTGTTTTCAATTAACCGCCGTAGAATGAGTACGTTTTACGGTGGTTTAATTAAAACCGCAGTAGAATGTTTGAGATTTTACGGCGGTTGTTTGTAAACCGCCGTTAAATTCTGCTGGCCTCCAGTTTTACGTCAGTTCTAAAATAACCGCCGTACAATGTAGGATTCTACGGCGGTTTTAATAGAACCGCCGTTAACTGATGGCTTTAACATCAGATTTCTGGACAACCGCCGTAAAAACATATTTAACGGCGGTTTTCCAGAACCGTCGTGTATAAAGCGCCGTAGTATCCTGTTTCTGCAGTGATGATTTATTACTTGTTGCTTGTTATTTCTTGTAAAGTTTTGAACTTTCCCGTCTATTTTCATTGCTCTTGCTATTCATACTTTTGGTTTTTGTCAATTTGCATTATTTTGGATTTTATGTTCATGCAAGCATGGTTGTACTCTAGGCTACTTGAGTAGTACTTGATGAAACATTGCTTGTTCTTGCTAAATCTTCAATTTTGCTTGCATTTTTATAATTTTGCATATGACGAGGCATCCGACCAACGTGCAATTTCATTTCCTAGTTTAGTTTAGTTAGTTTAATTGCTTTATTTTCATTTACCTTTTACTTTTCAAAGCTTGAAACTCATTGAATTCTACAAACGAATCGATTTCCAATAATACCAAGCCAATGAACCTTATACACCACTAAAGTTGTTCTAACAAAATGGCGCCGTTGCGACTCGGCTTGGTTAAGGCTTTCGATTTGATTGTTGTTTCTTTGTATTTTTAGCTTGCTTTGTTATTTGACGTTTTTGTTAAGTATGTTAGGTACGTATATCTATGGTGGATACATTCCCAACATGGGAGGGCATGGTGCAAACCATGTTGGGAATGAGATGTTGTATAATGGCCTTGGCAACGTGGGAGGGCATGGTGCAAACCACGTTGCCAATGGTAGATTTGGTTATGGGCAACCCGGCGTAGGAGGGCATGGTGCAAACCATGTCGGGTTTAGCGGCTTCCCGGGTACGAATGGTCCATATGAAGGATATGGTCCTCCAAATCACCTCCCGAATATGCATAATCCGACATCCGGGGCATATGGTGGGTATAATGCTCCCGATCAATGCACGAGCATGTCTAGTAGTGGCTTTGCGAGTTCGAATGGGTATGAGGGTGGCCAAATTCTGAATCCCAGCTTATATGGAGGTTCTTCCACTTCCAATTTCAATTATGCCCTGTTTGGTGCCACCAATAGTGCTCATGATCCCGATCCGTATGAGTACTTTGGCGGTGTGAGCTCCAATGCCCAAAATGCCCTCCCCGTCCTCAATATTCCGGTGAATGCTCCTACGCCACCTTCCGATCTAAATTTCTTGGCTATTATGCAACAATTGCAATCTTTGTTCATTATGAGATCGTCCTTTGATGCTTGAATTGAGGCCCGGTTCACCGTTCTCAAGGCTACGACCAACGGGTTAACCACTACAATTGAGCAATTGGAAAGTGATGTGACCATGCCAATTCAAGCTAATGAGGACGACATATTATCGAGCCAACCTTCGCATCCTCTTGCGGTCACGGTCATTGGAAGTGGTGGGGTGTTTGATAATACGGTTGTTCCTCCATCCGAGGTGGAGGTGGTTTCTATTACGAGTATTCTTTCTCTTCCCGATTCTACCCTCCCCAATGTTGCAAAGAATATTCCCGATTCCCCTATACCCTATCCGTCAAGCTTATCCTTCCAGGTTTGCTTACGCATGGACGTGGCCCAAGAGTTGTCCAAACAAGTTTTTATGGAGGAAAGGAGCAACGAGGAGGAGAGTGGCCGAGAAGTCTATTTTGAGGATGACGATCCCCTTGTCCATACCGACGAGCCCATTGTGATTCAAGGTGCCAATGACGTGAGTGAAGGAGATTATGATTTTGTCGTTGAGGGCACCGACAAATTATTGGTGGGGGTGGAGATTTTCGATGATATGATTAGAGAGCTTGAAGAGTACCTTTAGGGGATCGTGGAATTATTCGAATTAGCCCCCAATGAAGACGAGAGGGGGCACAAGCCCGAGCTTAAGCCTCCCCCATATCCCCTCAAGCGTGTCTATTTGGAGAAAGAGGAGAGCAAATCGATCATCATATTCTCAAATCCGAATCGAGAAGAGGAGGGGTCGATTGGAGCGATTAAAGTTCTTAAGGGTGCGATTGGTTGGAGACCCGGAGTGATAAAGGGATCTAGCCCTAGGACTTACTTGCATAAACTCATCTTGGAGGATGATGCCACACTACCTCGAGAATTTCAAAGGCATTTAAATCCAAATTTTAAGGAGACATTGGAAGACGAGAAGAGGATCGAGGACGAAAAGGGAAAGTTATTTCGTATGAAAATTGCTAAAACGGGATGGATGATGTTGATCGAGTTTAAGAAGTTATATGCGGCTCCCAAGGGAGATCATTTACCTCCCCTGTTTGTCGATCAAAGGTTGAACAAGCTAGCCGACCATTATTCCTATCGTTTCTTGGA
>BMAC01000218.1:171814-190148 GCA_014905375.1 Phtheirospermum japonicum
ACATTCTTCATTGTGTTGTTGGTTGTTTTGGGGCGGAAACAGGGCAAGATCGTGGCGGGAGCTGGCCGGGCGCTGTCGGCAGGGGCGTGCGGGAGTTGCGCGCGCTATGCGCACGGCGCTGGCTGGCTGGCGCGAGCGCTGCGCGCGTTGCTCGGCAGGCGGCCGCGCGCTTCTCGGCAGGCGCCGCGCGGGCGAGCTGCTAGGCTTGAATTTAGGCCTTTTTTCTTGCGCCTAGGGTGTTGGCGTGAGAATAGGCCATCCTAGGCGAGGCTAGGCCACCATTCCAGAAAGTTTGCCCATTTTGGAGCATCTTGGCACCTATTTAGGTTAGGCTTGAATTTTTGATCTCCATGCCTTAGCTTGATTTCAAAACTTTAAGCCACCTATTAAATGAGAATTTTAAATATCAAAACCCAAGAATTACACCAAACCTCAAGGTAATTGAACCAATTAACCCATTAAAATATAAAATTAACAAGAAACACGAAAAACAACAAAAATAAGAAAAACAACCAAAAAACCTAATTAATAGACTTAAAAACCGCTAGAAATCAATATAAAACCCTAATTAAAAATATGAGAAAAATACCACAATTACATGCAAAACAACTACCTCACACTTATCGGTTTGTTCGTCCTCGAACAACGAAAAGAATCGAGAATGTACATGCAATGGGAATTATGTGAAAAGAAAAATCCTTATGCTTATCCTTATTTATATGATGAAAGTATCAACAAAAACTTGCTATCGTCAAACATTGCTCGTATTACTCTTTCTCAAGTACAAGCCAAATCGATGACTTCCTCTCAAATGAAATTTTTGAGGGTGTTCGCTCAATTCGCTCGAATCGGACAATGCATGCACTCGTCAAGATTTCATAAATCGGACGCTCAAAACTGCTCATAGTACATGACCAAGTAAGAATCGAAAGAGGTCTTTATTATGGGTTGTAATGTTGGCTCTTTGGTAAGGTATGTAATATTTGGATATAGTGGCTAACACACGATCAAACGTGATCAATAATACACAAAATCCTAATTTCTAAAACCCGAAGCTTATGATCGCTTCACCTTTCCCAATTTACCAAACTCTCATTCGAAACCCTTTTGTATTCTCACGCTTTTCTGACTTTATTTCACAACACTTAGAAGCCTTTTGAATTTGCTTCTTTTCACTAAACTTAGCCTTTTTGAATTAGGCTTTTCGCTTGAACGCACGCTTTATCACTTTTCGTGATTTTTGTTGGAGTATTATTTTTCTTCTCCTTCATTTTTTTTATAAGCAATTAAAAATTCAAAACCCACAATCGTTTTCGGTCACATTTCTCATCAACTAATCATACACTCACACCTCACAAATTACGGAGATATAAGAGCTAAAATCGAGCTCGGCTAACAAGAAACGGGATAAAGGCTCAAGGGGGCTCGTTTGGGATTTTTAAGTAGCTTACATATATGAATATGGCCGGAACAAGGGTGATATATGTGGCTCGAGGTCATTTTCGAATTCAATCATGNAAGCCAAATCGATGACTTCCTCACAAATGGAAATTTGAGGGTATTCGCTCAATTCATTCAAGTGTATATAGGACGTGTATACGCTCGAATCGGACAATGCATGCACTCGTCAAGATTTCACAAATTGGACGCTCAAAATTGCTCATGGTACATGACAATATTGGAAGGTCTTTATTATGGGTTGTAATGTTGTCTCTTTGGTAAGGTATGGAATATTTAGATAGAGTGGCTAACACACGATCAAACGTGATCAATAACACACAAAAATCCTATCTTCTAAAACCCGAAGCTTATTATCGCTTCACCCTTCCCAATTCACCAAACTCTCATTCGAAACCCTTTCGTATACCCACATGCTTTTCCGACTTTTATTTCACAACAATTCGAAACCTTTTGAATTTGCTTTTTTTTTTTTTACTAAACTTAGCCTTTAAATTAGGCATTTTACTTGAATTCACGCTTTATCACTTTTTGTGATTTGTGTTGGAGTATTATTCTTTTTTTTTTGTATAAGCAACTCAAAACCCGAAACCCTCAATCGATTTTCCTCACATTTTTCGTCAATTAATAATATACCCTCCCACCTCACAATTTATGAAGATATAAGATCTAAAATCGAGCTCGGTTAACAAGAAATGGGACATAGGCTCAAGGGAGCTCGTTTGGGACTTTTAAAGTAGCTTAGATATATGGATATGGCCGGAACAAGGGTGATATATGTGCTTCGAGGTCATTTTCGAATTCAATCATGTACGAGCAAAGTCAAACCTCCTCAATGAAATTTCCGTAAAAATGCAAGCAAGCCGATAAATCACACAAGGCTACTCACTAGTTTGCACCGAATTTGGGAGCGAAATCAAAAGAGCTTTTAGAACTTTGCAATCTTTTCACGAGAAAATGTTGATTATATATATACAGACGGTTTTTGGATGAAGCACAAAAATTCTATCCATCACACAAGAGGCCATAAACATGCAAAACCCCGACAAGTAAACTATTCAAACTTCCAAACATGTGGAGTTGCTTAAATATGTAATAAACACACAAAAGACACAAAAATCGACTCAACCATTTAAAAGCGCAAATAGTAAGCGTCACTTCGCCAAGAATGCATCACTTCACCAAGGCTCGAGTTAAGAACAACAAAACATACTTTGTAATTCCCGGACTCTAACCACCTACCCACCTCACACTTAAACCATGCAATACCCTTATCGCATTTTAATGAAAATCAAGTAAAAGGAGGGTGAATAGAAACTTCCTCAACCGAGCGAGTTTAGGTCGAGCTCGGTGGGGTCCACCGAGGCATCTAAGCAATCCAAGCAAAATCGAGCGTGGCTAGTATCTCCCTGCTCCATGAACGCTACTCACTTATCCAATCGCCCAAGGTTGGAGTCAACAAACAAAACCTAGAAAAGAGAATCACACGAAATTAAAAACACAAGGAAATATGTACATGAACTTCAACAACATTTTTTTTTCAATTTTTCAAATGTTTTTGGATTTTTGAATTTTTTAATATTTCTGGATTTTTCAATAAAAAGAAAGAAAGAAAGAAAGAAATGGAAAGAACTTGGGTTGCCTCCCAAGAAGCGCTTGTTTTACGTCACTGGCTTGACGTACTCCCTTTTGATCAAGGTGGGAATATCACGGGAGGGTCCACCAATACAATCTCCTCCTTGTCGGGAGGATCCATTCCTTGGAACGTCCTTGACGCATTGCATAGCTCAAATAAGATCCGCCAAAAAGAAACCGTTCCAAATGGTCAAACGACACTCGTCTCGGCTAGGTCCTCGGGTGGAATGGTGATTTTAAAGTGACCCGATGACTTGTCCAAGAAACGATAGGAATAGTGGCCGGCTAGCTTGTTCATCCTTTGATCGACAAACGGGGGAGGGAAATGATCTCTCTTGGTAGCCGCTTTCAACTTCTTAAAATCGATCAACATCCTCCAACCAATTGTAGCCCTTGTGGCCAACAACCCTCCTTATTTATCCTTAAGAGCTAACAAGCCACTCGTCTTGGGCACCAAGTCAATGGGTTTCACCCATTCGCTTTTGGACATTACGAACATCAAGCCCTCCAATATCAACCTCCTCATCCCGGCTCTCACCGTATCTCCAAGACTCGAATTCAAAGCGCTAACTCCCTCAACCACTCCCGGTATCCAATCAATAGCACTTTTAAGAACATCAACCCCTTTAACCATCCTCCCCTCCTTTTCTTCTCGGTGGGGGTTTGCAAGGATAATAATCGACTCACTCTCCTCATCCTCCTCAAGATAATCGTCAATTTTTCCAAGCTCATCATCAATAACCCCCACCTCCCCCTCTAAAAAGTCGTCGTTGCCCCCAACGACACATCGAGAGTCATCTTCACACAAATCGGGGTCACATAGAGGCACAACGGGCTCATCATTTAGAACAAGGGGCTCATCCGCTCTACATCCCTCAATATCGACGGTCGGGCCAACCTCCTCCTTATTGATCCTCTCCAAACAAATTCTTTCGACCGAGGCCTTGACGAAGTCCATATACACCCACTCTTCACAAGATTGCTTTGAAGTAAAAGGTAAGGGGTCAAGAGGGGTAAAAATACTTGGAATCAAAAATAATTCCTCCTCCGATGGTGAGATGACCGTATCCTCAACCACCCCACACTTATCGAAGAACACGACCGGAAACGTATGTGAAGGCGGACTTGAGAATTGTCGTGGAGTAGGAGCAATCATTGGGGTAGCCGGAAGAAACAGATCCTCGGGAGGAGTAACAAGAGGATCGTGAGTCGGCGGTGGAGCAAAAGATGGAGTAGTACAATCGGGTCCCACACAAGGAGGAATTGGGCTAGGGTTAGACATTTGAGCGATTTGAGCCTTTAATGTTGCTATTTTCATCTTCAACTCAAGCTCCCTCGAGGATAAAGCCATGTTCACGTCATAATCACGAGAATACGTCGGAGGAGGGGTTTTTCGTTCGGGAGGGCCACTTGGGACAATGTAGCTCCCACCTCCAAATAACTCATAAGGATCGGGAGTCGGCGGTGGAGTAAAAGAAGGCGTAGTACAAGTGAGTCCCGCTTGGTGTTCACGACCTCCATACATATCAACGGAATCGAACGAGGACATGAAAGGGCAATAGTCATGAATATGAGCACTCGTTCCACACCATCCACATCCCAAAAAAGGTTAGTTAAGATCCCTCATAGTACGGATGGGGGGACTTATCTCATAGGAGCTCGGACCGCCAAATGACTCATAATCTACATAGGGATTTGAAGCACCATACCCTCCGTAAGAACCATTCATACCCACGTCGCCACCAAACCCAACATGATTTGAACCATGCCCTCCCATGTTGGGAATGTATCCACCATAGTCATAAGGACCTTGCATACTCAAAGAAAACGTCAAATTAAAAGGAAAGCTAAAAACACAACGAAACGACAATTAAATCGAAAGTCTTAACCAAGTCGAGTCGCAACGGCGCCATTTGGCTCGACCATGGCTCGATGTGGCTCGGCCATGGCCGAGCCTGGGCGCTGCTGGGCGCAAGTGGCCGGCAGGCGCGCGCGCGCTGCTCAGCAGGCGCCGAGCAGCTTCGGCAGGCTCGCGCGGGCGAGCTGCTAGGCTTGAATTTAGGCCTTTTTTCTTGCGCCTAGGGTGTTGGCGTGAGAATAGGCCATCCTAGGCGAGGCTAGGCCACCATTCCAGAAAGTCTGCCCATTTTGGAGCATCTTGGCACCTATTTAGGCTAGGCTTGATTTTTGATCTCCATGCCTTAGCTTGATTTCAAAGATTTAAGCCACCTATTAAATGAGAATTTTAAACATCAAAACCCAAGAATTACACCAAACCTCAAGGTAATTGAACCAATTAACCCATTAAAATATAAAATTAACAAGAAATACGAAAAACAACAAAAATAAGAAAAACAACCAAAAAATCTAATTAATAGACTTAAAAACCACTAAAAATCAATATAAAACCCTAATTAAAAATACGAGAAAAACTCCACAATTACATGCAAAACAGTGGACGAGGAAGAGCTGGAAGAATCTACCTGTTTTCGTTTACTCTGACCTTTCTTCCCGTGAGAAGATCTCCGAGACAAAGACCTTCCGCTTTGTTTTGTCTTTTTTGTTACCAATTTTTCTTTCTGCCCGTCATCCGTTCCATCATCTTTCTCCTTTGGAGTACCAAGCTCGCCTGCCAGGTACCTGTTTAGTTCTTCCTGTTTTTTCAGAGGCACAAAATCCATAAGCCCTTCTAAAAATCCCTTTTTGATTTGACAGAGCTTATCGTTGGGCAAATCTTTCCATTCTTTCGTACCTATACGAACTACTTTCTGAGCCAAAACCTCCGGTGTTTTTGCCTCCACATCTCCTTCCGGCTCCTTTCCTCTGTGTTGCCTTGGCAAGGGTGGCGGTGTGCCACCCAAATTCTGAACCACTAGCTTTTACTGAGACGGTATTTGCCCGTCTTTTGTTGGTTCTCCCTTATTGATTTCCGCCATCTTATTTTTTTTCTTCGATTTGTTCGATCCAGGACCAAAATCCAAGGTTCTGGGTTGGATTTTATCTTTCATGCTGCGTTTGTGAAGTTTCCCACGTCTTTTACTCAAGTACTCGATGACCCTCTTACCCACAGACGGCGCCACTTGATAAAATCAAAAAGATTGGTTACCAAGAATAGGGGGCACTAACCTCAAATTTGAGATCAGCGACCTGAAATAGTTTCTATATACGTCACATCGACCTGATAAGCCTCCACAAATCCTCCTGGCGACCGAGCCGATCTTGCAAAACAACACCTTCAACCAAGGCGGGGGGCGGCCCCGGCGAAGGTCCTCCGATGCTAAAGTTAGATAGTGCGAGAGATAATTCAAGAGATCAATCCGTCATAAAAACATAAACATAAAGAGAAGTATGCACCCCTTTTATATAGAAAAGAGAAGTGTTCCCCAAGTCAGGATTTTTTTCTCCCACCACAATTTCATAAATACCATGACCGACTTAAAATTAATATTTCTCCTATATGCTAAGTTTCAAAAAATAATAAATCTCTCGCTTAAATTATCAGAATAGGCTTGAGCCTGTTATTCTTTCCATATAATTCGTTGGGACCCCATAAGACCATCCATGAGCTCAGTCGGGCTTAATACTTAATAAGCCCATGACCGAGCTTAACAGTTAGCGCCCAACTCACAAAAGTATAAGAGGTCGTGACCCTATATGAGAACTCATCCGCATATTTCAGGTCGCTACTCTATAAACCAGCTCGCCCATCTCTAGAAAGAAATGCTCCTTCTAAGAAATAAGGTAGCTTACCATAAATGCCCACACATATTATGTATAGATTTTTAGTGTCGTATCACATCCCCGATTAGAGTTTTGGCTAAAAAATTAGTGATTCAAATAAAACTCGACCGAACATTCACCCAGAGGGTATATGGAAATGAAAATTAAATACGAGGTGAAAAAATAATTCAAATAGAAGACAACAAATCATAAGGCCTTGTTTGGTCTAAGACTGCGAATACCAGAATTGAAATTATAAATCTCAATTCTCATTTGTTCTACGACTCAAATTTTCTATCCACTACCAACAATTTCTTACACCTAACCCCACACTCATTTTTTTATCACATCATCATTATATTTTAAAAATTAAATATTACTAAAAATAATATAATAATAATAATTTATCATCCACTTTTCAAACATGATTTGACATCAAATACAATATAAAAAAACATTATCACCCACTTTTCAGACATGATTTGACATCTACGATAAAAAATAAAGGATTCTGAATTTATAGATTCTGAATACTCAAGATTTTGAATACCAAAATTCAAAATTTCAACGAATCCTAATCCAAACAACCCCAAAACAAACTTAACCCAACTTCACAAAACGATATTTAAAAAAAGAACACGTGTACAAAATAGAGCAATAGGGGATACGAAGAAAGATCATTGAATTTTACTTTTTGTTTTCTTAATAATTTCTTACAAAACAGACTACAAAAATATAATACTTAGGCAAGTATGGAATCGTTTTCATTTTCCATTTCTCAATTTCCAACTATTTCGAAAATTAGAATCATGTTGTTTACGATTATTCATTGAAAATCACATTTTTCAATTTTTATTTTTCACATTAAAATATTTCAATATTACCAATCACATATAATCTTTAAGATTGTGTAACCTACTACTACCACCAATATCTACTGTAATATTATTATTTTTAAATTATATCTATAGGACTCACCATCTACAATTTTATTAATATTATATTATATATTCAAATTAAAATATTATAAATAGCCCCACAACTAATAACTTTTAATTTATTATATAATAAAAAATTTATTACAAAAATACTCATCCAAACATAACCATATCCATACATCACCTTCTAGGTTGCATTGACACGAAAAATGGACACGAGATATAACACGGACACGCTTATAATACGTAAATTATAATGTAAAACAAAACACGACACGGAGAACACGACACGACAAAATATCATATTTTAAAGTGTCTGTTTCATTGATAATATTGATATTTTGCTAATTCAAAATTAGCAGGAGTACTCAAAGGAAAACAAAAATACATTAACAAAGGAGTCTTTAATTATTTATATATACAAAAATTGAAGACAAAGAATAAACAATTATTTCATAATCGATGATTATTAACATAATTAATTTTGACCACCTTGGGAAGTCAACGGATCTCAACGACCCGACACGTCGGACGCGAGCCTGGAGGCGATCGCCGAATGGTACATAATATCGTGAAAGGTCGAGGACTCGATCGTCTTTCTACGCAGCTCCTTTGCTTTCTCCGACGTGAAGCAACCACGGAACAAGCTCTTCTCCGATCCGGCCCGACCCGACTCGTGCTCGATCTTTCCAGAATCCACTCGATCTGCTTCGATTTTGATGCTGCCGTTGATGTAATCGGGCTCCGACGACCAGCCGAAGAGCGGCGCCAACCACCCGTTGGATTGCACCGCCTGCGGAGGGATATTCCGGTGCGTCGGTGTGGCGGAGGAGAAGATCGGAGAGCGGAAAGAAGAAATTGAGTTCGCCATTGATGGATACGCGTTTATGGTGATGATGAATTGATGATACAAATGGTATTTTAAGAGTGGAATGAAAGTGTGCGAAATGGATAAGATTTGCATACGTTTTTTATTCAACTTTTTGACTTGGTCTACCGATAAAGACGTCAGGTTTTTAAAGGAATCCAAGGGATATTCTCGATTTTACGGGAATTTCTCTGATTTTCATTTTTATAAATTTATTTAGTTCATTTGTTGAGAAAATTTGGGGAAATATTTCAGGGGAGACTCCCGGTGATATCGACGGGAAATAAAAATTTGGATAATGTGATTGAGCGCAAGTGACCACGCATTCTATATCATTTTTTACTATTTAATTATGCTCATGCGTGTGATATCCTCATTTAAAAAAAAAATAAAAAAAATAACCAATTTGCAAGTGTATAATTTTGATATTTTCTCCTTTTATATTGAATTAGTGCAAATAGGAAATAAAATATCTTAAAAATAATAAAATAATTATACACAGATATTATGTCAAATATTAAAATATAAAGAAGAAATAAAAAATGAGGGAAACATGTATGTATTAATAAGAATAATGAGAAACATTTATTATATTTTGAACATTTTTTTTAATCAAACATAAAATTTTATTGCAAGCGAAAAGAAGCGAAAAGATACGGGGCACTACCAAATTTCCGCAAATAAAATAGATTGTGGGGGCCAAATCCTGTATACGGCCAATCAAAAGAAATTTCATTTAACTTTATCGTGGGTGTTTCGATAACGCTTCTTGCCCATAACCACCTCAGTTTTGTCTCCTCTCTTTTCTTCTAGATCTTTAATTGTCTCATTTTCTTTGTTCTTCCCCTTAGCGGCACGCAAGGAATAGACAATTTTGGTGGGTGTTGCGGAAACAACCTCGGAGTCGGAATCAAGAAGGAAACAAGGATCGACAAAAATTGTCGAGTCGGAGAGAGTGCCGACGGCAACCCCGTTGGCATGAAGAGTAAGAAGGGGAGAGGTGGCGGACGAAAGGATGGCAAGAGGATTAGGGGAGACGAGGGGAGAGTGGCAGGAGCAGGAGCCGGCTGAGCAGAAACAGGATGGGGGCCAAGTTGGGTTTGTGGGATCGGGCCGGGCTAGAAGGGGGGCCGGGCCGCCCGGGATGGAGTTGGGGGGCTGGAGCGGGCTGCCCGGAAGGGGCTGGATCAGTTCGGGCGAAAAGGGGTCGGGCACGAAAGGCGGGTCAGGTTCAAGTGGGCCGAGTTGACGGGCCGGGTCGGGCTTGGCAAGAAGGGTTGGGTCGGGCAGGGGCAGGGGCCGGGTTGGGAAGGGCTAGGTTAGGGCTGGAAGGGTTGGAGGAGTGGGCTGGGTTGGGGCTGAAAGGTTGGGGGTAAAAGGTGGGCCGAGGGTGAAGGATGAGAAGGGACTAAAGGGCTGAAAGGGTTATGGGTTAGAAGGGAGGAAAGAGAGTGGGCTTGGGAAGAAGAAGGGTCCGAAGCAATGGGTTGGAATAAAAAATAGTGGGCTGGGAGTTAAAATTGGTGGGCTAGAGAAAGTTGAACCTGGGAACAAAGAGGGCCAGGCTCGGGCTGAGAATTGGGGAAATAAGCAGATTGAGCAGGAACCGAAAAAGAAGCAGACTGACCTGAAGTAGGAGTAGATTTAGGAGCAGGTTTAGCAAACTTAATTGGTTTTAAATCCACATTCTTCACGTAACATTGGGACTCGACGTGCCCAAGATGACGGCAATGAAAGCAATAAAACAGAATTTTTTTGAAATTCAACGTCAAGCTCGACGCAAGAATCAACACAACGGATAGCGATTGTACGAGGAAGGGGATTTTTCCAAATTAACACCAACACAAACCCGGGCAAAATCCCCTCTAGTTTTATTAAGGGTCGGCCCATCTGGTTTTAGGAAATCACCCACCAAGCTACAAACCGTTCTAAGAGACCCCGTATCGAACCACTCAAGGGGAAGATCGAGGATACGAATCCAAACCGGTACAACCGGGGGTTCATTTTTGTAATTAAGATTTGGTGACCATTTGAATATACGCATCGGGAAACTTCCTATTGACAATTCGCGTGTCATCCACAACTCCGAAAACATACGTTCATCAAGGGCACTTATAACAACATGTCTCGAGTTGATGATGGTGGAGTTTTTGGGGTTATGTCGGGAAAGGTTTGGAAATTGTTCATGGTGGGTATCTTTAGGATTAATGATGGTGGTGGATGAGGTTAATTTCCCAGACTTGAACGGGTTGAAGGGGTTCCAGTCTTTCGCAGGCGTTGCATATTTTGACGAAAATGGGAGAGAGAAAAGCTTCGCAGCGGGTAGGTGAATTTGGACAAGAGTGTGCTTTTTGGAGAGGTAACATAATTGGGCTAGTGGGCCCGCTGCCCAACTATTATATTTTGAACACTTATTAAAATAACAATAATAACAATTGAGTTATCTAAATCATTGAATACTTAACCATTATTAACTCCAGGCGACTCACCCAATCCAACCCAAACTACTTGACTCATTGGTTTAGTTTTTTTGTGTCATGTACTTGATGTTGATGTTGGTTTAATTAAATAAATAATATATTTAAACAAGAGTTAAAGAAATATCATAGTTTGAAAAAAATTTACGTTTTTGTGGTGAGACGCGTCTGAAAATAGCGTCCCCCTAACATTGTAGAAGGTACAAGAAAGAACCGTTCTAGAAAAGAACACCGGGATGTCATTCCCAAAAGCGTCTCAGATCTAAATTAACAATGCAGAATTTTTGGGGTCGAAATGAAAAAAAAATACCGGGGGGCGGGACGCTTTTCAGAATAGCTTCCCGAGATTGTTTTGCAAAACAAAATAAAACGCAGGGTCGGGACGCCACTGGGAAAGGCGTCCCGGGGTATTTTTGCAAAAAAAAAATGTTGAACCTTAAAACCCACACAAGCACACTTACCTCCTTCCATTCCAGCGGCTGCGTGAAGTTGGATCAGGGAGCAAGAAGTTTTCCAAACAAGATTAAAAAAAATAGGTTCTTATTATTATATTATTTATTCTTTATAAGTTGTTAATTCTAATATGTATTTATTCTATTGTTATTTTTAATTTTAATTAATTGCAGTTAGATTTATTTTTTGTTTGTATATATTAGATTTAATGTTTTTGAGTTTTAGTTATGAATATTTACGAAATTTATTTGGTTTGTTTGTGAATTTTTTTGTTAATTGTTAATTGTTTAGGGAAATTGTTAATGTTTTTGTGAATTATTTATGGAAATTGATTATGCAAATTCTTGACCTTCAATTATTACCTTCTATTTAATTTCTTGTAAATATTTACGAAATTTTAGTTATGAACATTTACGAAACTTTATTTGGTTTGTTTTGAATTCTTTTGTTAATTGTTAATGGAAATTATTATTTTTTATGTAAATTGTTAATTTTTTGTGAATTGTTCAATGAAATTGATTATGGAAAATATTGACCTTCAATTGTTACCTTCTATTTAATTGCTTGTGAAGAAACTACTAATTTTATTTGCTTGTTTACCTTCAATTGTTACATTCTATTGTTTCCTTCAATTTTTCTTTTTGGCAATTGTTCATGAAAATTGATTTTATTTACTTGTGGAAAAACTATTAATTATGGGAATATGTGATTTTATTTATTTTGTGAGAAATTATTAATTATGTGAAAATTTAAATTTATTTGTTTGTGATGTAATTATCGATTATGTGAATATTTGATTTTATTTATTTTGTGAGAAATGATTAATTATGCGAATATTTGAATTTATAAGAAATTATTACTTATGGATAAGCAAATGTAAATTCCACCGAGTATCATCCTCTATCGTCGATCCCGGACTACCCCGCCGATTGCTTCGGACCAGATAAAGGAAGTGATTCTGAAAATAGTTTAGATGAACTTTGTGATGATGGTCATGAAACTGACGAGAAATTCTTTCAGTTGGGGATAGCATACCAGATGAAGATCCTTTTGAACTTACCTTGGTTGAACTTGCCCCTACAACTCATAAACGAGCGGATAGAGGATCGGCACTGTACAAGAACATACCATTTTTCGATCACGTATATGAAGACGTTCCTATTGATTCTATTGGTGTCCATTAACCGGACTTGTACTACAATAAAGACGGAGGAGTGTTCAGAATAGGCATGATATTCAGAGATAAAAGACATTTGATGTGGTCTGACAAAGATTACTCTGTGCGCGTCGCCAAGTGTTCGTATAGAGTGGTATTGAGCAATCCTACGATTTGGAAGGTTTTTTGCATGTCGAACTCACTTGGTGAGAATCATGTAGATATTAACGAATCATCCGAATGCGGATGGTGGATCTGCGCTAATTTTTGGAAACGGAAGGGTGCTTGGGTAATCACAAGATTAGGTTCTAAGCACAGATGTTTCGCATCTTTTACACGTAATGATCACCCCAATTTGTGTAAAAATATGATTGCTATGCTCATTACCAGCCACGTCGAGCAGGATCCGTTATATAGCGCCTTACATGTCCAGCAGTCTGTTAAACAAGAATATGGTTATCTGGTGCCGTATCACAAGGCATGGCAAGGTTTGCAGCGGGATCGTAAAAATGTGTACGAGACGTGGGAGCAGTAGGTCTAATATTTACCAAAATATATGGAGGCCTTGCAAATGTACAACCCGGGGACAATGGTCGAGTGGCTACACAAGATTTGTATTTTGGGCATTTCGACCATGTATCGAGGCTTTTAGACATTGTCGCAAGGTGATTAGTATTGATGGAACCTTTTTGGTTGGAAAGTATAAGCACACGCTGTTGATGGCAGTTACAATTGACGCCAACCAACAAGTCGTGCCACTAGCTTACGCAGTTATTGATTTAGAGAGTTACAGCTCGTGCATTGGTTCCTTTACATGGTTGCAAAATATACTGTTCGCGACCTAGAAGGGGTTTGTCTTATATCTGACCGGAATGCGGGACTACTCAGTGCACGAGAAAGAGTTTCGGCATTCTCTTCTAATATTTTTTATTTGCGACATGTCTCTTCTAACTTCAATACGCATGCCAAATCTGTGAAGTTGAAGGATATGTGTTTCAAAGATGGAGTAGAACCCGAGGTTACAGTCTTTCACAGAATAATGGAGCAGATTAAGGCGCTTGATCCGAATGTATTTGCTTACTTGGATAGCATTGATAAGAGCAAGTGGACACTGTCCCACAACGGCGGCAAATGGTGTGGCATCCTCACGATTAACATGTCCGAGTCCATCAATGGAGTGATGAAGCGTGCTAGACGGCTCCCAATAACTACCATCGTCCGAATCACATTTCTTCGAAGTGTTCAAAATTTCTATGATCGTTTGGAAGATGCGACAAGAGTTCATAACATGCAACAATTTTGGCCTGATAAGATATATAACCTATTCAGAGAAAGACAGCAATTAGGGTCATCTTACCATGTTACGGGCTTTAATTGGGCAGCACAAACGGTCGAAGTCCCTGTGAAGATCAGTGGAGGAGCTCGTAGTCAAGTCTTTCGAGTTTCCTTGTCGAGAGAAGAATGCTCATGTGGTAGATGGGTGAGCACCAGTATTTCGTGCTCTCATGCAATAAAGGTGTGTACCTAATTTAGAGCGGATCCTCGTGTTTACGTCCTAGATTACTACAACACTGCTGCGTACCTACGCACATACTCTGCTGGGGCATTTGAACCGTTGCCCGATGCGGAGGACGGGAATGAGGCAAGTCTTGAATTGGTTCATGATCCACACACGAGGAGGCAGCGAACAGTTGGACGACTCAGGGGTAGTAGAATCCCCAACGAAATGGACCA
Source organism: Phtheirospermum japonicum (assembly GCA_014905375.1). Classification (NCBI taxonomy): domain Eukaryota; kingdom Viridiplantae; phylum Streptophyta; class Magnoliopsida; order Lamiales; family Orobanchaceae; genus Phtheirospermum; species Phtheirospermum japonicum. The sequence continues at coordinate 186,254 of BMAC01000218.1, forward strand.
AGCCCAAATACGCACAAGACAACAATACCATGCACAAGATGTGGCTAGTTCCTCACAAGGCGGTGGACGTTCTGGTTCCAGGCATTGATGTTAGATATGGCGATGATCTTTCCATGAGTTTGTTGTTGTAATTCGCTAGTACTTTCAGAAGTTATAATTCGCATTACTTTGAACATTAATAATTGTTACTGTATGAATTCCATAACTAATATTCGGGTTTGTTGTTGTATTTCTTTTATATTGTATGCACTTGCCTTGTTAAAAAATATATATTTATCTCATTTATATGGAACAACAACAACAACAATAATAATAATAATGACAATAATAATAATAATAATAATAATAATAATAATAATAATAAAAACAACAATAATAATATTCGTCTAATATTTCATTCTCATAATATTTCATTTTCAATCATTTCTATGTATCCATCTTGCAGATGGCATCATCGCTCTTGAGCCGACAGAGTTTACATAGATCGAGCAGAGTTGTAGGTGGTCGTATAGATGGGGTTCTGATGGTGAAGCGGGTAGCTGGTTATATTTTATGGGATGAGCGTAATGATCATCATCCTCGAGTTATGTCGGTGCTACATCGCTGGGGACTTTACGGGGTAGCATGTTGCGGGGCGATTACGAAGCTGGACTGCCACTTGATCACCGCACTAGTTGAGAGATGGCACCGCGAGATGCATACGTTTCATCTGCCCGTGGGAGAGGCGACGATCACTCTCCAGGATGTGGCTGTTATTTGGGGTCTTCCTATTGAAGGTGCCCCGATGATCGATGATGACGAGGAGTGGAGCAGGGAGGAATGGGCGGAGTATGCTAGGTATTACATAGGCCTGTAGGTGGATTTTGAGGTGGAGATGAAAGGTTCGAGTCGTTTGAAACTCAAGATGTCGAGTGAGCACCTCAGTTGACGATGGCCAGACGATGACACGCCGCAGGACGAGGTCGTGCAGTACGCTCGTGGGATTGCCCTTTTAATGCTAGGTTCATTGTTGTTTCCAAGCACAACGAACAATTATGTTTCCGTAAGCTACCTACGTCATTTTGAGGATGATGACATGACATCGGGTATTAGCTAGGGTAGTGCTCTTCTTGCACATTTATATCGTCAGATGTGTAATGTTGTTGAAGATGACAAGAAGACGATTAGTGGTCCACTAGATTTATTGTAGATTTGGGCTTAGTCTCGAATTTCATCTGTCAGACCACATACCACAGGCAGTTCTCTCAATCTTCATCCGACCATTTACGATGCAGTCGAAGACGTCACATTGCCCGTACCACCACATGGTGCTAGGTATAATTTTTAATGGCAATACTAGTTATACATCCATTAGTAATCATTTTTGTTTCAATAACCTTCCATGAATGTTATCGCAGGTGGATTGTGGAGTATAGTTATACTCGGAGCTCTAGAAATAAGCTACGAATATTTCGGGAGTCACTTGATTGATTAAACGAGTCAGAGGTAGAGTAGTGAATAAATATTGCTTATATTGATAATATGGTGCAAACTGGTGACGATTATTCAAATGTGCAGTGGACATGGGAACCCTACGATTTGGATGGACCGGAGATAAAATTACTGGGGGAAAGATGTTTGACTCAAAACTGGCTAAGCCAGTGCCCGCTGATGTGCTGGTCGATTGTCGAGTACCATTTTCCCAATCGGGTGACCCGACAGTTTGACATACGTCAGAGTACACCACCGAGTATAGATGTTGACGTCGAGGCATTGCACAATGTCTCTCGGGCACAGGAGCATCACGTCTAGTGGACTGTATGTTATCATGTCTGGATCCAGGCATGGGAGGTACGATGCTCCACATGATAGAAGGCCCTCTAGTTCAGAGAGATGCGGATGCAGCGAGCGGATATCAGAGTTGGTATCAGTAGAATACACAATGTTTCATCACTCCTCTGGAGAGACATGCAGAGGGAGGATACCAGCCTTCGGACGTCGGCATTTACGAGGCCATTGTAACAAGTCTTATTCACTCTTTTCTGACACAATGAATTTAATTATTTCTCAGTTTTGACGTTCAACCGTCTATATTTTGTAGGGTACTTGGAGTCAGCGACTCCGCCATGTATCTTCACATGCTAGAGACGACGAATTTGACTCTTATCGTCGTATGTACGCTGTAGTTGATTCGGTCGCTAATGAGATGATGCAACGACTTCGTATTCGTGAGGATTTACATGAGGATATATCAACGGTTTCATGGCTCGGTATTATCGGAATTCTATTCGATTGAGAGAATCAATGTGTTTCGAGTTTTGAATAAAAATAGGAAAATAAAAATAACGCAATTAAACTATCTAAACTAAGCTAGAAATTTAAATAACAAGTTGTTAGGATGCCTCGTCGTATGCCTTGAAATGAAAATACAAAGCAATAATGAAAATAAGCAAAAACAAGCATTGTTTCACCAAGTACAAGCATGCATGCACAAGGTACAACTATGCATAAAATCCTAGATAATGCAAATAAGCAAAAATTGAAAGCATGAATGGAAAGAGCAATAAAATTTGACGTGAAAGTTTAAAACTTTAAGGAAAATAACAATCAACAAAGAGTAGATCTAAAATTTAATCTAAAACTATGCATGAAAATAAGATTGCAAATAAAGCATAGGAAAAACTTGAAATCAAGACGATCTAAGACTCGATCTATGATCTAGATGTGTCACTAGATTCCATATCCAATTCTTACGATCTAACATGAATTCAAGGTGCTGAGACAAAAAGCATAAAATGAAGAACAAGCATGGAAATGAAGAACAAAGCGTGGAAATCAAGCATAAAACATGAAATTGAAAGTAAACTTACTTGAATTAAGAAATGAAACAAAGCTCGAATGTAATTGCATCAAAAGTAACAATCCAAAGAAGTATTTGAATTCTTCTTAGGCTTACAAACCCAAGGCCAAGCATGAAAGTAAATCTAAATCTAGAAATGAAAATACATCAAAGCTTGAATTTGAATCTAAAACCTAAGAAAAGAGAGAATTATCCTATAGCTTGAAAGTAATTTTGATCCCAAACCTAAGTTAGAGTTGGGAAGGGAGTTTTTTTTACAAATGAGAGTGAGGTTCTATTTATAATAGGTTTAATAGGGTTTAAAGGGGCCAAATTAGCCAAAAAGACTTGAAATTCCTAGGTTTGACTAAAATTGACCCGTGTTGACCTTCCTAGCCACTTGGCTCGGCCCTGGGCTTGATTCGGCTCGAATTGGCTCGATTTAGCTCAAGGTGGCTCGGTAATTGCTGAGCCTAGGTGCGCATGGCTCGGCGCTGGGCACTGGTGGTCAGCAGCTGGGGCGGAGAATTTGCGCCTGGCGCGCTCGGCAGCTTGCGGGCGCTGCTCGAACACTAGGTTACCCAGTGTCGATAGCGCTACCCAGTGTGGCAGTTCTGGCCGCGGATTTTGGCGATGCTAGGCGAGGCTAGGCGCTGGGCGGCGAGGCTAGGCCACCATTCCAGAAATGTTAGCCATTTTTGGAGCCTCTTCTTGGCTTGAATTTTGGTCCTCAATGCCTTAGCCTATAAAATAGAAATTTGAACATAAAAATCCAAGAATTTCACCAAACCTCAAGGTAATTGAACCAATTAACCCATTAAAATATAAAATTAGCAAGAAACACGAAAAATAATAAAACAAGAAAAATAACCTATAAACCTAACGAAAAACGACTCAAAACTACTAAAATCAATATAAAAATCTATCTAAAAACACGAAGAAAAAACACAAAAATTACAAGCAAAACAATATGCCAGATGAGCGCACGGTATATACATCCGGCAGCGGAAGACGGAGCATATCTTGCCCGTCCAGGAGGAGTGTATCTCGTCATGCTCCAGATGAGCATAGGTCATT
>BMAC01000218.1:190173-211007 GCA_014905375.1 Phtheirospermum japonicum
TGCATGAAAATAAGATTGCAAATAAAGCATAGGAAAAACTTGAAATCAAGACGATCTAAGACTCGATCTATGATCTAGATGTGTCACTAGATTCCATATCCAATTCTTACGATCTAACATGAATTCAAGGTGCTGAGACAAAAAGCATAAAATGAAGAACAAGCATGGAAATGAAGAACAAAGCGTGGAAATCAAGCATAAAACATGAAATTGAAAGTAAACTTACTTGAATTAAAGAAATGAAACAAAGCTCGAATGTAATTGCATCAAAAGTAACAATCCAAAGAAGTATTTGGAATTCTTCTTAGGCTTACAAACCCAAGGCCAAGCATGAAAGTAAATCTAAATCTAGAAATGAAAATACATCAAAGCTTGAATTTGAATCTAAAACCTAAGAAAAAGAGAGAATTATCCTATAGCTTGAAAGTAATTTTGATCCCAAACCTAAGTTTAGAGTTGGGAAGGGAGTTTTTTTTACAAATGAGAGTGAGGTTCTATTTATAATAGGTTTAATAGGGTTTAAAGGGGCCAAATTAGCCAAAAAGACTTGAAAATTCCTAGGTTTGACTAAAAATTGACCCGTGTTGACCTTCCTAGCCACTTGGCTCGGCCCTGGGCTTGATTCGGCTCGAATTGGCTCGATTTAGCTCAAGGTGGCTCGGTAATTGCTGAGCCTAGGTGCGCATGGCTCGGCGCTGGGCACTGGTGGTCAGCAGCTGGGTTGGGCATGGGCGCGCGCGGGCGGGCGCTGGCGAGAGGTGGCGAGGCAAGGCGAGGGGCTGCACGCAGGTTGGCGCGGGGGGGCGAGCGCCTGGCAAGGGTTGGCGCCGGACGCGCGAGGCGCTCGAGCGCTGGCAAAAGATTGGCGCCACCTGGCGAGGCCTGACGAGAGGCGCGCGCAGGCTCTGGGCGGATGCGCGAGATTTGCGCCTGGCGCGCTCGGCAGCTTGCGGGCGCTGCTCGAACACTAGGTTACCCAGTGTCGATAGCGCTACCCAGTGTGGCAGTTCTGGCCGCGGATTTTGGCGATGCTAGGCGAGGCTAGGCGCTGGGCGGCGAGGCTAGGCCACCATTCCAGAAATGTTAGCCATTTTTGGAGCCTCTTCTTGGCTTGAATTTTGGTCCTCAATGCCTTAGCCTATAAAATAGAAATTTGAACATAAAAATCCAAGAATTTCACCAAACCTCAAGGCCCAGTCGCACCCGGGCCACCACCAGTCATCCATCATGGTAATTGTGTGATTCGTTAATAACTATTTTATATGTCACTTTCTTACGATTAATATTAAACAACTATTTTTTTTTCATGTTGAATGTAGATCCCGTTGGTGGATCCTCGTATAACGAGGGGGGTGATTACGTTCCTACAATGGGAACATCCGAGTTTTATACTCCTACATAAGTTGGACAGTCATTCACCGATCTTCTACGTACCTATTATCCGCATGACATGGGATTTTCGCGGCCAGACTTCCAGACGACACCTATTCGATGTCAATTCCTACTGAAAATGTGGATCGTGTACATCAAGTTTGGGGTCACATGGTGCGTGGTAATGACAGTAAAGAGGAAGAGCCGATTCAGGAACCATCAGCCCCCCCTCAAGTACATGATCACTATCTACGTAGAAAGTATAAGAAAAAGAAATGTGGCACGGGATCACACTATTTTTCATGATGTGTAAATTAGTTTAATTGTAGTCAGAAACGTGGTTCACTTTTTATTTTTCTATCGCTCAGTAGTTATTAAAAGATATTACAGAATGAGAACACCAACCGGAATTCCCTAAGCAATAGATCATTGTCAGTACAAAAACATAAAAACATTATAGAATGAAAACATAAACAGAATTCCCTAAGCAATAGATCATTGTCAGTACAACAACATAAAAACATTACGGAATGAAAACACAAACGGAATTCCCTAGCAATAGAGCATTGTCGGTAAAACAACATAAAAACATTACAGAATGAAAACACAAACGCAATCCACACAGGTAGAGCATTGTCGAAAACCAATGTGCAATGGTCAACGGTACTTCCACTCGTAGATCTTCCACTGTGGTCAGTTGGATACACATCTCCAAACAGTACTTCCATTTTTGTGAGCAAAGATTCCTCATCAAAAGAGTTGCAATTGGTTTTGATTGGACAATCCTGCAATCATCACAACAATTTAGAATAATAATAAAAGATTCAAATTACTTATAATAATTGAAAAAGAAGTGTAGAACTTACATGCATAAATTTCTTTCATACATTATGATCACCTAAGACCATTTTCAAATTCCTTTTCCAAATAGTACCAGGGGTTCGAATCAGTTCTTTGAAGAACCTGAATCGTCTCTGAAGCTGGACAATTCTGGCAATGACGTCATCTTCAGAAATGGCATGGTGATTTTTGAAGCAGCAGTTAAGTAAACACTTGGCTTTTTTCACACGGTTGTCTGATAATAGTCCGTCATTTGGATTCCATACTCGAATATCATTTTCGAGGATTAGGAATTCAAGTAGACGTTCGTCTCTGGCAAGTGTTCAATTAGTGTTGAATTCACACCCGTAATCGAGTGTTTTCACCCGAAGTGTAGGAATATCATCTGTGTCGTTGAAATGATCTGCCATTAGCTTTATTTCAAATAAGATATGAAGTAATTGATATGTATTTGCTGATGAATTATCAAATGATTTGTTCCCTAACAGATTTATAGCAAGGAGAGCAATTATTCAAGTTGTTTTGTGGCATAATTGATGACAAGACAACACAATGGCACATCAATCATAGCTGGCAAAGCTGCATCTCATTGATGTGGGTGTGGGCAGCCATTTATTTGTGTTCTGTGACACAATGTACAGGGTGACAAGACAACACAATGACACATCAATTATAGCTGGCAAAGTTGCATCTCATTGATGTGAGTGTGTACAACCATTTATTTATATTCGGTGACACAATGTACCGAATGACAAGACAACACAATGGAACAACAATTATAGCTGGCAAAGCTGCATCACATTGACGTGGGTGTGGGCAGCCATTTATTTGTGTTCTGTGACACTATGTACCGGATGACAAGACAACACAATGGCATAAAAATTATAGCTGGCAAAGCTGCATCTCATTCATGTGGGTGTGGGCAACCATTTATTTGTGTTCCGTGACACAATGTACCGAATGACAAACAACACAATGGCTCAACAATTATAGCTGGTAAAGCTGCATCTATATATATGTACACACAGACAAACTTACCAAGAAATATAAACTATACTAGCTAATAATGGCTAATTTTGACGAAAACCATCAAGATGTTCTAAAATTAAACAATGATTACTACAATCTTGCACTCACCCCATGGACCATGGAGATGGAACAAGTCATTTTGGAATTTTTCAGCGCTCAGAATGAAAGTGTTCAAAGAGTTGCCAAAAAAGCATATGTTATCTTGAGCGTCCCGCAGGTAAAAAGTCTACTCCAGTGTCGTTTCATGTTTTCACCTACTATTCTAGAAATTTACGACATGATCGAAGAGATGGAGGTGAGGTACAGTTGGTGGAAGGCAACACTTTCTGAGGATGGTATTTTTCTGGATGAAGAACGTGGATTGATCTGTATTGATACCACTATCAATAATAATGTCTCTCCAGCCCATGTAAAGTCCACACATCTGTCTACAACTAATTATGTGGTTTGTGTTGGTTTCATTTCAATTACTAACTTTTTTTTTTGTTAATAAAGGAATACAGTGATGATGCATCACAAAGATATTATTTGTATGACGTGCCACCATTATGTAAGAAGATGGAAGCAACTTTCAATTGATGCGTTCTCAATGTATTAGGACTCAAATATGTAATAAAATGAGATCGGAAATGACCTTAGTTTGATTGTGCAACTATGCACTATGTGTAATTTGTAATGTTTGAATTTGTCAAGTCCTCTAGTTTTTTATTTAATCAAATGTGTAATCTTTTATTTTTTCTTATTCAATAAAATTATTTCTTTAATGTTTATCCAAAAATACCTCGAGACGTCTTTCCCAGTGGCGTTCCGACCCCGTATTTTTTTTTTTTTCAAATCCCCCGGGACGCTATTCCGAGAAGCGTCCCGACCCCCAAGTTTATTTTTTCATTTCGCCCCAAAAACTTTGGGGGTGTAAATTTAGGTACGGGACGCTTTTGGGAATAGCGTCCCGGTGGGCGGGACGCATCTGGGAATGGCGTCCCGCCACAAAAACGTAAGTTTTCTTCAAACTATGACATTTATTTAATTCATATTTAAATATATATTATTTATTTAATAAAACCCTTGATGTTTGCTTTTCTAATTCTTATTTATATTTTCATTTTTTATCTACACAACTTTATTTAGTTTATGAGAGATAATAACATATAAGTAATATCTATTTGTTTGTTTTTATTTATTGTTTTACTTGTTTTTTTTAGTTTATATATTCATGACTGATAATTTAGTGTATAATTAATATGTTTGAATTATATTATATATAATTTTATGAATATGAATGTTTATGATTTTAAATATGATACTTACAAATAGGTTATTTAATTTATTTATTCTCAATTAATAAGAATAATATATATGTTACGTTATTCGGTTAGGCCATTAATTGACATGAACATTTGATTTGTGTGTGTGTGTGTGTTAAGCTGCTTGATACTTCGAATGATTGTTATAATTCCTTGTTATATTTTTGTTTAATGTTATTTTTCTATGTGGGACAACCAATGTAACATGTATAATATTCTTTTTTCCCTTTTTCTTTTCTATCTTTCAACATTTCATTTATGATCATTGTTGATTGAATATACTAATTAATATATTTGGAATGTATTTGGAATATATTAATTTTAAGTTGATGAAATATCATGAATGTTTATGATTTTCAAAGATAATATTTTTATAAAATATAATTAGTTTAATTGTTTTTATTTTTGAATACATAAAAATATTTATATTATTATTTTTTATTTTTACCTTTTTGTTCAGTTTAGTAATTGGCCTAATGGTTGGTCGATTGAACCGAGAATTTAGATTATTGATTTATTATTTTTAGTCACTATTCATTAAATAACTTTTAAACTTTATTTCTTAAGTACTTATTTTTAAATAACATATCTATTTATGTGCGTGCGTGCGTGTGTCTAATGTAAAAAGAATTAATTTTATTATATATAATTACAAATTAAGATTATATAAGATCAAGAAGTTATTTAGATAAATTTAACTATTATTTAAATAAATTAAATTTATTATATTTGCTAATTAGTTATTTTACGATATTTTATACTCAATGATTAATTTTGGTTCCTATATTTCTATTTTTTCTTTCATAAAACATATTTTAGACTTATTCGGTATTGTTTGTTGAGATAAATATATAAATATAAACTTAGTTTTATATAGAAATATATAATTCTTTATGTTATATATGATATATGGATGTCAAACCAAATATCTTCAAAAGACAATTGATTTTATAGATTATACATAAAAAATGGGAAAAATAAAAAGTTATTGATTTTCAAAAAATAAAAAAGAAAAACAAAATGATCATTAATGCAGTTTAGACAAACATTAAATATAATAATCATAATTAATATATTCAACCTTCAAGCATACAATATTATTATTAATTGATTAATTTAAATTACTAATAATAGAATTCTTTTTGGCGTGAAAAATAGGTGACCCTCTCTCTCTCTCTCTCTCTGTATATATATCACCCATATATATATTAATGCAAATCCCCATAACCTTTGTGTCTGCTTCGTATGCTTCGTTTGGTAAATAAAAAATTCTGGTGCTTTGTTTGCTTATGTGTCATCCGAGCCTAATATTTTCCCGATTTAATACTTTTCTTTTTATCGTATCTTACCTAATTTAATTCTTTTCTTATGTTTTTCCTTATTCAATATTTTCCTTTGAATCTCCTAATATAAAAATATAAGTAATTCATATATAATTAGTAGATAAAATCTAAATTAGTTATTTTAATTAAAAGACAAACTACATATGAAATAATTTTAATTACAAAAAAAATTTGTTATGAAAGTAATTAAATAAGTTTTATTGATAATAGAATTTAACATAATTTCATTTTAGGAGTTTCAAATCCCCCTTATATATTAATGTAAAATCCTCATATTCTATGTATCTGCTTCGTATGCTTCGTTTGGCAAATAAGAAATTCTGGTGCTTACATGTCATCGGAGCATCACTATTTATATATTAATAAATTATGAAAAATAGGATTTATTGTCTTAATAGTATACTACTTACCTTTTCATAATTCAATAACATGAATAACCTAAAATAGAATCCTAAACAACCTAAAATAGAATTCTAATAATATGAAAAATAAAAAATATAATCATACGAAAAAAAGAAAACAAGACAACGCAGACGATCCTAAACAACCTAAAATAAAATTTTAATAATATGAAAAAAAAAACAAACAAACATATGTCAGTCTCTTTTGAATCACTTACCTATCAATTAAAATAATTCAGATAACAAGAAATAAACTTTGTCAGTTTACTATAATTATAAAGATAGCTGGATGTGGATTATATGTACCGACATTAGGAACATATAGGTATTATAATTATCTTAAGTCTACCATAATTATCTTTTTACAGGGACGACCCGAGTAAGAGCATAGTATCAATTATTTGGTACCATAATTGCAGCTGGTAAGAAATGAAAATATCAATAATTATCAATTGATAAACTTAAGATATTGATAACTATTGTCGGTACCATAATTATCTTAAGTTTACCATAATTATCTTAAGTTTAATTAAACTTAAGATAATTATCAACCATATCAATAGTTAACAGGTTTATTAATATCAACATGAATGACTATTTTTTATGTGATTCGCATCTCTCTTAAATATGTATCAATTATTTGTTAAAAAACCCTAAGAACTTTGCCAAATTACAAAGAGATCAAATTATTTATTTATATTTTAATATTAAAACTATAAATTAATGTTCGCCTAATTATCTATTTTTAAGTTTCTCCTGATCAAATTCTTTTCTTGAAATTTAAGACTTAATTAAAATTTATCCCACACAACATGTATAATAATAAACAATACAAAATTAAGAGGCTGTAAATGTAATTTTTATAAGATAGTTGAACTATTTAATATTTCTCCTCAACAAAATAAAAAGTTAATCGTGGACCAAAAAAAAATATATATATATATAACACAATAACAAATATACAACTTACCTTTCAATCTATCAACATTTACAGAAATTTTGTATCTTTTAAAAACTACCCATGAAACTTTAATTTATTTACAAAGTGACCCACTTATCTGCCAAAAGCAGTATCATAGTTTTATTTTTTTTTGCAAGGTTAGTTATCTGTCTCTATTTATTTTTAGGTTAGTTGTCTGTCTCTTTTGTAAAAACTGGTATTGATTTTTATTTATGACTTATATATTTATTAAGAAAAATAGCGTGTGATTTTGTGATGAAAGTATTGAATTCTTGAATCTTTGATATGATCTTATTCTGAACTATTTGTGTGTTTTTGTTTATATTTTTATATACTCTTTGAGTATTTACTAAAATAATATAAGCAATGTATTATTTTGTTATTATTTGTTAGAATTTTGATATTTAATTCTGTATTATATAATGCTTCTTAATTAATTTCTTTTAGGTTAGTTGTCTGTCTCTTTATTTTTTTTAGGTTAGTTGTCTGTCTCTTTATTTTTTTAGGTTAGTTTTATGTCTTATTTGTTAGGAGCGATATTGATTTTTGATTATAACTTATTATTAATATAATATGTTTTTTTTTGTAAATTTAGGGTGAAAAAATTCAAGCATCCATTAAGAAATATCAGTTTTCAAAATACTAAAAAAAATATTAAAGAAAGTAGCTTTTACAACCTTACAAACTTTGAAGTACAACAAAACAATGAAGATTCCATCGCCACAAGACATACATACAAACTCCAGTTTCACAAATTTACTGGATTGAGACCATCAGGACCATTAGATATACCCCTGTATGGATTCAATTTCGTGGGTTTTGCTAAAATCAAAACGGAGAGATGCTACGAGAAGTTGTTACTTGGTAAGAAATATTATATTTGTTTAATAATTATATCATTGTCTTAAATTAATAAAAATAAACTTTTTATAGTTAGAAATGTTTACTCCTTTGCGTAGATGTAACTGCGGAAGTACTGTCTGTGGATGACGTTGTTGAGGGAAATAGGTACGACAACAAAACAAAAAGAATGACACTTCACCTTCGAGATTCGAGGTAATCAATACTTACTACATGAGTCGATGAACTTATTAGTTATTTTTGTATGCTATATTCTAACTCTTATCTATATATTTTGTATTTTAAGTGGTGAAAAGATGGATTATACACTGTGGAACAAATTTGCAGATCAAATGGGTCAATATCGTAAACCCGATAACCAAGAGATAGTAGTTATAATTTTACACTATGCAATGGTTAAGAGCTATCATGGTGAGTATATTAATCTCTCTCTCTCTCTCTCTCTCTCTCTCTCTATATATATATATATATATATATATATATATATATATATATATATATATATATATATATATATATATATATCATGTTTATCTCTAAATCTCGAAGAACTATGATGGTGTAAACAATACATTCAGTCCTCACTCAATATTATAATAATACTATGAGTTTTCTTGAAGGTGAGAAGTATCTACAGAACTCAATGTATGCTAGCAGATTGTTGATTAATGAAGATATTCCTGAGATTGCAGAATTTAGGAAGAGTTAACATTCTCTACTTTTAATATGTTTTTGAAATGATCAAAGTGAGTTCTTATGAATACAAGAAAAAGAACATAACTATTATCAAATTATTCAAAATAGATACGACTGATTTTTACAAAGTATTTCATTATAATTTTTATATACATTTAGAACTGATTTTTTGTTAAAATTCAAAAATGGGTTATGAGTGCAAGAAAAAGAACATAATTATTATCAAATTATTAAAAAATGAATGACTTTACAAAGTATTTCATAGACTTTGTGTTAAAACTTTTAATTATCACTCAACAGTGAGAAATTCATAGAAACTTCACCTTACCGTACATCGAGAAATTCAACATCACATCGCTCTGAAACAACGTTTGACGATTTTTGCTAGCTTGAATACAAGTATTGCTGATTTGGATTCAATTACAGAGGTAACTATACAAATTAGAACTTTTTCTTATATAAGTAAACCTTTTTTCCCATTTAGATTTAAAACATAATTTGAGATATATGAATAACAAATAAGACTTTGATGAAATCCTTTGTGCATGTGTGTTCTTGCGTTGTACTTGGTAGGATTCTAAGCATACAGACCAATTTAAATTGGTTTTATATGTCTTGCAACAAATGTTTTAGGAAGGTAACTAATGAAAATGGTTCTCTTTGGTGTGAGAAGTGTGACGGTCCGCCAAAATCGGTTACGACAAAGTAACTTCAATCATCTTACATTTAATTTATCAACTATTGCATATATATTTGAAAAAAAAAGTGCATTTTGTCTAATATTTAGTGTATCCGTAATTGCAGATACAAAGTCATGTCAAGACTGAGGATACATCAGGGACTGCATCTTTTGTAATTTTTGATCATCAAATTTACTTCAAATTTGTATATTAAATGATATCTATATATTATGATAGCTAGGTCATTTGCAGGGAATGAATATCACCCCTCAATAAGGGAAGTTTGATCCTGTATAACAATATAATAAAAAATGGTACAGTCAGCCTGTATCTAATTAATAGGTTACTCAGACATAAGAAAATATTTAAGTTATTTATTGGGTATATTAGGTGACATGTTTGCATTATCCGTGCAGACATGAAACTTAGTGATGACCAGTTGAAGAATCACACTTTAGTTTAGGTGGAGAAATTGCTACAAAGGAATGAAAAGTCACTTAAGATCTTCAATGATATGCCTCTTCTGAATGATGCTTTGATTATGGAAAAAATAACAAACTTATTCAGCAGGAACTTAATTATGATAGAAGACTCTTGGAGATAGAGCACAATGATTTGTATTCATCATTGATGGATGAGCAATGAGCTATTTATGAAGAAATTTTAAGTGCGACGACCAGTGGAAAAGGTGGCGTCTTTTTTGTTTATGGATTTGGAGGATGGGAAAGACATTCGTATAGAGAAATTTATCTACTTCATTACGATGCAAGGGAGAAATTGTTCTTAATGTTGCCTCAAGTGGAATTGCGGCACTTTTATTGCCGTCGGGACGAACTGCTCATTTTAGGTTTGGAATACCAATAAATATATCAGAACAATCCATGTGTGTATTTACACTGGATACAGACTTAGAGACTCTCATACACAAGAGAAGACTGATAATTTGGGATGAAACGCCAATGATGAATAGATTCTACTTGGAAGCATTGGACAAAAGTTTCAGGCATATCACGAGTGAGCCGTGAATGTCCCTACCGTTTACGGGGAATGTTATTGTTCTCGGAGGAGAATTTCGACAAATTCTTCCAGTTATACCAAAGGGAAGTAGGGAGGATGTTGTTTACTCGAGTATAAGTTCTTCTAGGCTATGAGATCATTGCAAAGTCCTACGGTTGACAAGGAATATGAGATTGAGTGTCGGGCAATCAATGACGAGCATGACTTCGCAGGAGACTAAAGATTTCTTCAAATGGATACTCAAAATTGGAGATGGATAGATCAACGTAGAAGTTGATGGGGAAATTTTAATTGATATTCCTAAAGATTTACTGATCCATTCTTCCGAAGATAACCAAGTAGCAGCTATTGTTCAGCGCACTTATCCTTCACTGTTAGACAAATTTTCAACCCCTGCATTTTGGAAGAGAGAGCAATATTGGCACCGACCAATAGTATTGTGGAGGAGGTGAATGATTATGTGATGTCTATGATTCCAGGAGAGGAAAGGGAATATCTTAATTCTGACAGCATATGCAAAACATTTGAGGATTCAGAAAATCAGAATGAGGTTTACTCGACCAATTTCTTGAACTCGATCAAGTAATCAGGAATACCAAACCACATATTGAAGTTGAAGGTGGGATTTCCAATGATGCTAATACGGAATATGGATAGAGCCTTAGGATTATGCCATGACACGCGGTTGGTTGTGACACATCTTGGTGATAGAATCATCGAAGCGAAGATTCTATCGGATAACAATATTGGGACTAAAGTTTTTATTCCACGCATGGTATTGAGCCCTTCTGATAGCAGATTGTCGTTTAAGTTTCAAATGAGGAAATTTCCAATTATTGTTTCCTTTTCCATGACTATAAATAAGAGTCAAGGACAAACTCTCTTATATGTTGGCATGTATCTGCCAAGACCGGTATTCAGTTACGGTCAACTTTATGTCGCTATCTCGAGAGTCAAGAGCAAAAAAGGTTTGAAGATTCTATGTTGCGACAAAAATGGTTTAACTGTGAATAAGACGAGAAATGTAGTTAACAAAGAAGTTCTACGGCATTCAAAATGAAAGTCATAAGTGTGTAATCAGTAGGGTATGACCAGGTTGGAAATATGTTATCTTTTGACAAACTCCCCAAAATGAACGTAAAAATAATAAAGGTTTTACATATAATATATTTAGAAATTGAATCAAAATGTGTGCAAATCCCCCGTATAACACGAGGAGAACAAATAAACTGTTTCCAAATAAGTTTTTCATAATTAGAGTTGAACAATTTATGTCATGGTTTTAATATGTTTTCGAGAATGTAAAACTAATATTTATTATTACAACTCCCGTGAAATGCACGGGTGATACACTAGTATGTGTATATATAGGATTAGGTTCAAATGAGAACAATGTCCTTATTTGTGAACCCAAGGTCAATTATGGGCCTTAAATTAATTAAATGGATGGATCATTTTTTTTGTATTTTTTCTTATCTATATATATATTAAAGCAGAGGTCTGGAGAGAGAAAAAAATATGAGTGGAATGCCACGTAAATGCCATGTAGGATTATTTTCTTTTTTTAGTTATGTAGGAATTTTATTAACATAATTATGATAGATACCTTATTTAATATTATTATGATTTGGTTTCTTTCCACGTAGGATTATTTTATTTTTTTAGTTATGTAGGAATTTTATTAACATAATTATGATAGATACCTTATTTAATATTATTATGATTTGGTTTCTTTTTTAATTAAAAAGCCACCTTGGATTAGTTTCCTGTTTTAATTATGTAGGAATCTTCTTAACATAATTAGAATAGATACTCTAATTAATATTAAAATAATAAGAATTAATAATATATATATATACTTATATACATGGAATGCCACGTAAATGCCACGTAGGATTATTTTCTTTTTTTAGTTATGTAGGAATTTTATTAACATAATTATGATAGATACCTTATTTAATATTATTATGATTTGATTTTTTTTGTTTAATTAAAAAGCCACATTGGATTAGTTTCCTCTTTTAATTATGTAGGAATCTTCTTAACATAATTAGAATAGATACTCTAATTAATATTAAAATAATAAGAATTAACATTATATATATATATATATATATACTTATATATATAATATATATATAATCACTTATATGTTATTTTGATTTTCATTATGAGTTATTTTTAAAATTTTTTTTGTTATTTTTTTTCATTTCGAATCCAACATATCAAATTCGTCACGTTTTCTCAAAAAATAAATTGATCACTTTATTTAGTTAAGTTATACAAAAATTCAAAATACAATATAATTTGATATTACTTTTATTATCTATCAACGTGTTGTTTATAAAATATTATTATAATTCAACACTTTTTTTATTTGAATTGGTTTCATAAAATAATGTATTTTGTTAATATCTCAGAAACCGCYTAAACAAATARAAGTGCAAACCCAACACTAAGTGGAATAAACACTATGACATCAACAACAATAGATTTGGAAAAAGATCAACTAATTCGACAATAAAAAAAGGGGAAGACCGCCTCTGAAAGCAAATGTTGCTAAACACATTAATTTTGAAAGCATTCATGTCATACTTAATTTCAATTGAAATTCAAAATTAAATTTATTCTGTTAGGTATGCATTTATATTTTACATACTAACCCCTTCAACATCATTTTAATATTTATATTTTATTAATACTTACACTATCATTTGCTCATTGTGCGGAGAAAAAAATTATCTTCACATGAAATTGTAGACCTACAATCCATGCTAGACAGTGAAAACAATAAAAAAAAACCATGTAAGAGAGAAAAAAAGTCACATAGGATTATTTTTCTTTTTTTAAATTATATAGGAATTTACTTAATATAATTAGGATAGATACCCTAATTAATATTAAAAATAACAAGATCATATAACACCCACCACCAACACTATATATATATATATATATATATAATATATATATATATATATATATATATATATAGATATATATATATATATATATATCACTTTTATGTTATTCTGATTTTTATTGTGAGGTTTTTATATTTTTTTGTTATTATTATTTTTATTGTGAGTCCAATAATATCAAATTTGTCACTTTTTCTCAAAAGTAATTTGACCATATTTTTAAGTTAAATTATATTAAAATGACAACATAATTCATTATTTATTTTATTGGCTATCAACATGTTACTATCAAATATTATTACGATTCAATACTTTTTTATTTGAATTGATCTCATAAATAATTTTTAATATTAATGATGATTTAGTTTTTTTTTAATTATGTAGGAGTTTTCTTAACATAAATAGGATGGATACCCTAATTAATATTAAAAAAATTAACAAGATCATTTGAATATATATATATATATATATATATATATATATATATATATATATATATATGTGTGTGTGTGTGTGTGTGTGTGTGTGTGTTATTTTATTTTTATTATGAGTCCAACAATATCAAATTCGTCACTTTTTCTCAAAAATAAATTTACCACTTTTTTAATTAAAATATGCAAGATTGCACAATGCAATACAATGTAGTATTTGTTTAATTGGTTATCAACATGTTATTTATCAAATATTATTACGATTCAATACTTTTGATTTGAATTGATTTCTTAAAATAATGTATTCGTTACTATCTCAGTAATCATGCAAAATAATACAAGTGCGAAACCAACATCGAGTGGAATGAATATCGTGGCATCAACTATAATTGATTGTAAAAATATCAACTAATTGTCTATTAGTTGGTTGTGATATTGATCCACAAAGTGATATCAAGAGAATTGCAGTAGAAAAGAGATTTGGTAATTTGAAACGTATCAACGAGTTGCATCCTTTGTATGTTGCTCTACAGTATCCATTACTATTTCCATGTGGCGAAGACAACCACAAGGAAGACATATCTTTTTCTGAACCTAGAAAACCTAAAGGCAAGGTTAAACAATATGTGAGCCAGATGGAGTTCTTTTCTCACCGATTGCATGAAAGAGGCACGGAGGTACTCACTATTCTATATAGTCGGCGACTCATACAAAAATTCATAATTGATGCATATACAATTATTGAATATTCAAAATTGTGGTACATTAGAACTCATCAAAAAAATTATGAAGTGAGATTTACAGTAGGATTGTTAATGTAGTGTTATGAGGTGAGGCAAATGGCTGGTACTCATGTTGTCTTGCCCACGACATTTACTAGCGTTCACTAGAGGTCGTTTCACATAATTTTTTTCTATACTGAATTGTGTAGCTTATTTATATGCTAAATAGTGTAACCAATTTAGATCTATAAAGTATTCGTTTAAATAGGGTAATAAATATAACTATAGGTTCCCTATCAGAACAAATGTGAGGATGTAGAGGATAAAAATATTGATGAGATCAACATGTATTATGATTGTCATTACATTTTTCCACGCGAAGAGGCGTGGTGAATATTAGTTTATGAAATTCAGTATAAAACTCCACCTATCATGTGTTTGAGTTTTTATCTTCCAAAAGAGCATAATGTATTGTATAATGATAATGATCACGCAAGTAAAAAACACCATAGCGTGTTTTAGGTTGCTCGAGATAAATAAGAAAAATCTGGAAGTATGGAGTTTGCCTTATGTTTAGTTTCCTAAAAAAAATAATTTTAGTACTAAAAAACAAAAGAATGGACACCTATAAAAGTAGATTTGTTTTCATATGTACGAATTTACTATATTCCGCCAAAATTGATAAAGTAATGGATACAATATATTTAACCAAGAGTGATGTATTTCTCATCTATAGATACAGAGGATGCTTTTTACAACTGTTAAATCTAATAGTGGAAGTTTTCTTAATGTAATATCTAATGACATAACTTTTCTTCTTTTACGAAAGGAAGAAATGGGCATTCTAGATTTAGGGTTACTAGTGGAAGTTTTCTTAATGTAATATCTAATGACATAACTTTTCTTCTTTTTCGAAAGGAAGAAATGAGAATTATAGATTTAGGGTTGCTTTTAATATCCACTAAGATTTCGATCATTACTGGTACTCCACTTGCAATATTAATGGTGGATGCGCATCTCATTATTTGGGATGAAACTCCAATGATGCATAACCATTATTTTGAAACTCTGGACAAAACACTGAAAAACGTGATGACATTGCAAAATAATTCTAATACACAGCTCCATTCGGTAACAAAATAATAATTCTTGGTAGAGATTTTCATCAAATTTTTTCGGTTATTCCAAAAAGTACTAGACCAAACATAGTTCACACAGTGATCAAATATTCGCATTTATGGACTCATTACATAGTTTTGAAGTAGACCAAGAATGTGGTGCTGCAAAATCACAATGCAGATCCCAATTGTATTAAGTTAAAGAATATTTTCAACTTGATAAATAGTATAGGAGATGTAATAGTTGGAGGACCAAATGAAGGTATCGTTTAAATTGAAATCTATGTTATCTATTATTGAAAGATGATGGAGACCATGTTCTGTCAATTGTGGAGAGGACATATCCACAATTTGGAAAAACTGCTGAATGTTTCGCTTATTTGGAGGGTCAGGCTATTCTTTCCCCAACACTTGATGTCATCGATTTGATTAATAAATATATGATGTCATAAAATTAAAGGAGGAATGTGAAGTATATCTTAGCTCTGATAATGCATGCAAATCTGACTCAAACATTGACATATTGTAGGACGTTTACTCACTAGAGTTTCTAAATACCATTAAATGTTATGGATTGCCTCTATGAGCTAAAACTAAAAATTAGAATTCCACTCATGTTGTTGAGAAATATCGATCATTCCGTTGTGTTGTGTAATGTTAGTTTTTTACTTGACGGTCATATTGTATAGGCTAATATTTCTCAAGGAAGAAATGCAGGTGAATTATTGTTAATCCTTAAAATGACTGTCACACCATCCAATTCGAGGTTCCCTTTAAAGTTCCAATGATGACAATTTCCTCTGATCGTGTCATATGCTATGATGATCAACAAAATTCAAGGACAATATCTCTCTCACGTTGGAATTTTCCCGAAGAAGCCTGTTTCAGCCATAGTCAGTTATACGTTGCTATATCAAGGGTGACCAATCGTATAGATTTACAAATATTGATCGACGATGATGAGAATAAACATGTTAACAAAACTACAAATGTTGTGTATAAGGAAATTTATCATAATTTGTAAAGTATATTTCATCTAATAACAATCCTTTTATGAATTAGGTTATATCATTTTGAATACTATTCGATCTTTAAACAATATTTAGATGATTTATATATAGGGAGCAGTTATGGTAAAACCATCTCTGGTGTGAGAACCGGTGATAGTTCTTACCGAAATATACATACACACAGAGAGATATATATAATTTACGTATTCATATATACAATTACTTATTTAAATATTTTAATACATTTTAAATAATTTTTTTTATTTTAAATAAAATAAAATAAAAAATTATCGTGCAATGCACGAGTACAATACTAGTTTGATTAAAAACATTCTGATTATATAACAAAAGCACTACTGGTGTATATAATTGATATATTAATAAAGTACTCTGATTGTATTATAAAGCATTGCTGGTATATGATAAAAACATTAGTTTGCAGGTTTACAGATAAGGGAGGGTGCTCATTGGGACCCAGCCCCATACATACATACATACATACAAATATACATACATACATACATACATACATACATACATAAATACATAAATACATATATATATATATATATATATATATATATATGTATTGAACAATTATTACATTCTTTAATTTTAATGTTAGTTGATAATTAATTATTTCCAGGTCACACATACCAAACTCATCAAAACATTAGTCAAATCATAAGACTTGATTGTCTTATCAAAATTATGGCTCCATGATCTTGAGACTTTATTTAGTCCATAAATAGACTGAAGCAGTTTTCAGACCTTCTGAACTTGGCCTTGGGCTATGAAAGTCTCTGGTTACTGCATGTAGACTTCCTCGTCTAGATTTTCATTAAAAATGTTGTCTTAACTTATCTGCCTTATTTCATTTTAAAAATGAGCATAAGTTAATAAAATGATACGACACTAAATTTCGGCTTCACTTATATGGTAAGAAAATAATTAATTATGGTTATTATGGAATTATGGGAACTAAGAGTCCTAATATGAGATTATTTCCTTATAATGGATATTGAGTATAATTAGGAGACTTAATGCCACCTTGGGAAGGAATCCTATTGATTGGTGGACAAGTCATAATAATCTTATAAATAGGGGATTCAAGCCTTTATTTCACAAGCTTATAATCTCATCTCAAGCTGAACAACTCTCTCTCTCTCTCAGGCCCTCTATATTATCTCTCTATATAATTATTATGGATGGATTTATGAATTCTTGGTGACCTATCCTCTAGGAGACCTCCCTGAGGAGAGGCGAGCTCTTATGGTTTACCATCTCGGCGCTGAGTGGTTGCTCGGCGTTGGGTGTTGGACGTTATGGTCTCTAGACCTGAACGGGCTAATAATTAATGGTATTGTGGGGTCCCGATAAATTATTGTTTGAATTGATTTTGGGGTATATTATGTATATTGATCTCTCGCACTCACTAACTTAAGCATCGGAGGGCCTGCGCCGGGGCTGTCCACCGCCCTGGTGTTAGGTGATGTTTTGCACGATTGATCAGGTCGCCAGAAGGCTATTGGGGATCAATGAGGTCGCTGGTCGCATCGTGAAGCTATTCAGGTCGCTGATCTCAGATTTGAGGTTAGTAACCCCTATTCTTGGTAACCAATCCTTTTGGTTTTATCAAGTGGCGCCGTCTGTGGGAAAGAGAAACCACAAGTCCTTGAGAAAAAAGACGTGAGAATACACAATTTTCGTAGGTCTAAAACCTAACTGCGCCATAAATTTAAAAAATCGTTATCTTACTTTCCAACCGTTGGGTCGTGTTAAAAGTTTTACAAAACCTCAAGGACCTTGATTCGAACTTTTGTGTGTGCCTACTTTATATATAATTGTTAGAAATTCAATAGCTTGCCCGCAAGAGAACGGGATCGCGTGTAAGTTGGCAAGTTTAACTCGAGTCATCTCTCAAGGACTGATGTTCGGAATTTTTAATGTTTGTTTAATCACAATGTTTAACACGAGAACTTGTAAAAATTTTGTTTTTGAAAATTATCAACTAAGAAATTAAAAAGCATTAACTAATTATTCTAAACTAATTAATAAATTAAACTAAACAATCAGAAAACTAATTTAATAACTAAAAGCAATTCAGATTCAGCAATTTAAACTAACCATACAAATATTCAACTACTAACTGTTGTAACCCTTAACGCTAACTGTTACTGCTAACTGTTGGTCCAACCGTTAACAGCAACGGTGAACACTAACTGTTTAACAGAAACTAACATGAATTGCATGCATGAACTACTACGAATTAAACTAAGCATGTGATTTCTCAAGAACAAGATCAAATCAAAACTTCTCAAGCAAAAACATAGCATAAACTAAATTATCAATTAATTATTAAAATTAAAGCAATTATTAGCATGAATAAATCACCACCAAGCATGAACAAGAGAATAAACGCAGCAACTATATTAATAATAAAACTAAAAATCTCAAGTCCAAACTTCAGCGATTCAATAGTTCAAACGATCAAAATAACTAAACGATTCGAAAACTTTAACGAAAACAATTAAATTCTAAAACTAAAATTAAACTAATAAATAACTAAGGTTTAGAGAATTTATTATTAAGCTAAAGTTGGTGGAAATCACTTCTGAACATCGGACGGAACTCAGGTGCTTTTCGTTGAAGAAACGGGCTTTGAACGGAAAATCGTCGTTTTATCGCTTGGGACGTCGTTCTTCATCGTAGATCTTGAAAACTTGTCCTAAGTTGCTGAATTTTGGATTCCCAACCCTAGGATTGTTGTTTGGAAGGTTTTTAGGGTTTTGGTATGTCTTAACTCAGATTAATGAAGCCTTTTTATAGAAAAGTCGAAACTTGGGCCGCAAGATAGCTTAAAATCTGTTCTGGGCTTCCTGGGCCCGCTAACGGTTATAGCAACTGTTAGGTGTATATTTTTTTTGGCATTTCTGGCCGACGACAACGGTTGTAAGGAAACCGTTCTGGAAAGTTACCGTTAGCTCTGAATTCAGCATTCTAACCGTTAGTATCCGTTCTCTGTAACCGTTAAGGTTAGCGGTAACAGCTAATGGTTGGAGTGACCACTAAGTGTAACCGTTAGCTTTCAACGACAACGGTTCCAGCAGCATAACCCTTCTAGAAAGTCTGGCAGCATCAATTCTCGCTACTTCTTCATCGGAAAGCTCGATTTTTGAATCTCTATCACCATAATTCATCTCTGACATGCTGAACTCTTCCGGTTACTTAGCTATAAAATGAAAAATCACAAATAATCAATTATTTTCATCAATCTAGATCAAAAAGCGGTAAAATAAGTTAGAAGTCTAAATATACGAAATTAAGCTAAATCTATCCAACTTATACCAAAAATAATAAGAAAAAGCAATTAAAATACAAATTAAAATCAAGACAATTACGTGCTAATCAACTATGATACACTTTATTTGTTTGTTCGTCCTCGAACAGACGTTAGATTCAAAGTGTAACTTAGAAAGAAAATAAGTTCGAGTAATTAGTCGTGCGTTGCTACATAGAAAATTTTGAAAATATAGGCACTAGTCTCGCAACGTCAAACACTCCACCCTTATTACATTGTCACTCCAAAATCAAATTCATGCGTCCTCACAAAAGGGTAATATATAGGGTGTACYCTCAAAGCACTCAAGTATTTTCTCTGCATGGGACGTGTATATACTCAAATCATACAAATACATGCACAATAAGTAAGAACCGAACATCAATCTCTTTTCAATCGCAAATTAAGTGTATTATCGAACTAAGAATCGGAAAAGGTCTTTTCGGGTTGTAATGTAAGGCTCTTTGGATGAGTATGGAATATTTAAGTCGTGTGGCTAACTCACTCAACTTAATCTAATCACGAAGCAAAGTGCTTCACTTCGTTCAAAAATAGAAAACCTTACTAAACACTCACAACGTAGCCTTATACTTAGGCTATTTCTCAACTCGAAACTCTAAAACCGACTTGTTTCTCAAACCACTCAAATAAAATTGAAGCTCAAGATATGATTCTTCTTTTCAACACAACTCTTGCCTCTTAAATATTAGGCTTTATAAAATAAACAATAAAACACAAGCCTTTATTAGTGCGTAGGCAAAACACGAATCAACAAGACTCACCATCCCC
>BMAC01000218.1:214858-246142 GCA_014905375.1 Phtheirospermum japonicum
TTGTTTTTTGTCGTTATGCGCTTGATTAGGTTCAAGAATCGGTGGATCTTCTTGACGATTATCGTCTGGGGGTCTCCAAAGTTTAGATCATCGGTGGGCGGCATCCCATATGGTTGGTGGCGAGGTGGGGTAAATTTTCGTTTCCATGCCCTCGACCACCATTCGTTCGTCCTCCTCCTCTTCCTCCGGGTCCTCGACCGCCAATTAGTGTTGTGTTCGACATGGTGGCTAGGATTGTATTTGATTGATTTCTATTTGGAGAAGGGAAGAGTCTTCTCGGTCTTCCTACTCGTTCGATGTTGTCAACAAAAGGTGCAATTTTATTTTATAAGCTTCGACGACCTTGCATCAACAGTAAAACAACATCAACGTATCGAGTGGCAAACAAAGAACCTTTATACAAATAAACGGAAAAGCATAAAATAACACAAACAAACATTATCAAAACCTATGCCA
This sequence comes from Phtheirospermum japonicum, assembly GCA_014905375.1. Taxonomy (NCBI): domain Eukaryota; kingdom Viridiplantae; phylum Streptophyta; class Magnoliopsida; order Lamiales; family Orobanchaceae; genus Phtheirospermum; species Phtheirospermum japonicum. The sequence continues at coordinate 215,315 of BMAC01000218.1, forward strand.
GTCCCCGGCAACGGCGCCAATTTCTGATTGGAGCTATTGTGTGTGCCTACTTTATAAATAATTGTCAGAAACTTAATAGCTCGCCGCAAGAGAATGGGATCGCGTGTAGGTTGGCAAGCTTAACTCGAGTCGTCTCTCAAGGACTGATGTTCGGAATTTTTAATGTTTGTTTAATCACAATGTTTAACACGAGAACTTGTATAAATTTTGTTTTTGAAAATTATCAACTAAGAAATTAAAAAGCATTAACTAATTATTCTAAACTAATTAATAAATTAAACTAAACAATCAGAAAACTAATTTAATAACTAAAAGCAATTCAGATTCAGCAATTTAAACTAACCATACAAATATTCAACTACTAACTGTTGTAACCCTTAACGCTAACTGTTACTGCTAACTGTTGGTCCAACCGTTAACAGCAACGGTTAACACTAACTGTTTAACAGAAACTAACATGAATTGCATGCATGAACTACTACGAATTAAACTAAGCATGTGATTTCTCAAGAACAAGATCAAATCCAAACTTCTCAAGCAAAAACATAGCATAAACTAAATTATCAATTAATTATCAAAACTAAAGCAATTATTAAACTAAGCATGAACAAATCACCACCAAGCATGAACAAGAGAATAAATGCAGTAACAATATTAATAATAAAACTAAAAATCTCAAGTCCAAACTTCAGCGATTCAATAGTTTAACGGTCAAAATAACTAAACGATTCGAAAACTTAAACGAAAACAATTAAATTCTAAAACTAAAACTAAACTAATAAATAAKTAAGGTTTAGAGAACTTATTATTAATCTAAAGTTGCTGGAAATCACTTCTGAAAATCGGACGGAACTCAAGTGCTTTTCGTTGAAGAAACGGGCTTTGAACGGAAAATCATCGTTTTATCGCTCGGGACATCATTCTTCGTCGTAGATCTTGAAAACCTGTCCTAAGTTGCTGAATTTCGGATTCCCAACCCTAGGATTGTTGTTTGGAAGGTTTTTAGGGTTTTGGTATGTCTAAACTCGGATTAATGAAGCCTTTTTATAGAAAAGTCGAAACTTGGGCCGCAAGATAGCTTAAAATCTGTTCTGGGCTTCCTGGGCCCGCTAACGGTTACTCGCTAACGGTTATAGCAACCGTTAGGTGTATATTTTTTTTTGCATTTCTGGACGACGACAACGGTTGTAAGGAAACCGTTCTGGAAAGTTACCGTTAGCTCTGAATTCAGCATTCTAACCGTTAGTATTGGTTCTCAGTAACTGTTAAGGTTAGCGGTAACAGCTAACGGTTGGAGTGACCGCTAAGTGTAACCGTTAGCTTTCAACGACAACGGTTCCAGAAGCATAACCCTTCTAGAAAGTCTGGCAGCATCAATTCTTGCTACTTCTTCACCGGAAAGCTCGATTTTTGAATCTCGATCACCATAATTCATCTCTAACATGCTGAAATCTTCCGGTTACTTTGGTATAAAATGAAAAATTACAAATAATCACTTATTTGCATCAATCTATATCAAAAGGCGGTAAAATAAGTTAGAAGTCTATCGAAATTAAGCTAAATCTATCCAACTTATACCAAAAATAATAAGAAAAAGAAATTAAAATACAAACTAAAATCAAGACAATTACGTGCTAATCAGACCTCTTTGTTTACGTTCTAAATGATGGAGATCGGATTTTGAGATGTGAGGAAATATATATAAATTTTCTAACAAAGCAGATTTTATTTTCGGAAAACTTTGCGCAGCGTTTTTCAAAACGTGATTGTGTACATTAAAACTGTTGGATCAAGCAAAAATTTTGATATATTATTCTAAACATATTGAGGTTCATTCTGAATTGTGGAGATTAGAATATGAGTTCGAAAAAAATCCTATAATGAATTTTGAACAAAGCTGGTTCTTTTTCTTTAAAATCAAATTGTACGTCAATAATATGTATCAATTGTGATGACTTTGTGCGTCTAAATGGGAATGGTGGGGTTTGGTTGATTGATTTAGTTGACATATGGTGGACTTGCTTATTGAGTTGATTTATATGGGGATATGCATATGGTTTATTCGACTTTACGTTGTTTACTTTTATCAGAATATGGTTATGAGGATATGGTTGTGGTTTACTTTTATGAGGATATGGTTATGAGGATATGCATATGTTTTTAAAGATAAATAAGATGAGCCTTGACCAAATATTAAGTGCTTATCAACTTGCACGGTACTTGAATGAGTAGAATCATGAAAACACACCAAGAATTACTCATCCTTCTAAATTCCCGTATGAATCTGCACTGCCGCACTTCAGTCAAGTGGTAATAACTCACTCGTGGATTATCGTTCTTGAGATCCAATTTTTTTATTAGAAATTAGACTCGTAGGGCTTTCTATTTGTATATAGTTTGTGCTTTAATTAACTACCAATCAAAACAGTTAAATCCTAAAAATTGGTATATGTGCTGAAAACTCCCGTGTCAGTTTTATTTGATCTTATATGGCTTAATGGTGATATGATGTTTATGGTTATGGGAAAGGGAAATACTTTATTTGAAGTGAATATTTTTGATTAACATATTATTCATTGTTTGGTTGTATGCTTGCGAATATGTTTGATTAACATATTCTTTTACTTGGTTGATCATGAATCTATGTAGATATGTCTGATTACCATATTCTTGGCTTATTTGATTTCTTAGATTCTCTGAAAAAATATGGATATATTCTAATTTGGTAATTAGATTGATGTGGTATATGGTTTGTATTGATGAGAGGGGGACAAATTATAATGATGGTTTTGAAAATAGGCCTGCCTCCAGCTCGCCTCACAGAGTGGAGCACTTATATGTATTTTGATGTACATGTTTATGGACAATTAATTGGACCTCAAGGGTTAATTTAATAATTTGGGGCACGAGTAAGGGTTGCAATGCTCGCATCCTGCTTATCGATTATTTTTATGATCCAACAAATTAAGTGCAGGGCTACCTATTTAGTTCATATTAACTTGAGTTTTTAGGGTTAATTCATGGGGTACCTGACATCTAACTCGGAGGTGGTCAACTCAGAGTGAAGAGGTCGCCAATATTTAATTCTATACATCAGGTCGCACATACAAACATTCACAAAAAATGGATGGTGAAATTTTGATACCTGGGAATAAAGAGGTCGCATGGTTGAATATTCGAGGAGAGGTAAATTGTCCTATGACATCCATATAACTATATATCAGGTACGCCCATTTAAATCTCGCAAATGAGAAGGTTTTATATTATGGTTTCGTGACCTTACTATGGTCTTAACAACCTCAATAAGGTCTCCGTGACCCAGTTAAGGTCTCTACGACCCGTTAAGGTCTCTACGACCTCGTTAAGGTCCCCACGACCTCGTTAAGTCTTTGCGACCTTATTACGGTCTCCTACGACCTCATTATATAGAACAAGGTATGGCTTTGTGGTTATGAAAATGTTTAAGCCTCAACGGCCAGATATTTGATGAATATGTTTAAGCCTCAGCGGCCAGAGATAAAATGTTTAAGCCTCAACGGCCAGAGAGTTTATCAAAATGTTTAATCCTCGATTGACTCATTTATCCTCTGGGGCGGACACTTATTTATGTACCCTTCGGGGCGAGATGTAATTATTTTGAACCCTTCGGGGAGGCATATTATTATTTTAAACCCTTCGGGGCGGGATGTTATTATTCATTTCCTCTCCCGGGCGAGTTATTATTTTGAACCCTTCTGGGCGAGTTGTTTATTTACCCTTCGGGGCGAGTTATTATTTTGAACCCTTCTGGGCGAGCTATTTATTTACCTTCCGGGGCGAGTTTTTATTATGAACCCTTTTAGGTGGGCTATTTAATTACCCTCAGGGGCGGATAATTATTTTATTACCCTTCGGGGCGGATAGTTGTTTTATTACCCTTCAGAGCGGGCATCTAATTAATAACCTTCGGGATGGATGGTTGATTCATAAACCGATGCTTGTATATGTCGGCTGGTTATTTTATTACCCTTCGAGGCAGATGATTATTTTATTACCCTTCGGGGCGAATGGTTATTTTATTACCCTTCAGGGCGGATGGTTGTTTTATTACCCTTTGGGGCGGATGGTTATTTTATTACCCTTATTTCTCGGAAGCAACATTATTTCTGGGAGCTGAGCGAGCTGGTTTTGAGAGTAGCGACCTCTCATATGGGAGTGGTGTTTTGCATGTAATTGTTGTGTTTTCCCTAGTGTTTTTAGTTAGATCTTAGCATTGGTTTTAGTCATTTTGAGTCGTTTATTCTAGTTCTTAGGTCGTTTTCTTGTTTATTTGCTTTTAGGCTTAAAGTGTACAAAGTGTGAGATGTTTGTGCTACTTTTGGGTTTTTGAGTTTGAGTTCTTGTTTTGTAGGTGGCTAAAAGGGTTATATTCACTCGGTGGACATTTTGGATCGGAATAATGAGAAATTCGAGCCGAAAGCATCCAGGATCGACTGAAAAGCTCCAAATCGACTGCCAGATTGACTGGAAGTCGATCGACTGGTCACGGATAGACTAAAATATCCCCGAATCGACTGTCGGACAGTAGTCAACCTCTTTGAGGCAGGGTAGTCGATCGACACCCCAGCAGTCGATCGACTGCGGCGCTGAGAGCTGCGGGAACTTTGGTATTTTCGACATTTTTGCCCCTACAAACAACTATATAAAGCCCACATCTTGCACCAATGAAGAAAGAACTTCCCTCCCAACCCAAGCTAGGGTTTTGGATCAAATTACTCACAAGCTCTTGGATAATTCTCRTTTCCTTAGGTTTTAGATTTAATTTCAAGCTTTGTTGTAATTTCTTTTCCTAGATTTAGATTAATTTCAAGCACCTCCTTGGGTTTGTAAGCCTAAGAAGAATCCAAGTACTCCRTTGGATTGTTACTTTTGATAGCAATTACATTCAAGCTTTGTTTRCTTTCTTAATTCAAGTATGTTTCCTTTCAATTTRATGTTTTAAGCTTTAATTTCATGCTTTGTTCTTCATTTCAATGCTTGTTCTTCATTTTATGCTTTTTGTCTTAGCACCTTGAATTCATGTTAGATCTTAAGAATTGGCTATGGAATCTAGATGAGTGACACATCTAGATCATAGATCGAGTCTTAGATCGCTTGATTTTGAGTTTTTCCTATGCTTTATTTTCAATTTAATTTTCATGCATAGTTTTGGATTGAATCTTAGATCTAGGCTTCGTTGCTTGTTATTTTTCGAAAAGATTTAGACTTTAACGTCAATTTCCATTGCTCTTTCCTTTCATGCTTTCAATTCTTTCTTATTTGCATTATTTAGGATTTTATGCATAGTTGTACCTTGTGCATGCATGCTTGTATTTGGTGAAACTTGTATTTACTTGCTTATTTCCATTATTGTTTTGCATTTCCATATTGAGGCATACGATGAGGCATTCTACCAACTTGCGATTTCAATTCCTAATTTAGTTTAGTTAGTGTACTTGCTTTATTTTCATTTTCCCTTTACTTTTCAAAGCTCGAAACACCTAGATTCCTCAATCGAATCGAGTTCTGATAATACCAAGCCATGAACACGTTGATACTTTCAACACCACTAAAACTCTTCAAACAAGTGGCGAGCTCTTATGTGAGTTGGCGATCTCTTGTCAGACGAGTGGTATTATAACAACTCGGTATTGAGTGTTGGGCTATTGTGGATTATGGTATGGGGTCTTGGCGAGCTAACGAAATGGTTTATGGTTATAAGGCGATTCTGAAGTAATATTTCATGGCTATGGTTTATGGTACGAAATGACTTTTTGGCTGATCTATTTCGGGTAGAGTAAATGGTTTATGGCCTTTTGTCTTTATTTATTACATATTTTACCTGATTTCGTACCTCAATCAGCCAGAATATGGGGGACTAGCTGTTACGACACTAGATTTCGGCTTCAGTTATTTCGCAAGAAAATAATTAATTATGGTTATTATGGAATTATGGGAACTAAGAATCTTAATATGAGAGTATTTCCTTATTATGGATATTTAGTGTAATTAGGAGATTTAATCCCACCTTGGGAAGGAATCCTATTGGCTGGTGGACAAGTCACAATAATCTTATAAATAGGGGATTCAGGCTCTTATTTCACAAGCTTATAATCTCATCTCAAGTTGAACAGCTCTCTCTCTCTATCTATCTCTCTCAGGCCCTCTATATTCTCTCTCTCTCTAATTATTATGGATGGATTTATGGATTTATGGTGACCTCTCTTCTAGGAGACCTCCTTGAGGACAGACAAGCTCTTATGGTTTACCAGCTCGGCGCTGAGTGATTGCTCGGCATTAGGTGTTGGGCGTTATGGTTTCTAGACCTGAACGGGCTAATAATGGATGGTATTGTGGGGTCCCGACAAATTATGGTTTGAATTGATTTTGGGGTATATTATGTTTTTTGATCTCTTGCACTCGCTAACTTAAGCATCGGAGGGCCTACGCCGGGGCCGTCCACCGCCCTAGTGTTAGGTGATGTTTTGCAGGATTGATCGAGTCGCCAAAATGCTATTGGGGATCAATGAGGTTGCTAGTCGCATCGTGAAGCTATTCAGGTCGCTGATCTGAGATTTGAGGTTAGTACCCCCTATTCTTGGTAACCAATCTTTTTGGTTTTATCACAACCCCATACATACATACATACATACATACATACATACATACATACATACATACATACATACATACATACATATATACATACATATACATATATGTATATATATGTATTGTACAATTATTACATTCTTTAATTTTAAAGTGAGTTGATAGTTAATTATTTTCAGGTTACACATACCAAACTCATCAAAACTTTATTCAAATCATAAGACTTGATTGTCTTATCAAAATTATGGTTCCATGATCATGAGACTTTATTTAGTCCATAAATAGACTGAAGCAGTTTTCAAACCTTCTGAACTTGGCCTTGAGCTATGAAAGTCTCTGGTTACTTCATGTAGATTTCCTCGTCTAGATTTTCATTAAAAAAAGGTTGTGTTAACTTATCTGCCTTATTTCATTTTCAAAATGAGCATAAGTTAAAAGAAGAATCTAGATGGGTTTAAACATGGATACGGGGGAGAAAGTCTCTTCATAATTGACTCCCTCCCTTTAGGCAAAACCCTTTTCCACTAGCCTAGTTTAGAAAGTGTCTACTTTCCCATCTACACCTCTCTTTCTCTTGTAAATGCATTTGTACCAATAGACCTGATGTCTATAAGAACCCGGACAAAATTGGAGTACATAGACTCCATCTTTTATTTAATTGCTTCAAGCCACCTTTCTTTATTAGAATCACACATTTCATTTTTGACAACGGATCGTCCTCAACTCAATAGAAGACTACCACATTTTCTTCTTTGTGACGATAGCGAATTGGTAGTCGTCCCACTACGTTGAGGTTCAGTTGCATTCTAAACTTGTTTAGTGGTAAATTTACTTGTTTCCTTATCAATTCTTGTGGGTCGTGATCATATCTCATTAGAAAGTAACTCCTCTTGTACTATATTACTTTGAGGCTTGGAGTTTGTCGTATAATCATTCTCAAGAGAGATAACTTTTTTTTTGATATAATCACTTTCTTATATTGAGGATCATGAAAAAAAATACCCTCCTCTCATTCCCGTAGGATATTCCATTAACAATCAAACCTTTGATCATGGGTGAAACTTTCCAATTTTTTCCTTCACCACATGTGTTAGACAACCTCAAATGTAGAACTGGAGTAAACTAACGTTCTTGCCACTCCATAATTCTATGGGAGTCTTTTGGACAGACTTGGACATAACTATATTCAAAACACAGGTCTTTTTTTGCAATGCGTATTTACAAAATTAATTTTTAAGCGACAAATAACTCATCATTAATCTAATCATATCAATCAGTGTTCGATTTCTCCTTTCAACAATACTATTTTGCTTAGGTGTGCCAATTATCGTGAGTTGGTACAACATAAGAAACTCTAGAAAGTAGTATTTGAATTCAATATCGATATACTCACCTCCTCGATCAGATCAAAGACATTTCAAAGAATTACCATTTTTAACTTGTGCATGGGATTTTTGAATTTTCCAAAAGTCGCGAACCTTCTTTGCATTGTATAAGCATGTTCTTATCTCGAGTAATCATCAATGAAAGTGAAAAAAGACTCAAATACCCCTTGACCTTGTGTGGAAAATGATCCACAAACATCACTATGTACAAGCCGAAGGGGTTCTTTAGCTCTATAACCCTTTGTAGAGAAAGGCCTCTTAGTTTTTCTTCCTTTTAGACAAGATTCACAAACAAAAAGATTGCCAACTTTTAGCTTTCTTAAAGGGCCATCCTTTACTAGCCTGTTAGTCCTATCTAAGAAAATATGCCCTAATCTAAGGTGCCAAAGATATGTTTCATCATCACGAGAAATCTTTTGATTTTTAAGTTTTAGATGATATACTCTAAATATTTCGTCATTGAGTAGTAGTTCATCATTACGATTCAAGAGATATAATTTATTTAATAGGTTTGCATAACAAATATCACACCCACTCTTCAAAATAATAATCCCATTATTATCATTAAAAGAACTTGCAACTTAGAAATGAAAAAATATTATTACGAAATCTATGGATAAATTAAACTTTATTTAACTTAAGATGTCTATTATTAAACCTCAAACTAACTTCACTGTCGCCCCATTGCCCACTCACATCATAAAAGATCCTTCAGTCTTAATAGGAGAAAAATATATGTAGAGAAGAAAAAAAACATGGTTGGTAGGGCTCGAATCAGCTACACGAGCATTGAAATCATTGGCTACTAGAAAAGATTCAAGAACTATCAAATCACATTGTACCTTTCTTTTTCCTTTTCAAGCCACTATGGTATTTAGGACAATTCCACTTCCAATGACCATCCTTGGCACAATGGAAACACTTCCACCTCTCACATGCTTCACTCCAAGCCACTCGCTCCAAACACCAAAATCATCATCCCTCCACCCACAAAATGGTCAGATAAGGGGGCTAGAAGAATTTCATGATGAACCCTTTTAGATGCTTAAGTTAGGGTATGAATAAAAATGGCAGAGTAAGGGCTTTCTTTTAGAGTAAAAAATGCAATCGAATTTGTTTGGTATTTATCATGTTTGGTATTTATCATCCATAAATACTTTGATTTTTCATACAAAGTGCTCAGGAATCTAAGGCCATTATGCCATGCCACCCTTGTGGATCATTCCGTTCCCTAGATTGTCATCTAATATGTATTACGAGATTAAGCTCGTGATTTACATGCCCTTACTTGATGCCCGGATCCCTTAATGTGCCCCGAGCACTTATTCCTCAATATTCCATCCGGTGAGTTTTACCTATCCTAAGCCCTTAAGGCTATCCCGAACCTTGGAGCAAGATATTTCTTTAATCGATGCCTTGCCACTTATCGCACGCCTTACTGATATCCTGAGCACTGGATGAGCCTTTCTTTAAGGCTAACTTTATCCTGCACTTTGGATCATAGCCTTTGGTTTATCCCGAGCCCTGAACGAGACTTCTGGCTTGGGTTTGTTTTATCCCAGAATAGTTACCCCCCTCCCACTATGGTCAATTTAAATAAAATGTCCATAGTATAAAACAAGCTCTATCTTCCTTCTTTTTATTTTACGATATCTGAACACCACTTCACAACGCACCACCTTATTCCGAACGCTAAGTCATAGCTCCCATGTTTAGAAGTTTACAACATATCATCTATCACTGTATACTTAGTAATACGGAATCCCGAGATGTTCATATCATTCCTGAGTTGCTCATGTTAGTCTCAAGGTGTACAATCCCATCCACACTAATTGGTCCCAAGCCGTTCAGGCCGATTAAGGTGCTCAAGAATTTCTTGGGCCTTAAACACATTATACCCAAGTTCTTGACGGCCCAGTGAGGATTCTTTCTGAAGTTTTTAGGCCCAATACTCCTCACACCCGAGTTCTTAGCGGCCTAATAAAGATCTCTTTTTGAGTGTTTTGGGCCCAATTTTTCCTATGCTCGAGCTATTTATTGGTGCCCAATTTTGGCCATTTCAGTCACCTCCATATTCTCCACATGATGGAAACCATTTAAAACACCTCATCGATATCCTGAGCTATTGAGCCCGATATGTTGCTGTTCTCTCTCCCTTTTATATGTACTCCAACCAAAAGTGCTCTACCTGACAATGAAAGGGATAATATTTCACTATTTATCTGTCCCTCAAACCCATCCCCGCATTTGCATCACCCAACCTCCAATCCAATCATTGAAAGTCATATAGGTGGTTGACATGTCCAAAAATGTCATTCATTAACAGGTCTCCAACACTCAAACTTAGCCGCTTTCACTTTGTAATATTGATCCTAACACGGTGCTTCATCTAGAGCTATTCCTTCTTTCAAAATACTAAACCCGAGCCTGTCCTCAAGGCCCAACTTATCCTTGTCTTGAGCTTCTCCGGCCTATTAGGTTCTCTCTAAGAAATTTCTAGGCCAAATCTCTCTTATATCATTAAACTTTCTTCCCAGATTCTCAGGCCCCTTCGACCCATAGGCACTTAACTTTTAGCCATTTCTTAAATCATAGCCATCCTTATTCAAAGATCTTAGCTTTATTTCACGTCTCACTCCAGAGCACTTTGTATGAAAAAACTTCAATTTTCTCGTATCATTTCAATGAAATTGCTCACCTGCCCGCTAAGGGTTTTTCGAAATGTGTCCATCTCTCTCTCAAATCCACCCACCTCTACACTTACATATCACTCAACCTGTAATCTAATTAATGAAGTTGACATATTAATAAAATACTCTTGGCCAGAAGCGGATCATTATTGATAATTTCCACACCCAACAACTAAAACCCTGAGCCCTTCGCCACCACAAAAAGACCGACAATCTCACATAGCTATGGTTGATCACCACTAGAAACTCTAACGACTGAACCGCCCTTGTAAACACCTACGACCACCAAACAAAGTAGTGACGGGTTCAAATATGCAGTGCTTTTTTAATATGCGGACAACACTTTCTCAATAATTCATAGTAAAAAATCCCAACCACGAAAACCTAAAATCCGATCGTCGCCACAGAAAACCGACAACCTCACAGTCATGGTCGACCACCACCAGAAAATCTAACGGCTTAACCACCCTTGTATACGTAGTGTTTTTTAATAAGAGGACAATGCTTTTTTATATGATAGCAATGGTTTCTTAAGTATTCACAGAATCAAAGCCTACCCCATGGAGGAAAAATGACTGTGCTGACTTACCCACTAGCCCCATCTTGTCGTCGCCGCTAAAACCAGCCATAATAAACCCCTACTCCCCAAACTTTCCTCCATCCAAGCCTTCCATTTTAGAAAATCATAAACCAGACCAAGTTTTGAACATCCGACTCCAAACCAATGAATCAAACCCATTGGAGCGATAAACCATGTCATCACCAATTTGAATTATAGATCCACGATGTTGGATCTAATTAGCAGACCAACCTGAGGGCAACGAACGAGATGAGGGTTTTATAGAAAAGGAAATGACTGCGGTGCCGTGAAAGCACCATACCTCAGCCCCTGCATTTACATCCCTTAATTTTACCATTATCCATAACCAACTTTGAATCTAATGGTTCTGATTAAGTGGGGAATGGTATCTTCACGGTCCCCTATAGAAAAATATATATTAAATTAATCGTATTTTTGAGATCTACAATTTGAAACACATATTTTATTTTAAAAACCATTAAGAATTGTAGTGTTATTTTATCGGTTCTTCTATAGAACCAGATAGGGCTCCAGTATGAAACCCTATAAATGACATGGCATTCATCTGAGCCCTTAATCATTTTTTTTCTTTTTATTTTTCCTTCCCCTTTTTATAAATACACGGTGGGATGAATGCCATGTGTTATATAGGGATCCGTAATGGAGCCCTATCTGGTTCTATAGAAAAATTTGTATACCATTAACAATATTTTTATTGTAAACCAGCATAGCAGTGCTATTAATACACAATCCTAGTATTTTTATTGTATACCAATAATAATTTTATTATATATTTAGTGATTTCATTTTATACCAATATTGATTTTATTATATAATCAGAGTGTTGTTTTAGAACTTTATTTTATAATCCTCGTTCTTTTATTATTTTGTAGTGCTTTTACTTCAATCTAGAGCATTAAAGACATAAATACACTTTCCTACCATATAATTGAATTAATCTAATAAAATAATACATAATCATGTCCATCCATCTCATCCAATCGTATGATGTAAGACTTTTCCCTAGGTACTCATATAATGTAGTGATTTTCATTAGAGCCAAATCACACGCACGCATGCACGTGCGCGCGCGCACACACACATACTAGTGTAAGGCATGTGTTATGTGGAATCTCAAGAAATAATCAACCAACTCGATAAATTGAGTTATTCATACCAAAAAAACTATTAATTATTATTCACTTTAAATTTTGAAAAATCTTCTTGCAGACCATATTAATTGTTTTTATTTACAATGAGAACATTCTCGTCAAAACAAAAAATTCCAAACCATTTAAGGCTCTTGATATTTCTACATAAAATTGACCATGAATGAATGCCGATCTTGGCGAATAAATAACAACACCACTCAAAGAAACTTTGAGAAAACACTAGTGCAGAAACAGTTTTTAAGAACATCTGTTTCTACAAATCCAGAACGCCCTGTTGAGGTGTTCTGTATGGAGCTTTTCTTGAAAGTTTGACAATCAAGAACGCCCTGCTGAGGCGTTCTTGATTGTCAGACTTTCAAGAACGATTTTCAGAGACGTTCTGAGAAATATTTCAGCCGTTCTAGAAAGTCGTTTTTACCGATTTCCCCGTTCTGGAAAATAACTTTTTAGAACGTCCTTTTTAAAAACGTTCTGGAAAGTATACTTTCGAGAACGCCTCTATAAACGGATGTTCTGGAAAGTATACTTTCCAAAACGGGTTTTTGAATAACCGTATTAGAAAGTAATAAAAAATTTAAAAAAAATTAAATGAATGTAGGTGCCAACAAATACATCAAATTTTATTTCAGGTTCACTTTCTCAGGCCTGCTCATACAATTTTATTACCTATTTAATTCACAAAACACATTTCATTTATATAATCTAAAGATCAAACAACACATGATATTAATCACAATAATACACAATTACCATAATATATCAGTACAAACAACACAAGGGAATAACAGAAATAATGAATGGGAAAAAATCAATGGATAATAGGAAATAAATAGGAAAAAAGGGAACAAAAAATTACACATATACCGAGCTTTTGCTGTTAATATATTGTGTAAGTTAAACCAAAAAAAAATGCACAAAAATGCCATGGCCTGTAGTCCACAATATAACTAACAAATATTATATTTTCGGAGATAAACATGAATGTTACCAAAATTAGTTCCAAGAACAATAACGTGATTGACTACAACATTCGATCACGTTATAATTACAGTTATAATCATTATCAATATTACAGAATTACAGTTAGTCATCAATAACAATTAAATGATATGTCCAACCAAGAAATTACAAAGGATATTCTTACTTCTTTCCAAAGAATTGACCCATTCTAGCTTCCCAGCGACCACATTTGTGTAGAGTTAAGCCTCTGTACTTTGAGCTTTCTCGAGAGAACCCAGTGCTTTGACGGCGAAAAATATGAACAAACTCTTCTTTTGTCAAGTCCGTCATCTGCAAATCCTCAACTGTATAAGGCTCACTGGCTTGCATAGAAAAACTGCCAATATTAATCAATATATGTAGCTTCATATTAACCTGTTTCATGTCATCTTCGTAATCGCCGATAGTGAAATTAATATCAGCATCGACCCCACGAAACTTGATTGCAGCACGGTCGTATGCCCTGAACGAACAAATTAATTGCTGCCAGAACAAACTTCTCAATAGACTAAAATACCCAAAAATCTCCATTAGAAGCCAAAATCTTACCTAGCTGCAGCATGAGCTGTGTCAAACCCTCCTGAAAAACCAAAAAAAAAAACAAAGAAAAATCATTAAAGCAGATGCCTAAACATGACATCAATATTGCTAAACTAAATCTAAACATAGAAAAAAAGGGGAGAGGTGAAGAGGATGTGCTTACCCAAATAGACTTCTTTACCACAATCCCTACAAGCAAAACGCCAGGAATCAATAATAGAGCATAACATTAAATACACAGAGTAGCATATAAATGATAAAATTCATCTAATCAATTCAACTTATCCATAAATAAGCAGCACATCCACATATTTATACTTAAGTTTCCTTAGAGGAAACATAAATTATCCAGCATAAAAACGAACTATATTTCTAAATATGAAGATGCTCTGAGAGAAAAATAAACTTAGAAAAACAATAATACTATTTGTTGACTGCTAAAAGTATAATACTACTGCACCATTAATGTACAACATCGTTCCATCTATCCTTAGCAAAGCACCATAAACACACAACACACACATGCATGCACCATATGTACTATACAGTGCTAAAGCCATATTATTCCGCAGTGTGTGTGTGTGAGAGAGATAATCTGTATAGACGAACCAGATATGGGATTCCCATCTTCCAGTTCTCCGGTAGAAGGTGACCCCTCGATACTGTGAGCTCCGAGAGTGGGGCCCATGCCTGCTCTTCTTCACGTGAGGCTGCTGTTGTGGCACCGGATTACTCGCCGGCAACTGCGCCTAGTAAATTCCCAATTCAACCAAAATTCAGCGGGCTGCCTGGTCAGGATCTGGACCGGGCCTCTACCACGAGAGTGGATCTTATCGTCCACCATGTGCTTCAGACGCTGGTAATAAGTCGGCCCGAGAAATATCACTGATGTCAATATACGGCCCGTGTGGCCGTTGTACATTATTTCGTAACCGCGCATTTGGTAACCGCATTTGTGAAGAGCGTTATTAATGTTATCCACCTGAAAGAAAAACATTGTTAAACTGTGAGTTCTTGAGAATTTCGTAACCTAGAAATTAGAACACTCACTAGAAGAAGTGATTGTGGCCTTTTGGCTTGAAGATAATCAGTTTTTAGTGTTTCTAAATGCCATTGACTTAAGCATGATTTAATCAGAATCCAAAAGTAGGGGAGAAGAGAAGTGCTTTCAAATTTCTGTTTGTTTGTTTGTTTTTCTTATTTATTTATTTATTTTACACTAAAGTGACAATTAGATATTTTTTTTGTCCTTCAATATTAAATTCAAAGTTTCACATACAAAAAAGAACTTTCACAACTATTTAACAAACACACTCTTTTAATTTATGGTTTACAAAAAGTACCCTTGAGTACTAGTGTAATTACAAAAAACCCAACGACTAAATTTACAAGAATAACCCTGATATTTTATTGTCACGCATTTACCCCTTCAAAAGAAAAAAAAAATTCAAAACTATCCTTCATATTTATAATTTTTTACAATTAGCCCCTTAATTTTAATACTGAACCAAGGGGTATTTTTGTAATTTTACAAGTTAGTTAGTTTTTTCCGTATTTAGGTCAAACCTGAACGCTACCTTTTGTAGTTATCCCTTTATTTATATTACTTTTCAGCAAGCAGCAAATTGCAAACACCGGCAACTTGTGATTCATAATCTACTCGTCATTTCTACTTCAAAATATCACATTCCATAAGACTTTTGCAATCACTGACTGCCTAAGGTTGTTAGTAGTAATTATAATTATCTTAAGATTTTCCTGGACCCACATTTCACATGGAACTTGCAAAACCAATTTGATCATTTTTAAAATTAGAAATAGCTTTGCTATAACATAACTAATAAGAATAACTCACAGTGACATCAGTAAAAGGCATGGCATCTCCTTCCTTACCCATATGAGCCGCCACTTTACCCATGATGCATTCGATAAGCTGACCGATCATCATGCGAGAAGGAATAGCATGCGGGTTTACGATAATATCAGGAACTATGCCTTCGATTGTCCACGTCATATCTTCCATTGTGTAAGTTATCCCAATTGTTCCCTTTTGCCCATGCCTACTGCTAAATTTGTCTCCGATTTGAGGTATATGAACTGATCGCATCCGGACTTTCACAAACCTCAATCCATCAGCATTCGTCGTCAACAGAACCTAATTCATAAGATGAGAAAGACGTGAATAGCTAAGGATCTTTTCTTTTATTTTCCTTTTTTTTAATTAAGTTAAACTTTAAGAGCAGTGAGAGTGAGTCCGACGGATTCTTGGCCAGTTGACTATAAGAAAAATATTTATATGCCATTTCTTAGATGAATTGCCCATTGCACCCTTACTTTAATTTCTTGAGCAGTAACATTTACTAGACAAAATATGTACGATGCTAATTTTCCAAGGATTTGGCTTAATATCTCACCAAGTATACAAGGGGTATGACTATCTAAATTTAACTRAGGATGGCAAAAAAACTTGTTTTTCAAAAATGAAGGGCCAATTTGTCAACACTTTTTATTCTTGCAATTATCCAAGAGAGAAAATAAAAAACTAATTTAGTGATGGATGTGTGATTTATACGAACCTGATCCACGATTCCGGTCTCGCTATGACGCGAGCTAGTGCTATGATCTTTGTTTGTGAACCTTGCGGATTTTCCTTGAGCTTCCTCAGGAGGTAGCGATGTTGTCTTCCCAATGATGACATCATCACCGGAGACTCTTGTCCCCTTATACAAGCATAAATTATGTAGTTAGAATGGTTTTATTTTTTAAATAACAAATAAAAAATCGTCAAACTCACAGGAGGTGCAAAACCATCATCGTCTAATTTGTCATAATATCCATGACGCATACTCTACGAACACCAAATGCGGTTTTTTTACATTTTTGGTTGCGAGACAGTGTTATGAAAAAAAAAGTGATTTTAGTAAAAATAAATAAATAAAACTCACCAGGGTGCTTTCCTTATTAGGACGCTCGAAATCCTCTTTTACTAGTGTTCCCATTTTCTTCTCCTCGTCCCTGGGACGAACAAGAGAAAATTATCAAGTGTAAGTTAGAATAGGAAACGGTTGAGAATTGGATTTAGAGGAACAAAAAAGTCAATTTACCGATATGAACGAAAGAATAAAGAACGAAAGAATCCACGGTCGATTGAAGATTGGTTCATGATTACAGAATCTTCCTGATTATATCCAGAATAGCAAGCTATGGCAACGATGGCATTCTTGTAGAAAAGAAAAAGACAGGATAAAAGTAAGATATTTGGATCGCAAAATTGTAAGAAACTTAAAAAAAAAGTACGAATACGTTCTTACCATGCCAGCTGGAAGCTGCCTAAAAATCAAATGCTCCATAGCACGAGTAGTGACAAGAGGCTTCTGAGGATAGTAGAGTACATATGCCAATGTATCCTGTTCCGAAAAAAAAAAACCCGGATAAAAAATATTAATTAACCAATCAAATGAAAAATTAAGGCAAAAAAGCGAAGACTAACCATTTTCAGTTGGTAATTGGTAACTTATATTCCCATTGCTTGTTTTCCCATTGCTGACTGATAAGTGTTACGAGGGGAATGCATCGCACGATGATTACAAAAATTTAACTAATTTTCTCGCATTTATATTATATAAAGTAAATCAGAAATCAGTGAAAGCAAACCTGATTGTGCTCAGGAAACGGAATTTTATTACATATCTACCAAAGCCAAAGCAAATTTTATTACATTCCTGGCGGCTGAGAATATAGATATAATATGTAAAGGGACCTTGAGCTCGCAAACTTACCCGAAATAGAAAGCTTTCTTAGTTTCGCAATGCTCCTCTGTACCAACATGTGGTAGCATCTCTTTTTGGAGTATTTCTTTAGCGTACTTTATTCTTTTGTCTCTCGTTACGTCAACAGTAGATCCTCTTTTGCCGATGTAGTCGAGCGCAACCTAAAATAGAAATAAAATTAAATAAACAAGTATATGTCATTGTAACTTACATGAAAAAAAACAATCAATACCTGCCGATTTCGTATCACGAAATCATTTATCGTAGACTGGAATTACAGAATAAACTTGTTTGACGATCTTTGCAGCCTGCTAGACAGAAAAAAATAGTTTTAAGGTAATGAATAAATCCATGTAACTAACAAAAAAAACCAATAATGGCACATCAAAAGTATATAAAACATGTTTAAGTTCACTCTGACAATCAAGAACATGCGGTGAGGAGTTTTTAAATATTAGGGCCTCAAAATTAACAAGCCAAACAAAATATTCTAAATTACATTAGTTTTAGCCATTTGACACTAAATATAGAGAAAATGTGCAATTTGTTATTAACAATTAAAACCACTTCTTTGAATATTCTTAAAGTCGATGAACCTCTAGAGATGCCAACAGCRAGCACAAAGTTTTCCACTAGATGATTACAGATTAAGAGTTAATTAAAACTAATTAAAATTAAATTTTTAGGTGATTAAGTTGTTTCCTCTTTGAAGCAATTAGAAACTTCTTTCCGTAATTATAATCTGCAGACCCCTTAAGTTGCAGCCCGTTCTCGTACTCGGGCCGTGAAAGCTGCTGTCATGATCATACCGCTGCCAGACAAAGCTCAAGGGAAGAATTAATTAAATTCACAAAGTAAATAATCAAAAATGATAAAAAAAGAGAAACGATATCGCCTTGACCAATTTGATTCGCCGTCGATCTGAGCATGGCATCACCGTCGAAAACTCCAGCAAACGAAGACGGGAATAGCCCTAGGTTCCAACTCCATTAGAACAAATTTATTTTGCAAATAACTAGACCATAAAACGTAACAATTAGCACTTCAATAATAAACAATTGAAGCAGAATTTTAGAACCAAATAGCACTTTCAAACGGGCTGGCCCGCTCCGGCCCATCGCGGGCTGGCCTAAAACGGGGCGGGCGCGGGCTAGCCTGTTTTTTCGCGGGCTGGGAAATCCTAAGTCCGCAGCCCGCCCACAGGCCAGCCCGTTTTTCCTTTTTTTTAAATCTTATTTTTATGTAAAAAATTATAAAAAATAAAATTAAAATTTAAAAAAAGTTATTATAATATTTAAAGTATTCTAATGGGTTCATAGAAAATAGAAGAATACAAATATGCCTTCAAATTTAATCAATATAAATTATAATTATAATTATAAAAAAAAATATAAATGTGACCAGCCCGCGGGCCAGCCCGCTCCGGCCCACGGTCTTCACTGAGCGGGCCAGAAAAACCCGCGATCAAACGGGCTGCAAGAAGGGCGGCCCAAGCCCGCCCGTTTGCGCGGGCTAACGGGCCATCCCGCGGGTTTTGGTTCGTTTTGACTCCACTAGAACCAAACACAGGATTAAGAATCTAACCATAGCTGCACAGAAAAATATAAATCCCGAAATCAAGTCACAAAACCCAACAATAAACCTAAAAAACCTTGTGCAAAACCGAAAAAAAAAAAGAAGGGGGAAAAGAACGCTAACCATCATCCCGTCCTAATCAGCATCCTCTTATTCATCGCTAGTGTGAAACGGAAGGCATACCAGTCCGGTTTAACTCTAGTAGGGTTTGTCGTCGCTGCAATTGAACCCCGACAGCCACCAACTGGGGAGTAGCGTCAATTACCGCCGCGAAAGGGCGGAGGGAGCCTCCGCCGATAGGGCTTCTTGATGCCTCCAGTCGCCGGAGCAGATTTCCTCGCCGCCCTAGTCGCCAGCTGCTTCCTCGATGAGTCGTCGGAGCAGATTTCCTCGCCGCCCTAGTCGCCGGCTTCTTCCTCGGAGACTTGCTCTGTTGGGTTTTCTCGCCGTCTGTTTCGTGCGTGAAGGTAAAATTTTGGAAATGAATGGCAGAGGAGAGATGGATCGGGAGAGAAGGGATAAGGGTTTTCTATTTTATTTTTTAATTAAAAATATTGATTTTATCGGTATATTTTAATACATAAATAATATGACATACGAGAACGCCTTTTTAAAGGCGAACTTAATAATACTTTCCAAAACGACGTTTTTAAAGACGTTTTCGATATTTAACATACAAGAACATCGTTTTTAACGACGTTCTTAATATTTAAAATAGCAGAACGTCCTTTTTAACGACGTTCTGGATATCTAATATAGAAGAACGTCTTTTTAACGACGTTCTAAATATCCAGTATACCAGAACGTCTTTAAGAACGCCGCCTCGTGAGGCGTTCTTAAATGTCTGTTCTTGAATCCTATTTTTGTACTAGTGAAATATCACCCTTGAACCGTAAAGTAATATATAATATTCTCCACATGAAGATTTCTTGGATAACAAATTATAATAAGAATAATTCAACAAATATAGAACAACCGATCACGGTAAGGTAATTAATTAACATTGTTTACTGATGGGATCCTCCCTATATTCAAGATTGTCTTGATGAAGTTAGGAACCAACCAGGAAGCTTATTATCAAGGAAAAAATAACAAATTTTGCATAACATGAGAAAGTGAGGATTGAAGAGATTTGTTAATATCTAATGAAGGGCGACGTATTATGAATACATTTGATACACCATCCGTTTCCTTTTAACTCTCGATGTATATTTTTATTCAAAATCCAGGAATATAAAATTTTGACTTATACACCATCAGTTAATCAATAATATTAATTAATTCATCAATCCCTTTCTTTCTATTTTTTTTTTTAAAAAATAAGTGGGGATAAAGTTGAATAAAGTGGGAAAAAAAATTCTAAAATCATAATTAATTTATAAAAAATGGAGTCTCTGAAATGGCAATTAATATGGGTTAAAAAGGCTACTATTATATATTGTCTGAATCGAATTTTATCTAAATAAAAAAATAGTATCAAAAACCTAATTAGCAATAGTACTACAGTAACATAATTTATTTACCAAAGTTGACCCAAAAGAGAAGATAATAATAATAATAATAATTAATAAAACTTTCTATCTTGTATGATTATTTAATAGAAAACTTTAATAATATTAGTTATTTGATGAGTTAATAATCTACGCATGATATAATGTTTTAATTTGTATACTATATTATATTAAATTCAATTAGTACTTTTTAACGATTTGTTGCAAGATATACAGAATAACCAAATATCAGCTTTTTGAAAATTTGGCAATTCAATTAATTGTATAGTAATATATTAATTAAATTAAAATAATTTTATGAATTAATTTGTTTGAAGTAATTATTCTATGAATTAAAATACAATAATTGAACTAAAAATAAATTTATTTAATATCAAATTCTAACAAACTCGGTACTTGGACTAGTTAATAAGCTACACATGATAAATTGTAAGAACTTGTGTATTAAATTTAATTAATATATGTAACCATTTTGATATGATATAATTGGATATTCAAATATATTTTTTTTTAGAAATTTGGCGATCAACTATATAATAATAATAATAATAATAATAATAATAATAATAATAATAATGTTTCTAACTAAGTGCCATTTTGTTTGAAGTAATTGTTTTAATGAATTAAAAGAAAATAATTGAATTATATCTAATTCTAAAATAGAAGTAATTGTTTATATTAGAATAAACATCAATAATTATGTGTGCATTTAGTTTTATTATAAAACATTGAATGATAAGATAATATGATTAAACAAAAGAAGTCGGACTACTAACAAGAATCTAAAAAATAAAGTAAGAAGCTAAAAGATAAAAAAATAATTGATATGATAAATGACACTTATTAATAAAAACAAACTAATATGCGTCACTTAATAATTTAGGCAATTATCATTTATTTCTTGATTAAGGAGAATATACAGGTATACTTGGACATTATTTTAGTTACAAAAGATTGAGGTAGTCCATTGGTTACATAAGTTTATATTGACCTCCACAACCAAGGTTCAAACCTCTCTCGATACACCAATGAACGACATGCCAACACTGAACCTATGATAGAATGACATTTAGCAGTTGGACCTCCCCATTAGTTGATTTATATGAAAGATTCATCATTAGTATATAAGATGTGACACACAAAAATGAGAACTCTTTTCAAGTTTGAGAACTAAGAACCAATTCGATTTCATTAACGAATAGACTAGATTTTTCATGTTATTTTATTTTATTTAACTCAATAATATACCGTGCAAATTAATAAGTGATGTATTGCTATTTTCTCAGATACATGGTGCTATTATTTAGTCGTTTACACTGCTAATATCATCCAAAATCTTGAAGCTAACAATATTTTTTTTCCTTATATTTTTTTATATGCAATATGCATCTTAAATCGTAGATAATAAAATTTTAAATAACAAACGGGTAAGTTGTGGTATTTTAAATATTTGAGTATTTCTTTTTAAATTGTAAATCTCCTTATGTGACATTGGGTTTAAACCAAAATTGAAGTGTTTATTTTTATAGAATCATGATGTTTTTTTTATAAAACCGTAGTGCTTTTATAATGCATTTTAGTGCCTTTTATACCGTACCGCAGTGCTATTTTTTAAATAGCTAAATTTATCTCATTCACCCTGATGACATGTCATGTTCTTATCCATCCATATAAACTAATCTAAAGGTTTAAATTGTGTCCTACTTCTCACCCAGGGTAAAGTTCATATATACACACACATGTGTGTGTATATATTGGTTTTGCTACAAAATCAATCACTGGTTCCATAAGATGGAACCTAAGTTGCACCGACACGGACACGGGACACGACATGACTCGAACACGAGAACACGCTTATTTTTAAATATAAGACACGATACGACTCGGACACGTTTATAATATAAATAATTATTAATATATTTATTTCCTATAAATATTAAATTCTAATAATTCTTATTTCTCATAAATCATCTAAAATAAATACAAACTCGTTCACAATAATTTATAAAACCCCAAATAAAATAAAAAATGATATTAAATTAAAAAATTTAAAAAAATAATTTTTTTTTAAAAAAAATAAAAAAACATGTTGGGGCCGTGTCCCCTATGCCCCGCCGTGTCCGCGTCGTGTCCTCTGTCAAAATTTAAAAAAAAAATAAAAAAAATATGACACGCGTCCGACACGTGTTGAGCGCGTGTCGGTGCGTGTCCGCGTCCCCGGAGTGTCCGACTCGTCCCGGGGGTAAAAAATGAAGTGTCCGTGCATCATAGGATTGAACCAACTCCCTATGTCGCGCCTACTTGGCCAGAAAAAGAGGACAAATCGGATGATAAAAATTTAGGGTCAAAATTAAATCTTCTTTCCTTTTCTCCTCATTCCCATTTTTTTGTTTCTTATCCCCTCATCTCTTCGAAAATTCTCAGAGATCGCTGCCCTCTCTTCAATTTGTGAAAACCAATCTACCGGCGATGACCATCTTCTTGACCGACGAACGCCTCCCTTCTCTCTATCTTCGAAATTTCTCTTTCGTCCATAATTTCCACATCCCAACCAAATTGCTTGTTTGTTCTCGTTTTAGCACTCTAAAACTGCGACAAAAAAAAACCCGACAACCATCTACGAGCTACCGATGAACGCTAGATTTCACCAAGAATCTTCACCCTAGGGTTCCTAAGGTTCGATTTTTAACCTTTCTCCCTATTCAATTTTTTGAGGTTTTTGTTTACTATTTTTTGTTGTACCTAGGGTTCGAGTTTTTCAGGGGTTTGGTTTGATTGTTTTCTCCTACCTAGGAATCAATTTTTGTTTTAATCCCCTTTTCTCTCTTGATTTTTTTGTGAGCCCAATTTTTTTTTTAATTTTTTTTATTATTTTTTTTTTTACCTTTAGCTTGAGATCTTTCCTGGACGGTTGTGCATAGCAGTGATTAAAAAAATAATAAGATGCCAGATTCAGACCTAGAGTACAATTTTTTAGGGGTTTGACCCAATTTTAAATTGTGATGGGTTCAATGTATTGTTTTACCTAGTGTTCGACTGATTTCTTTGAGTTTTGGTTCGATATTTTTGGGTTTATGTTCGATTTTTGTTGTACCTCCTTTATTTATTTTAATGTATATTTTTTATTGGTTTGAGTTTGTATTTGTATGTGATTTGCGTTTCTATTGTGTATGCTGCATATTTGATAATGGAAGTTATACAGGGCTGCCAATTTCTTTTATTTCTAGTCCAATGTCGTCATCAAGTGTGAATATTGAGAAATCCGAAGTAAAATGTGATTGTGGACCATATATGAAAATGCGGACATCAAAAATCGACAAGAATCCTTATCGAAAATTATGGCGATGCACCACTATAAAGGTATAAATTGAATTGAGATTATGTTAATAAGTTTGTGTGGGATGACGAGATTCAAAGTAAAAGGCATGGTGATAGGATTGACATGGTAATTATTGAAGTCCGAAAGATGAACAAGAATTGGTTACTTTGTCCGACAAGGTGGATCGAATGAGATATGAGAAGGTGTCAATAACACGAGAGATTAAAAGAAAGCGAAGTTGTTTGATTATGTAGCTTCTTCATGAACATTCATGTAATTTTTACAAATGAAGATTGTTTAATTTTAAAGAATCTTGTAATTTCTCCTCTATTCTAATATTCTTGGCTCACCCCTTTTGAGCTAAGAAAATTCACAGATAAAACCCTTTTGATTTATTGTAAGAAAAAAAGCTTTTGGTTTTATGAGACTGGGTCCAAGAAGAGTGGTTTGATTTTACGGTCTGTTATTTATAATAACACTAATATTGACAGTAGCAAAGTAAACAAAGACATTGTTGTTCAACTGAACATGTTTTCCTTGGATATAGCCCAAATAAACACATATATATATATCAGACATAGTTAAAAAGCAATATCTGCATTCATGAAATGTTAACATGCATAAAAGTTTTAGAAGCAATAACTGCATTCATGAAATCAAACATAGTTAAAAAGTCTATTATGTTTTCCTTAACTTGTTTCTAATTAACTAGTAGGCTAAAAGGTATAATTTTTCTTTATTTATTCTAGCTAACTCCTTCACTATTTTCTGGATTGTTACTTTCTAAGAGCTAAGATCCTGATAAATAAAGAATGGAGCAATTCATCAACTTCAAAAAAAAACCATACAATATGTTAACTTTCACTCAGGCACATGAGAACATATCTTTTTTTTTTCTTCATCGCGACGCATCAGGCTCACGGTAATTATGGTAAAAAGTTCTCTTAAATATTATTATGAGAAGTGCACAGAAATGGATACACACCTCAACCTTTTATGTTAACTTAACACAATCCCCTTAAAACTAGCAAAATGTATAATGAATTAATCGCGATGAAGCTCGACGAAAATGATAATTTAACTAGCAAAATGTACACTAAGTTAATCATGATTAAGCTCGAAGAAAATGAACAAATCCCACAACAAAGATTGAAGAAAATTATAGCTATAGTGGAATTGGAAAACTTATTATCCATTTCACTAAAAAAAAAAAAAAAAAAACTAGTACGCAGCTTGTATAACAAAAGTCGCTCACTAGTAAAACTAATGATACACTTGCCAGAATACAAGGCCTTCCTCCAAAATAAAGGATAATACTTTGATAAATTAGACAAAAAACCACATTAACCTATGCACATCAATAACAAAAATCATATCCGTCTACGTGATACTCCGTAAACGAACGAGCTTTTTGCTCCTCCATTTTTGCTACAATAGACAAACACGTGATCGATAGAATATATGTAAAATAATTTTGGGGAAAATTATTTTTTGCAACCTGTACTATAGGCGGTTTTATGCTTTGCAACCTAATATTTTTTTTGTTGTCGATTGCTACCCGTACTACACGGGATTTGTTAAATGCAACCTCCGTCTCTTTTTCCGTCCAAAAAGTCACCGGGCTTGGCGCGTGTAACGCACACGCCATTTTGGCGGCTTTTTGACGGAATATTAGACAGAGGTTGCAAATAACGAACCATGTATAGTACGGGATGTTATTTGCAACAAAAAATACTTTAGGTTGCAAAGTTTAAAAACGCCTATAGTACATGTTGCATATAATTATTTTTTCAAGTTAAGACAATAAATTGATGGTATCCGTATTTTATTTTAAAACAATCTTTATAATTTTTAGTTGTCTATTTTATTCTTTGATAATAATATAATTATATTATTCATATTTTAAAAATATCACATCAACATGTTTAATAACAAACATATAAACTATTTTTAATAAAATTTATAAAATTATTTAAAATAAATAAAAATTCCTAAAGTAAGTTGTAATTAATCATTGAAAATCTAAAATATCAAATAAAAATATTAATAAATAAATATTTTAAAACAATATAAAAAACATAAAATTGATAAATATAATATAATAATTTATAATTTAATTATGAATATTTAGTTAATAAATCCAAAAACTAAAATAATGATAAAATATATATTCCTTCTCCCATTTATATAATATAATATTTACTTTCACAAACATTAAGAAAATAGATTTGAATTAACATATATACAAATATTTCTTAATCTATCCTTATTTAATGAAGTTTAATAGTTACAAAATTCATATTAATTAGGTTATAGTAGTAAGATAATGGATAAAATAATATTATATATAGAAAGTGGACTATACATTTGAGACATCCTTAGTGGACTATATATTTGGGACGGAGGGAGTAAATAATATGAGACTTATGTAAAATATATAGAAATTATTATAATTTTCTAAATAATTGTTTATAATAAGGAAAAGAAATATAAAAGTAAACACAATTATTATAAAATAATAAAAAATAATGCTTAAAAGATGAAAAATGCATAAATACCATATAATAACTTATAAGTAAATTATAAATGCTTATTCAATAAATATAAAAATTAATAAATGGAAAAAAAATATAAATTTGGTAAAATAATTTTTGTAACATGTATTATACGAGTTTTACACTTTGCAACCTAAAATATTTTTTGTTGCAAATAACAACCCATACTATATATGATTTATTATTTACAACCTCCGTCTAATATTCGGTCAAAAAGACACCAAAATGGCGTGTGCATTACACGCCCTTGAGCCCGTTGACTTTATGGACGAAAATGAACCGGAGGTTGCATTTAACAAATCTCGTATAATACAGGTTGCAAGCGACAACAAAAAAAATATTAGGTTGCAAAGCGTGAAAACGCCTATAGTACAGGTTGCAAAAAATAATTCTCCCATAGTTTTGTTAAGTACTTACAAAAAATTACATTTTTGCCAATAACTGATCAAAGTAAATCAACAAGATATAGGCAGTACGATAATGATATCTATACAGAACACTTGTCTGCAAAATCAAGAAGAAATATATAATCATTCAGCTTTCGCAACAACATGAACTACACCATCAAGTTTGGACAATTGCACTTATCATGGCCGCTTCCACGACAAAATCTATAAGCCCGAGTACTCTGAGACATGCCTTTCTCTTTCCCCTACCGTAGGCATTTACCTTTATTTCGTATAGGCACAGGGTCGCATATGAACATCTTGTCCTGACTTTGGCTTCTACTCAATCAATTCATCATGCATTCCTCTTCATCAATGTTACCAATCTCATACATCAAACCTTGGAGCTTCTCCATCAAAATTTCGCTTCGCACTTCAGTCAACGATGCGTCATCTACCAGCGCTCGTGCAACTAGCATCAATGCTCCACGTCTACCTTGTACACAATTAGTTCCAGCTAAATTAGGTGGTATATCATAAATAGGCATTCTTTGTCCACCTTTGTTTAATGTACTTTGTTGGTACTAACACCTGTTCCACCCTCATCCAACATAGCATATGCCGACAAGGATATCCTTAAAACTCAAAATGTTTACAATTACAAGTTACAAGATGCCTAAACACATCATATCTCAAATGTCATCGGCGTGGAGTAGTCATTTCAATATCAAATCGCTGAACCTCATAAATTCGATAATCATTGGAATGTGAGATCATTTTACATACATAGCTTTCACTTTTTTCAAACTCCTCCTGGAACAACAAAAACATCGCCTTTGTATATATCTCGGACATTTGTCTTTCCATTGAAAATGAGGTGTTGATCCTCGGCTTTTCATTTAGATCAATGTGACAAGCCATCATCTCTTCATGCCTCTGATGCGCTAGAGCCCTGCTAAAGCGAGTGAAGAAGGCATTCAATGAGCATTTTCTACTCACATATCTTTTAAAATATGCGTCATTACTCTCAACGCGCTGGCTGCTAGACATACAAGCAGCAAAGACACCATTCACATACGCAAGAACCCAACGATCTCGAATATCATACAATTTCGACAACCTTTCGTTACCACTCAACTATGACTCGCTCACCAACGAATTCCACCTACAGTCAAACTCGTCAGGAGTCTCCGAGTCATTAATAATCCAAAATAAAGATTGATAGTGCATATTAAGAAGAGCAGGACCGAGCTTCTCAGAAAACTTGTTTAGGATATGCCAAATACAATATCGATGCATAGTGTTCCAAAACACCTCAGCCACAACAAGTGATACGGTAGCATCCTGATCAGTGAGAATAACTTCGGGATGTGGTTGGTTTGTTATTACTTCTAAAAATGTAGAGAACAACCAAATAAAACATTCTTCTCGTCGTTGAGTATTCCACAATCAAATAAAGTAGTCTGCCTATGATGATTGACACCAACAAAAGGAGCGAACACCATTACATATTTATTTGTGTTTTATGTGGTAATCAACGACACTACCAAACGATGCATATGAATTTCTTGATTCACTATCAGCCCAAAAACATCAAACAAAAACACCTTTATCATCCATCTCATAAACGTAGTAAAAGTTTTCATTTCTCTCCTTTTCCATCTCAAATTGGTGAAGTAATGTTTGTGCATCATGCCCACTTAAAAAAATATTATGCACCGTTTCTTTGTTTCTAATATCTTTCCCTAAACACTCCATCATAGAGGGCCCCCCAGAACCAATCTCAAACAATCTAACTTGTTGACATGTTAGAATGTTTGCTTCTGAGAACTCTTCAGTAAGTGTCCTTTTAGTAGATGATATACGTCGATGAGATCTAAGAAAGTGAGCCTTCCTAAGAGTAGCGAGTACATGATTATGCTTTTCGACGAAATGTTTCACCTCCCAAGCTTCATTGACTTTACAAACGCTCATTCGAGATTCACAGCCACATCGTGTCTCCCCCCTTCTCCGTTTTGTAGTTTGTCCACTGTTCTTATTCCGATACGATTCATTTGTCCTCCCTTCCTTAGAACAAGTGAACATCTTCCACACAACCTCATCCGTTTTTTTTTTGTTTTTTCTACTGTTATCAATACGCGTGCTAAAACCTGCTTTTTTAGCATACTTATGTTAGTATTCATGAGACTCTTCCCACAACTGAAATAATAATCATGTTTAGTAGGCATACAAACCATATGAATAAAAGCAAACCGAATACAAAAACTTAATAAAAGTAAGCTTTTTTTTTTTATATAATTACAAACTACATAATCCCGAATTAATTTAACCTAATCCCAAAATAAATCAAACGCGGGTACAAGAAAAATCAAACAAAACCCTCCAGAAATCTAAAAGAGAGTGAGAGTAAAAAATGAACCTTTTGAATTATTCATCCCCAATTGTTGAATTAGAAATCAATTCGTTGGTTTTGTATGAAAGTTTTAGCGAGAGAAAGAGAGGAGGTAAGCAATTGCCTTTGAAGATTAAGGAAGAGAGCCGCCAATCAATTTACTACGCAAATCGAAGAGAAACAAACGCGAGCCCTAGTTATTAGAAATTTTGAAGATAGAGAGAAGGGAGGCGTTCGTCGGTCAAGAAGATGGTCACCGCCAGTAGATTGGTTTTCACAAATTGAAGAGAGGGGGGCAGCGAGCTTTGAGAATTTTCGAAGAGATAAGGGGATAAGAAACGGAAAAATGTGAATTAGGAGAGAAGGAAAGAAAATTTAATTTTGACCCTAGATTTTTTTCCATCCAATTTGTCCTCTTTTTTTGGCCACGTAGGCGCCACATAAGGGGCTGGTTCCATCTTATGGAACCAGCGATTGGTTTTGTAGCAAAACCGGAGTATATATATATAGTGTGTGTATATATATATATATATTATTTATTTAATTTATTAAACCCAAGCCACCTCATTCTCGGCTCAATTTATCTAAGTCCCGAGCTGTGCAGGCCCATTAAGCTTTATTTTGATAATTTTTAGGATTAATTTTACCTTATCTCATGCCCCTGTGGCCCAATAAGTCTTCTTTATATATCTTATCTTTTTAGCCTACTTTTACCTTATCTTGAGCTGATTCGACGCATTTGTCTTTTGTCTAATACCTCTGGCCCAATTTTACTATATCATGAACCGATTTAGAGCACTTTCTTCAGCCCAATTTAGCTCGATATAAAGACTTAACCCAGAGCCATTTGCTCAATTTTGAGCACTTGTTTTTATAGTTTTCGTGGTGTTGAAATGAATCAACGGGTTCATGGCTTGGTATTATTGGAGATCGATTCAATTGAAGTATTCAATGTGTTTCAAGCTTGGAAAATAAAGGAAAAATAAAAATAAAATAATTAAAATATCTAACTATCCTAAAAATTGAAATTGCAAGTTGGTCGGATGCCCCGGTCGTATGCCTTAAATGAAAATGCAATCAAGTAATGAAAATAAGCAAGAAAATGCAATGTTTCACCGAGTACAAGCATGCAAGCACAAAGTACAACTATGCATAAAAACTCAAATAAAGCAAATTAGCAAAAATTGAAAGCATGGATGTAAAGAGCAATAAAAGTTGACGTGAAAGTTTAAAACTTTAAGGAAAATAACAAGAAATGAAGAGTAGATCTAAGATTCCATCTCAAACTATGCATGGAAACTAAATTGCAAATAAAGCATATGAA
>BMAC01000218.1:246903-295428 GCA_014905375.1 Phtheirospermum japonicum
CTTGGCGCGACGTGGCGTGCCTTGACAACCATTCCAGAAGGTTTTGGCATTTTGGAGCTAGTTTTTTTGGCATGAGTTGACATGTCTTGGCTCGACTTGGCTTGTATTTGGCCCTCACTTTCTCCACCTTTAAAATTAGGAATTTTAAACATAAAAACCCAAGAATTATGCCAAGCCTCAAGGTAATTGAACCAAGTAACCCATTAAAATTATAAAATTAGCAAGAAATAATAAAATCAACAAGATTAGAAAAACAACTTAAAAAATCCTAAATAACCGACATAAAAATTGTTAAAACCACAATAAAAACCTAATTAAAAATACGAGAAAAACACAACAATTACATACAAAACAAATACCCCATACTTATCGGTTTGTTCATCCTCGAACAACGAAAAGAACCGAGAGTGCACATGTAATGAACATTGTGTAAAAAGAAAAATCCTTGTGCTTATCCGTATTAATATGATGAGATTATCAACATAGACTCGCTAGTGTCAAGCATTGCTCGTATTACTCTTTTTCAAATGCAAGCCAAATTGATGACTTCATCTCAAATGGAATTCTGAGGGTGTTCGCTCAATTAGCTCAAGTGTTTAGTATATAGGACGTGTATACGCTCAAGTCGGTCAATACATGCACCTTGTCAAGATTTCACAAATGGAACGCTCAAAACTGCTCATAGTACATGACCAAGTAAGAATCGAAAGAGGTCTTTATTATGGGTTGTAATGTTGGCTCTTTGGTAAGGTATGGAACATTATGATATAGTGGTTAACACACGATCAAACGCGATCAATAACTCACACGATCCTAAACTCTAAAACCCGAAGCTTATAATCGCTTCACCTTTCCAAATTCACCAATCTTTCATTCGAAACCCTTTCATTCACCCACATTCCCGACTTTTTATTTCACAACARTTAGAAGCTTCTTGAATTTGCTTCTTTTTACTAAATTTAGCCTTTTTGAATTAGGCTTTTCACTTGAACGCACGCTTTATCACTTTTCGTGATTTGTGTTGGAATATTATTCTTTTTTTTTTCTAAGCAACTTAAAACTTGAAAACCACAATCGATTCCCTCACATTTCTTGTCAACTAATTATACACTCTCACCTCACAATTATGAAGATATAAGAGCTAAAATTGAGCTCGGCTAACAAGAAACAGGGCATAGGCTCAAGGGGGCTTATTTGGGATATTTTAAGTAGCTTATATATATGGATATGGCCGGAACAAGGGTGATATATGTGCCTCGAGGTCATTTTCAAATTCAATCATGTACGAGCAAAATCAAACCTCCTCAATGCAATTTCCATAAAAATGCAAGTAAGCCGATAAATCACACAAGGTTACTCACTGGTTTGCACCGAATTCGGGAGCAGAATCAAAAGAGCTTTTAGAGCGTTGCAATCTTCTCATGAGAAAATATTAATTATATATATATATATGAGGGTTTTGGGACGAAGCACACAAAGTCAACTCCTTACACAAGAGGATATATACATGCAAAAGCCCAACAAGTAAACTATTCAAACTTCCAAGCACGTGGCCATTTTGTTTCAAAGCAAGCAAAAAATACAATGAAACTACAACTAAATCGAAAGCTTTAACCAAGCCGAGTTGCAACGGCGCCATTTTGTTTTAAGGGTTTTAGTGGTGATGAATATATCAATGGGTTCATGGCTTGGCATTATCGAAAATCAATTCGGTTGAAGGAATCAAAGTGTTTATAGCTTGAGAAACAAAAAATAAAATGAAAATAAAGCAATCAAACTAGCTAAACTATTCTAGGAATTGAAATAACAAGTGGGTAGGATGCCTAATAATATGCCTCAAATATAAAATGCAAAGAAATAAATGAAATAAGCAAAAACAAGCATGTTTCACCAAGTACAAGCATGCAGGCACAAGGTACCACTATGCTTGCATGAACATAAAAACATGATAATGCGAATTGATAAAAACCGAAAGCACCAAAATCATAAGCAATAAAAATAGATGGGAAAGATCGAAACTTTACGAGAATTAACAAGCAACAAAGAGTAGATCTAAGGTTAAGCATGAAACAATGCTTGAAAATAGAAATCAAAATAAAGCATATGAAATACTTGAAATCAAGATGATCCAAGAGCCGTTCTATGATCTAGATGTGTCACTCATCTATATTCCATAGCCAGTTATTAAGATCTAACATGAATTCAAAGTGCTAAGATAAAAACTCATAAAATGAAATACAAGCATGGAAATGAAGAACAAAGTATGGAAATGAAAGGAAACTTACTTGAATTAAGAAATGAAACAAAGCTTGAATGTAATTGCAATAAAAAGTAAAACTCCAAGGGAGTACTTGGACTCTTCTTAGGCTTACAAACCCAAGGAGGTGCTTGAAATTAAATCTAAATCTAGGAAAAGAATTTACATCAAAGCTTGAAATTAAATCTAAAAACTAAGGAAAAGAGGATTACCAAGAGCTTGTGAGTAACTTTATCCCAAACCCTAGTTAGGGTTGGGTGGAGAGGATTTCTTTCATATGTGCAAGATGTAGGATTTTTATAGTTGTTTGCAGGGGCAAAACTGTCAAAAATGCTCAAAATTCCCGAAGTCTCAGCGCCGCAGTCGATCGACTGGAAGTGTGTCGATCGACTGCCGTTAGAAGAGTTTTAGTGGTGTTGAAATATATCAACGCGTTCTTGGCTTGGTATTATCGGAAATCGATTCGAATGTAAGAATCATTGTGTTTCAAGCTTTGAAAAGTAAAGGAAAACGAAAATAAAGCATATATAAACTAACTAAACTATCCTAGAAATTGAAATAGCACGCTGGTCGGATGCCTCGTCATATGCCTCAATATGTAAATGCAAAGAAATAATGAAAATAAGCAAGAAAATGTAATGTTTCACCAAGTACAAGCATGCAAGAACAAGGTACAACTATGCATAAAATCCTAAATAATGCAAATAAGCATAACATGAAGAACAAGCATGAAAATGAAGAACAAGCATGAAAATGAAAGGAAACTTACTTGAATTAAAAAGAGAATTCCAAAGCTTGAATGAAATTACAAAGCAAAATTAAAAATTTAAGGGAGTACTTGAAATCTTCTTGAGCTTAAAAATCCAAGGAAAAGCTTGAAAATTAAATCTAGAGAGAGAAAATTATCCCAAACCCAAGCTTGGGTTGGGAAAATGGGAGCTAATTTACAAAATGAGAGTTGTATTATATTTGTACTAGCTTTAATTGGGTTTAAATGGGCCAAATTAGCCTAGAAGGCTTGAAAATCCCATGTTTGACCAATTTATTTTGACCAAAAATGGTCTTCTTAGCCACTTGGCTAGCCAATTGACTCGATTGGGCTCAAGATGGCTCGGGGAGGCTGAGCCTGGGCGTGGGTGATGGGTCCTGGGCGTCCTTGGGGTGGGGGGGTGCTGGCATTTAGGCAATGAGTTAGGCGCCGTCGTGAGTGCTGGTTGCTGGAGCTAGTGGTGTCAAAACGGGCCAAAGCCCGCGCAAACGGGTGGGCTTGGGCTGTCCTCCTTGCAGCCCATTTGATCGCGGGCTTTTTTGGCCCGCTCCGTGAAGACCGCGGGCCGGAGCGGGCTGACCACTTTTTTTTTTATAATTATAATTATAATTTATATTGGTTAAATTTGAAGGCATATCCGTATTCTTTTATTTTCTATGAGCCCATTAGAATATTTTAAATATTATAATAACTTTTTTTAAATTTAAATTTTATTTTTTATAATTTTTTTACATAAAAATAAGATTAAAAAAAAAAAAGAAAAACGGGCTGTCCCGTTGGCTCGCGGGCGGGTTGCGGACTTAGGATTTACCAGCCCGCGCGAAAAAACGGGCTGACCCGCGCCCGCCCCGTTTTTGGGCCAGCCCGCGACGGGTCGGAGCGGGCCTGGCCCATTTGACAGTGCTAGCTGGAGCAGGCTGGAAGTTGGGTGGCATCCTGGAGCTAGGCGCTGYAGCAGGCGCAATCCTGGGTTGCTGCCTAAGGTGCTGGCGGGGAAATAGGCAAGCCTAGGCAAGACTAGGGTGCCATTCCAGAAAGTTTGCCCATTTTGGAGCATCTTGACACCTATTTAGGCATGCAAATGGGTAAGGCTAGGCTTGAATTTTGGGTCTCCATGCCTTAGCTTGATTTCAAAGCCTTAAGCCACCTATTAAATGAGAATTTTAAGTATCAAAATCCAAGAATTACACCAAAACTCCAATTAATTGAAGCATTTAACCTAAATAAACATAAAATCAAAAGAAGAACACAAAAAACCCTAAAATAAGAAAAATAACCTAGAAAACAAAGCTAACGACTCAATAACCTCTTAAAATAATATAAAAGCCTAATTAAAAACACGAGAAAAACACAACAATTACAAGCAAAACAACCACCCCATACTTATCGGTTTGTTCATCCTCGAACAACGAAAAGAATTGAGAGTGCACACGCAATGAACATTGTGTAAAACGAGAATCCTCTACGCTTATCCTTATTATTTTGATGATAGTATCAACATAAACTCGTTATCGCCAAGCATTGCTCGTATTACTCTTTCTCAAATGCAAGTCAAATCGATGACTTCCTCTCAAATGAGATTTTGAGGGTGTTCGCTCAATTTGCTCAATTGTTTGATATAAGGGATGTGTATACGCTCAAGTCGGTCAATACATGCACCTTGCAAGATTTCACAAATCGGACGCTCAAAATTGCTCGTAGTACATGACCAAACAAGAATCGAAAGAGGTCTTTATTATGGGTTGTAATGTTGGCTCTTAGGTAAGGTATGGAACATTTTGATATAATGGCTAACACACGATCAAACGTGATCAATAACACACAAAATCCTAATTTCTAAAACCCGAAGCTTATAATTGCTTCACCTTCCCCAATTTACCAAACTTTCATTCGAAATCCTTTCGTACTTTCACACGCTTTCCCGACTTAATTCTCACAACACTTAGAAGTTTTATGAATTTGCTTCCTTTCACTAAATTTAGCCTTTAAATTAGGCTTTACACATGAACGCACGCTTTATCACTTTTCGTGATTTGTGTTGGAGTATTATTTTTCTTCTCCTTTTTTTTCTTTTTTTTGTATAAGCAACTCAAAACCCGAAACCCACAATCGATTTCCCTCACATTTCTCGTCCACTAACAACATACACTCTCACCTCACAAACTATGAAGATATAAGAGCTAAAATCGAGCTCGACTAACAAGAAACGAGACATAGGCTCAAGGGGGCTCATTTAGAATTTTTAAAGTAGCTTAAATATATGGATATGGATGGAACAAGAGTGATATATGTGCCTCGAGGTCATTCTCGAATTCACCAAACTCTCATTCGAAACCCTTTCGTACACTTACACACTTTCCCGACTTTTATTTCACAACACTCAGAAGCTTTTGGAATTTGCTTCTTTTCGCTAAACTTAGCCTTTAAATTAGGCTTTACACATAAACGCACGCTTTATCACTTTTCGTGATTTGTGTTGGAGTATTATTATTATTATTATTATTATTATTATTATTATTATTATTATTATTATTATTATTATTATTATTATTAATTTTTGTATAAGCTTCTTAAAACCTGAAACCCACAATCGATTTCCCTCACATTTCTTGTCAACTAACAACATACCCTCTCACCTCACATTTTATGAAGATATAAGAGCTAAAATCGAGCTCGGCTAACAAGAAATGGGGTAAAGGCTCAAGGGGGCTCATTTGGTATTTTTAAGTAGCATATATATTTGGATATGGCCAGAATAAGGGTGATATATGTGCCTCGAGGTCATTTTCAAATTCAATCATGTACGAGCGAAATCAAACCTTCTCAATGCAATTTCCATAAAAATGCAAGCAAGCCGATAAATCACACAAGGCTACTCACTAGTGTGCACCAAATTTTGGAAACAAAATCGAAAGAGCTTTTAGAGCTTTGCAATCTTTTCACGAGAAAATGTTGCTTATATATGTAGGCGGGTTTTAGATGAAGCACAAAAATTCAACCCCTCACACAAGAGGCCATGAATATGCAAAAACCCAACACGTTAACTATTCAAACTTCCAAGCATGTGGAGTTGTTCACAATGTAATAACGACTCAAAAGACACAAAAATCGACTCAACCATATAAATGCGCAAATATTAAATTCACGTCGCCAAGAATGCGTCACTTTGCCAAGGCTCGAGTTAAGAACACTTAAACCATTCAATGCTCTCATTGTATTTTAATGTAAATCAAGTAAAAGGAGGGTGAATAGAAACTTCCTTAATCGAGCGAGTTTGGGTCGAGCTCGGTGGGGTCCACTTAAGTATCTAAGTAGAGCATGGCTAGTATCTCTCGGCTCCACGAACGCTACTCACTTATCATTTCGGCCAAGGTTGGAGTCGGAAAATGAAACCCTATAAAAGGAAACCAAACAAAATCAAAA
The DNA here is from genome assembly GCA_014905375.1 of Phtheirospermum japonicum. Lineage (NCBI taxonomy): Eukaryota > Viridiplantae > Streptophyta > Magnoliopsida > Lamiales > Orobanchaceae > Phtheirospermum > Phtheirospermum japonicum. Next base: position 253,353 of record BMAC01000218.1, read on the forward strand.
AACACAATAAGAAAATGTACATATAACGAAACCAAAGGTTCAAAAGAACCGAAACACAATTTTTTTTTTTATTTTTCAAATTTTCAAATATCTTTTGATTTTTGGTTTTAAGAAGAAATAAAGAGAGAAATAAATGGAAAGAGATTGGGCTGCCTCCCAAGAAGCGCTTGTTTTACGTCATTAGCTCGACGAACTCCCTTTTTGATCAAGGTGGAAAGATAACGGGAGGGTCCACCAAAACAATATCCTCCTTGTCGGGAGGAATAGTGGTCTTAAAGTGGCCAACTTCATCTGAGATCTAATAGAAATATTGAGTGTCTAGTGTTCCAATCGGGCAAGTGGAAGTCGCCTTGGGTATAATTTCAGGTGGAATTGTTGTTTTGAAGTGACTCGATGACTCATCCCAAAAACAAAAGGAGTAATGGCCGGCTATCTTTTCCAACATTTGGTCGAGCGACGGGGAAGAGAAACGATCATTCTTTGTATCCACATTTAACTTTTCAATATCGATCCACATCCTCCATCCCATTTTATCACTCGGGGCCATCAACTTTCCTTTTTCATCCTCGATCATCTTCTCGTCTTCCACTAACTCCTTAAAGTTTGGATTCAAATGCCTTTGAAATTCTCGAGGTGGTTTGGCATCATCCTCCAAGATGAGTTTATGAAAACGAGTCTAAGGGCTAGCTCCCTTTATCACTCCGGGTCTCCAACCAATCGCACCCTTAAGAACTTTACTTGCTCCAATCGACCCCTCCTCGTTCTCTCGCTCTGGATTGGCAAAGATGATAATTGGCTTGCTCTCCTCTTTCTCCAAATAGAAACGCTTGAGGGGATATGAAGGAGGCTTAAGCTCGGGCTTGTGCCTCTTCTCGACCTCGTTGGAGGCTAACTCGAACAAATCACCGATCCCCTCAAGATAATCATCAAGCTTTCCAATCTTATCCTCAAAAATCCCCACCCTAAGAAAACCTTTAAGCTTCTCGATGGAATCGACTCCCAACCTATCATCAACAATCTCCACCCCAAGAAAATCTTCAGATTCTCCAATCTTATGATCAATAATCGCTACCTCCCCCGCCAAAAATATGTCGGTGCCCTCAACAACACAATCATAATCTCCTTCACTCGAGTCGTTGGCATATTGAAACACAATGGGCTCGTCGGTATAAGCAAGGGGCTCATCATCTTTACAACAATCCTCAAAATAGGCTTCCCGGACAATATCCTCCTCAATGCTCCTATCCTCCATATAAACCCGTTCGACCAAATTTTCTATCATGTCCATATATATCCAATCGATAATAAGACTTTTTGAAAGAGAAAGCAAAGTGAGGTCCACGGGAGTGGAATCAAGAGGAGTAAGAACACTCGGAATTGAAAGCACTTCTTATTCCGATGGCGAGATCACCGTATTATCAACCACCCCAAACTTATCGAGGATAGTATCGGGCGAGTCTGAAAATAAGGGGAACGAGTGCATAGTGATCATGAGGTTCGGATCAGAGGGTGGGGTAGGATCATTCACCGGGGCAAGTGGGCCCACGTGAGGAGTAGCAAAAGGATTATAGTTTTCAATTGTTCAACAAGTGTCGCCATGAGCCATGGAATCCGGACTATTCTACCATGTATTGTTACACTTCAACTTTGCTTTAAGTAGTAATAAAGGTAGTTTACCAACAAAAATACACCTTATAACTCCATTTGCAAACGTATCACATATCTTCATTATTACCAACCAAGCACCATTGGAAGGCAACCCTCTAACTTAATCTTACTATGATAGTTTGAATAGTCATACCATTTCTCATTATGTGCATAATCCGCTATAACGCCTGAAAGATACCCTATTATTAGTGGTGCCAAAAATCTTTATTGAGTTTCACTAGGTGCACATCCGCTGCTACAAAAGGCTACCCAATGAGAATGTGATGTGATTAAAAGAATTTAAAAGATCTTCACACAAAGTTATATTAGGTGTGCAAACGTAGTAGTGTTGGAAGACAAGCATATGACAATGTGGTGTGTTTAGACCAAGAGTAGTCTAAATCATAAAAAATCAAGAAAACATGCAGTTCAGCAAGGGAAAACTAGAAAACCAAAAATAGGAAAAAGTGCTTGACTTTTATTCCTCAAAATCGAGTCGGATCAGCCATAGCCGGATCCTTGTACAAGGCAATCTCTTGATTACAAGTCTTTCTCTCTCTAACTCTCTATGTATTTCTCTCTCTAGCATATTGGGGATCCTTTCTCTCTCTCTTGTAGAGGCTATTTATAGTTTTCCTTCTAAACCCTAATTGGACACGTGTCACCCTCTCAGTGGGCACCGACTTACTTGGCCAGTAAGCCAATCACAAAATCCTAACCCTAAGTAGACACCTGGCACTTCCTCATTGGTTATGCAGAGCATAAAGCCTTGATAATATCTCTTCCGCCGCCTCGAAGCCGACCTTGAACCGCCTTGACGTCGAGCTGACCTTTCCTCATGGTCGATTAGTTTTAGCTGAACTGTCCTTATCCTCCGAGCATATTCTTTTGAACAAAGACAGGAGATGAGTAACCTCGATGATTCACATGTGATTTCTATAATCAGAAAAACAGACCTCCTGGGTGATTAATCGGCCTCGGGTTCGTCACCACGTATGCCGATCTGGTTGGAGTAGCATGCCGGGTATCGCTAGGCGTCGAGCCCTCTAAGTCGGTCAAACTTCATGGGCGTGTGGGCTCGGCGCTGCTTGGCGGAGGGTGCTCCTGCTTGGCGCTTGTAGACCAGGTCGGTCGGGCACGGGCGCACGGGCTCGGCGCTGCTTGGCGGAGGGTGCTCCTGCTTGGCGCTTGTAGACCAGGTCTGTCTCTTATACACATCTAGATGTGTATAAGAGACAGACTGGGCATGGGCGCGCGGGCTCGGCACTGCTTGGCGGAGGGTGCTTCTGCTAAGCGCTAGTAGGCTAGGCCGGGCAGACATGGGCGCGTGGGTGCTGCTTGGAAGAGAGTGCATCTTCTCGGCACTGGAAGGCCAGGCCGGCCAGGCACGGGTGTGCGGGCATTGCTCGTCGAATAGAGCGCCTGCTCGGTGCTTGTGGACTAGGTCGGCCGAGTACGGGCGCACGGGCACTGCTCGGCGCTTGTAGACTAGGTCGGCCGAGCACGGGCGCGTGGGCTCGGCGCTGGTAGGCCAGGTCGGCTGGACACAGGTGCGCAGCCGCTGCTCGGCGAAGAGCGCGCTTGCTCAGCGCTTGTGGACCAAGTCGGCTGAGCACGGGGGCGTGGGCTCAGTGCTGCTCGGCGGAGGGTGCTTCTGCTCGGAGCTGGTAGGCTAGGTCGGCCGAACACAGGCGCGCGGGCGCTGCTCGGCAAAGGGCGCGCCTACTCGACGCTTGTGGACTAGGTCGTTCGACCACAGGCGTGTGGGCTCAGCGCTTCTCGTCGGAGGGTGATCCTGCTCGGCGCTGGTAGGTCGGACACAGGTGCGCGGGCGCTGCTCGGTGAAGAGCGCGCCTGCTCGACACTTGTGGACCAGGTCGGCCGAGCCCGGGCACGTGGGCTCGGAGCTGGTAGGCCAGGGTCGGCTGGACACGGGCGCGCAGCCGCTGCTCGGCGAAGAACGCGCTTACTCAGCGCTTGTGGATCAAGTCGGTCGACCATAGGTGCGTGGGCTCGGCGCTGCTCGGCAGAGGGTGATCCTGCTCGGTGCTGGTAGGCCGGACACAGGTGCGCGGGCACTGATCGGCAAAGAGCGCGCCTGCTCGGCGCTTGTGGACCAAGTTGGTCGAGCACGGGCGCGTGGGCTCAGCGCTGCTCAGCGGAGGGTGATCCTGCTCATTGCTGGTAGGCCGAACACAGGCGCGCGGGTGCTACTCGGCGAAGAGCGTCCCTGCTCGACACTTGGACCAGGTCGGCCGAGCACGGGCGCGTGGGCTCGGCACTGCTCGGCGGATGGTGCTCCAACTCGGCACTGGGCGCCATGCCGGCTGTGCTTGGGCGTGCGAGCTCGGTGCTGCTCGGCGCTAGGTACGCTTGGTTGGTTGGCTGTTCGACATCGCACGTGCCTTCGCCGGGCTCGGAAGGTTTGTGGACTTTGCACGTTCCAAGCCGGATGGTCCGAACATGGTGGGCTCAACCCCGCTCGCCGTTGAGATGTCCTGGGTCAACTTCCTATCTAGCGGGTTTTCGATCTGTTTGAACCGGGTAATCTTTTGCACACCCCCGACTCAAAATTCACCCATACATCAACTTCGTGCTACATATGATTACCTATGCTAGGTCGACTATCAACAAGCCCTGAGTGCGGAGTCGGCTATTTTCTAGGCGGGTTCGGACTCATTAATATTGCAGAGATGCATCGAACTTTGAGGCTGGATTCACGATATTATCGCCCCTTCGCGTTTATCATGGTATGTCTGGTGCTCTGCCCTGTCTCTCATGTTCGCTGCTGTCTGCTTGTTCGTACGCTGTACGGAACGTCAGCGAGTTGTACGACATGACAAGAGATCTCGTCCTCTTCCTCTTGTCCTTTTCACCTTCATTGATTATGTGGGCTTTTATCCTCTTCCACCTTGAAATGTGTGCCTCCGTCTTCTTCCTCTTCAATAATTCAGATATGATTGAACTTCCTCCTTTATAAATGGGCAGCAAGTCATTCCTTCCTCATTCACTTCTTCATTTCTTAAGCCTCTTTTAATTTCTACAAATTTTTGAGTTTACCTGAAAAACCAAAGCCCCTTGTCTTCCCTTTTTCTTTTATTTTGTGTTCGGCCTCTTTGCTTGTTCACGTCTCAAGTCGGTCTTCTCATTTTTTCCAAGGTAAAAGACTTTCTTTCTTATACTTTGTTTGTTCGACTTATAGTCTGAGATATTCTCCGGCCAATCTCGCTGAGGTAGGTTATGAGGATGACGGAAATTATAGTGGTGCCGAACTGGGTGGACCAGGGGGTTATGACTCCCGTTCTGGTGTGAACGAGTATGGGAGTTTTGGAGTAGGTGCCGAGTTCGACGGGGGCCAGTTTGGCTCGGGCGCCCAGTTCGGCCCTGGGGGCCAGTTCGGCATGGCTTGTGAGTTTGGGCCGAGGGTGGAACTTGGCTCGGGTAGTACCTATGGCCATGTCGACTTCCCAGGCCCCACTGGTCAACATGGTGTGGARTGGCTCGAGGGTTTGAGTCCAGACAAGACTGGGGTCCCAGGTAGTTCGGATGGTCTTTTCAAGGCTAAAAAACCTACGGGGCCTCAGGCTGAGGCCGATGACTCTGATGACTCTGACGACCCAAATCCCTCGAGGGTGGGGAGGTGTTCCAGAACTACGAGGCTTCCTCCTCGTCCACTGATGGCTCGGCCCAACGAGCCTGCTCCTCCCCATTATTGTGAGAGGCCGGCTCCATTGGAAAGGCAAGAGTTGCGGTTGAAAATTGCGGTGCAAAGTAGTTCTTTAACTTAGAGGCACATGGAGGAATATCGTATTACCTATCTCGTGCCTGGTGATGTTCAATTATTTCTACCCTACCCGGGTGAGCAGATACACCGTGCCCCTCCTTCTTGCACGGCTCTGTTTCATGACAGCTTGAAGTTCGGTATTTCACTTCCGCTCTCACCCTACGTCACGCATTTGATTAGGAAGTGGGGTATTCCTCTAGCCGAAATCCATCCTTTGTCTTTGTCCCGAATTTTGGGCGTCGTGATTCTGTTTAGTGAGAATGGTTGGCCTCGTCCTACTTTCGACGAGCTCAACTGGCTGTATCAGTGGAAGCCTTCGGGCGGCACCGGGTCAGGCTGGTTTTACGCTTTGGTTCCAGACGGCGAGTTCAAAGATCTGGTCTAGGATCTTTTAGAGACTCTCCACACATGGAAACCATATTGGTCCTATGTGGGGTGGTGGGGGATTGGATGATGCGGAGACCCGATGGGCATTCTTGTAGTCCGCCACTTGCTCTTATTTCTAAACTTGGTCGGTATAATTCCTCATTTTTCATCATTTTTCTTCTATTCTAATGCCTCATCATTTTCTTTTGTTTACAGCTATTTCGGGGGTTGTTAAGCCTAATGTCGAGTTTCTTGAACACTTGTATACGATTTTGAGTTCGGATCCAGAGTGTGGAGATCTTTTTGAACCTGAAAAGTGTTTTAGAGCTGGTCTACGAGTCTTTTCCCCTGACAGAGGTCTTGGCCGTGTTCTTTCTGGTATGGTCGACGATGTTTATTGGGTGTTGGGTTCGGCTTTTCATGACTGGTCGGCTCGACACCCTTTTTTTTTGGTCGACCTTGTGAGGTTGGTTTTCTGATCGTGGTATATGCTTTCGCAGTGTTCTACCCTTTTTTTGACCAAAGCAGAGCGATGAATGCGATGGCGGAAGCCCGAAAGTACATGGAGAGGTTGAAGAAAAAGGAGACCAAGGGTGGCACGAGTAAACGTAAGAAGTCAGCCCCTTCTGTTGATGCGGCGCCCGAGCCTGAAGCTGGGTGTTTTGCATGTAATTGTGGTGTTTTTTTCGTATTTTTAATTAGAGTTTATGTTGATTTTAGTAGTTTTTAATCGAGTTTCGTTAGGTTATTCGCTTGTTTTCTCGTTTTGCTATTTTTTTCGTATTTCTTGTTGATCTTATACTTAGAATGGTTAAATGAGTTCAATTAATTTGTGGATGGGTGTTATTTTTGTTAGGTTTTGACAAGAAGGCAAAAAGAAGGTGAAAATTGGCCCTTTGCTCGAGCCAAGGCGAGTCCCATGCACAACTGCTCGGCAGCTGCAGAGCGCTGCCAGCCACGCCCGCCGAGTCCCGCGCGCAGCTACTGTCCACGACCACCCAGTCCCACACGCACCTGCCGAACAGCACCGAAACTTGCCGATAGCTGCCGAGACCCAGCGCCGAGCCTGCCGACGCCTGCGCGCCACAGCTGCTGAGAGCGCCGAGCCTGCCGATGCCTGCGCGCCACAGCTGCCGAGAGCACTGAGCACTATCGATCGAATGTTGAGAGATGTCGAGCGACTGCCGAGAGCTGCCAATCGACTGCTCGATAGAGTGTTCTGCCCACGCCCATCCTACTGAGAGCCATCGATCGACTTCCGTTCCAGTTAATCGACTGCGAGCCACGCCTGCCGAGTCCCGCGCGAGCTTGCCGAGCGCTGCCGGCCACTCCCACCAAGTCCCACGCACACCTGCGCGCGCCTGACTGCACGCTGCCGACCAGCGCCGAGCCCTGCCGAGCCTTGCCGCCCAGCGCCGAGCCTAGCTCGGCCAATGCCGAGCCAACTGATCCAATTCGACCCAAATGGTTTTATATGACCATTTTGGGTCAAACATAGGGACATCCAAGCTTATAAGGCATAATTAACCCATTTACCCCTAATTACCTTGTATAAATAGAACCATCTCTCATTTTGTAAAATATACAAACCTCCTCCCAACCCAAGCTTGGGTTTGGGATTTATTCTCTCTAGCTCTTAGACTAAATTTTCAAGATTTTTGCCTTGAGTTTATAAGCTCAAGAAGGGTTCAAGTACTCCCTTGGATTTTTATTTCCTTGCAATTTAAATCAAGCTTTTGGATTCTCCATTTAATTCTAGTAAGCTTTCTTTTAATTTCATGCTTTGTTCTTCAATTTCATGCTTCTTCTTCATTTTATGCTTTTTGCCTTAGGTATTAGAATTATAGTTTAATCTTGTGAATTGGCTATGGAATCTAGTTGAGTGACACATCTAGATCATAGATCAAGTCCTTGATTTGTTTAATTTCAAGTAATTTCATATGTTTCATGCATGTTCTTCATATTATGCTTTTTCTCTTAGCTACTTGATTTCTTGTTAGATCTTAAGAATTGGCTATCGAATCTAGACGAGTGACACGTCTAGATCATAGATCGGGTCTTGGATTGTCTTGATTTTGAGTTTTTCACATGCTTTATTTTGATTTTTATTTTCATGCATAGTTTTAGTTTTAATCTTAGATCTAGACTTCGTTGCTTGTTATTTTCCTTAAAGTTTTAAATTTTCATGTCAACTTTCATTGCTCTTTCTATCCATGCTTTCAATTTTTGCTAATTTGCATTATTTGAGTTTTTATGAATAGTTGTACCTTGTGCTTGCATGCTTGTACTTGGTGAAACATTGCATTTTCTTGCTTGTTTTCATTATTGCTTTACATTTACATATTGAGGCATCCGACCAACTTGCTCTTTTAATTTCTAGAATAGTTTATCTAGTTTAATTGTTTTATTCTCATTTTCCTTTTATTTTTCAAAGCTTGAAACACATTGAATCCTCCAATTGAATCGATCTCCGATCATACCAAGCCATGAACTCTTTGATATATTTCAACACCACTAAAACTCCTCAAACAAAATGACACCGTTGCCGGGGATCGAACCCGGGTCACCCACGTGACAGGCGGGAATACTCACCACTATACTACCCCACACTTATCGGTTTGTTTGTCTTCGAACAACGAAAATAATTGAGAGTGCACACGCAATGAACATTGTGTAAAAAGCAAAGTCCTTGTGCTTACCCTTATTTGTACGATGAAAGTATCAACATAGACTCGCTATCATCAAGCATTGCTCGTATTACTCTTTCTCAAATGCAAGCCAAATAGATGAATTCCTCACAAATGGAGTTTCCGAGGGTGTTCGCTCAATTCGCCCAAGTGTTTAGTATATAGGATGTGTTTACGCTCAAGTCGGTCAATACATGCACCTTGTCAAGATTTCACAAATCGGGCGCTCAAAATTGCTCATAGTACATGGCCAAGTAAGAATTGAAAGAGGTCTTAATCATGGGTTGTAATGTTGGCTCTTTGGTAAGGTATGGAACATATGGATATAGTGGCTAACACACGATAAAACGTTATCAATAACTCACAAAACCCTAATTTCTCAAACCCAAAGCTTATAATCGCTTCACCTTTCCCAATTCACCAAACTCTCATTCGAAACCCTTTCGTACACTTATACACTTTCCCAACTTTTATTTCACAACACTTAGAAGCTTTTGGAATTTGTTTCTTTTCGCTAAACTTAGCCTTTAAATTAGGCTTTACATATGAACGCACGCTTTATCACTTTTCGTGATTTGTGTTGAAGTATTATTATTATTATTTTTTTATAAGCTTCTCAAAACCCGAAACCCACAATCGATTTCCCTCACATTTCTTGTCAACTAACAACATTCCCTCTCACCTCACAGTTTATGAAGATATAAGAGCTAAAATCGAGCTCGGCTAACAAGAAATGGGGTAAAAGCTCAAGGGGGCTCATTTGGGATTTTTAAGTAGCATATATATTTGGATATGTCTGGAACAAGGGTGATATATGTGCCTCGAGGTCATTTTCAAATTCAATCATGTACGAGTAAAGTCAAACCTCCTCAATGCAATTTCCATAAAAATGCAAGCAAACCGATAAATCACACAAGGCTACTCACTAGTTTGCACCGAAATTGGGAGCAAAATCAAAAGAGCTTTTAGAGCTTTGCAATCTTTTCATGAGAAATGTTGATTATATATATATATATATATATATATATATATATATATATATATATATATATATATATATATAATATATATATATATATATATATATATAGGCGGGTTTTGGACGAAGCACAAAAATTCAACCCTTACACAAGAGGCCATAAACATGCAAAAACTCGACAAGTAAACTATTAAAATTTCCAAGCACGTGGAGTTGTTCAACAATGTAATAAAGACACAAACGACACAAAAATCGACTCAACCATATAATTGCACAAATAGTAAGCGTCACTTCGCCAAGAATGCGTCACTTCGCCAAGGCTCGATTTAAGAATAACAAAACATGCTTTGTAATACCCGGACCCTAACCACCTACCCACCCCACACTTAAATCATGCAATACCCTTATCTCATTTTAATGAAAATCAAGTAAAAGGAGGGTGAATAGAAACTTCCTCAACCGATCGAATTTAGGTCGAGCTCGGTGGGGTCCACCTAGGCATCTAAGCAATCCAAGCAGAAATCGAGCATGGCTAGTATCTCCCGACTTCATGAACGCTTCTAACTTATCAAATTGCCCAAGGTTGGAGTCGAAAAACCAAACCTAGAAAAGAAAATCACAAAAAATTCAAAAGCACTAGAAAATATGTACATAAACCCAAACAAAAAGAAACTATAGAACAAAAAGGACCAAAAGACAACTCGAAAATATTTTTTTAGTTTTCAATTTTTTTAAATGTTTTTGGGTTTTCATTTTAAGAAGAAAGAAAGTAAGAAAGAAATAAAATAAAATAAATAAATGAGAAGAACTTGGGTTGCCTCCCAAGAAGCGCTTGTTTTATGTCATTAGCTCGACGTACTCCCTTTTGGTCAAGGTGGAAAGATCACGGGAGGGTCCACCAAGACGGTGTCCTCCAAATGGGTAATTGAAGCTCGTCTCGGCTAGGTCTTCGAGTGGAATGGTGATTTTAAAGTGACCCGATGACTCATCCAAGAAACGATAAGAATAATGGCCGGATAGCTTGTCCAACATGTGGTCGATAAATGGTGGAGGGAAACGATCTTTCTTTGTGGCCTCATGAAGCTTCTTAAACTCGATCAACATTCTCCAACCCGTTGAAGGCCTTGTGGCCAACAACCTTCTTTCTTTATCCTCAAGAACTAACAAGCCGCTCGTCTTGGGCACCAAGTCAATAGGCTTCACCCACTCGCTTTTAGACATTACAGACATCAAGCCCTCCAATAAAAACCTCCTCATCCCGGCTCTCACCATATCTCCAAGACTCGAATTCAAAGCACTAACCACTCCCGGTATCCAATCAATAGCACTTTTAAACACATCAAGCCCTTTAACCATCCTCTCCTCCTTTTCTTCTCGATGCAAATTTGCAAGGATAATAATCGACTTGCTCTCCTCTTCCTCCTTAAGATAATCGTCAATGTTTTCAATCTTATCATCAATAACCCCCACCTCCCCCTCTAAAAAGTCTTTGTTGCCCTCAACGACACACCGAGAATCATCTACACACAAATCGGGGTCACATAGAGGCACAACGGACATATCATGTAGAACAAGGGGCACAACAACCTCGCAACAATCCTTAATATCAACGTCCAGGCCAACCTCCCTCTTATGGTACTTATCCTCCATATAATCTTATTAGATCAACTCTTGGGCCACATCCATGCGTAAGAAAACCTCGAAGGAGAAGCTTGATGGATAGGGTATAGGAGCATCAGGAATATTCTTTGCAAAATTGGGGAGGGTAGAATCGGGAAGAGTAAGAATACTCGTAATAGAAACCACCTCCACCTCGGATGGTGGTAAAAGCTCATTATCAACCACCCCATACTTATCGAGGATCATGACCGCAAGAGGATATGAAGGTTTGCTTGGCAATTCATCTTCCTCATTCGCTAGCTTCAACAAATTCACATCACTTTCCAATTACTCAACTATAGTGCTTAACAAGCTCGTCGTAGCCTCAAGAGCGGTGAATCGAGCATCAAATTACGTTGACATAGCTTGCAATTGTTGCATGATCAACGTTAGATTTGGATCAGAGGCCGGCGGTGGAGCATTTGTCGGGATATGGAAGGCGGGAGGGGCATTTTGGTCATTGGAGCTCACACCGCCCAAATACTCATATGGGTCGAGATTATGAGCACTATTGGTGGTACTAATCGGGGCATGATCAAAATTGTAAGCATGAGGACTTTCATACGGCCCGGGATTCAAACTCGGTGTATTCGGATAATATTGTGGAGTATCATAGCCATATGAGCAGGAAGTCGGGGCTTGCACGTTCGGATAGGAATATGGATCTTGCACGTTCGGATAGGAATTTGGAGCTCCATAACCACCCAAGGAACCATTCACGCCCAAGAAACTATCAAACCTGACATGGTTTGCACCATGCCCTCCCATGCCGGGTTGCCCAAAATCAAAACCACCATTGTTAACGTGGTTTTCACCATGCCCTCCCACGTTTCCAAGGCCATTATACATCAATCCAATCCCGACATGGTTTGCACCATGCCCTCCCATGTCGGGAATATATCCACCAAAGCTAGAATTACCTAACATACTTAACAAAACGTCAAATAACAAAGCAAGCTAAAAATATAATGAAACTTCAACTAAATCGAAGGCCTTAACCAAGCCGTGTCACAACGGTGCCATTTTTTTTGAATAGTTTGAGTGGTGTTAAAATATATAAACGGGTTCATGGCTTGGTATTATCGGAGATCGATTCAATTGGAGGATTCATGCCTGAAGCTGGGCCAGTTGCATCCCCCGGTCCAAGGTATTTGTGAGCTCCTATCCTCAGCCTCAAGCTATTGAGCCGGTCTATCCGGCGGCGTATGAGCCATACCATGGCGAGGGGTTTTCGCATGGCTTTGCCATCAATGAGTTCATGGATCATGCTTGGGCGCCTGATCTGTATAAATGGGCTTCGGGTCTTCCTCCTCAGGAGCAGTTTGGACTTATTGAGACCGATCTGTGCCAGGCTATGGGTTCGATGATGTTCCTCCGTCAAGACTTCTCGAAGCTCCAAAGCGCCTATGTTTGACTTCAACACGACCATCAATCTCTGCAGGACACTCATGCTGCCTGTACCGAGCTTGTCCTTGATCGTGATCAGTGGATGGCGAGAGCCAAGAAATCCGACCTGTCCTTGGCCGAGGAGCGGTGTTCGACGAAAGCGGTGGTTAGCGAGTTGAACGAGCTCAAGGAGAAACATGCTGAGCTAGTGAGGAACCGTGCTGAGCAGGTCAACGCTGCTCTCGAGAGGGGGAGAATCGAAGGGGTTGTTCAGTATGAGGCCGAGATGATGAACCCGATGATCAGTGCCTCCTATATTTCCACTATGTATAAGTCCTATGACATGCTTGCAGGGGGTCCCTCTCTCTCATACCTTACTCAACATATTGCTGAGAGGAAAGCTGAGCTTGGGATGGGTGGTTCGAACGACGACATGGGCGGATCAGGTGGTGAAGACGATGACCAGGAGGGTGGGGGAGATGATTAGACTTGTAGCCTTGCTGTTTTGGGTTGGCTTGCCACTTTTGGGCATCTCGGCTTGTTTGTTTTTGCTTCTGTTCTATTTTTGAATAATTCGCTGTGTAGTGAACTGATGTATGATCTGGTCGGCTTCTTTTGGTCGACCTGCTTTGATTAATGAAACTTGGTTTGTCTTTGAGAATTTTATTGTTGGTGTTTTGGAATCGTATCCTTCCTATTTGACCTTATTTTGCATTGTGATCGTCATCTTTCGGCTAATTTCAGAGTTTGTGTTTTTTGGGTGGTTTTATAACCTTGAGATTGTTTCAATCTTTTGAACTTACTTTTCAAACCGACCTCTTTGTTGGGTCTGTTTGACTTTTTCAATTTATCTTTACTTTTGTTCAGCTTTGCATTGTTTGGTGGTCGGCTATATTGGTCTGGTTAGTCCTGATTTTGGGCCTTTGGAGTGGCTTTTAGCCTTAGTTATTTTTTCAGTTTTGTAAACTTATTTATTGGGCCGACCATGTTGATTTAGGTCGACCTTAACTTACTTAAGTTTTCGAGTTCCTTTTGGCTACCTTCCTTGGAGTTCTTTTAGTTTTTGGGGAACATCCTGAAAGTCTTGAATTGACTTGTTTTATTTGGGAATTGTTCCTTGGACATGCATTCGAAGTGTGGTGTTGCTCTGATGAGCTTAACTTTGCCTAGTGATGTCGAGCTACATGTGGTCGACCTATGAGGTCGGCTCGACATCGATTTTTGATTGATTTTTTTTAATGTCGAGCCGATGAGGTTGACCATGTTGGTGAGGTCGACCATATTGGTGAGGTCGACCATATTGTGGTCGACCGATGTTGTCGACTTGACATTCTGACACTGCTTTTATTTTTCGTTTCTTTTTTTTTTATATGAGGTCGACCTCATTGGGTCCTCCTTTCTTGCCGACATGGTTGTGTTGGTTTTCACATTCGGATCATTTGGTCTGCCTGAATTGGTCAACCTGGTGAGGTGGGTATGAGTCACCCGTGCTAAGATATATGCTCAAATAAAAATAACCTTTTATTGATAATACTTTTTAAGGTACAGTGCGTTCCAGGGGTGTGGCAGCTTTGTGCCTTCGGGGTGTTCTAACTCATAGGCGTCGTGTAAAAGGATTTCAGCTATGCGAAACTGTCCTTCCTACTTTAGTTTGAAAGGTCCTTGGTTCATCCCTAGGATGCGCTTGAGAACTAGGTCGCCGACCTTGAAGCTTCTTTCTCTCACTTTGGAGTTATAATATCGCTTGATCCTTTGTTTATAGATTGCGTTCTTCATCTCTGCTTCTCTCCTCTTCTCTTCCAATAGGTCGAGCTTGGCTCGGCATACCATGTTATTATTTTCTTCTTCGTAGTGTGCAACTCGATAGGACGGGGTGCTAAGCTCAAGCGGTATGACTGCTTCTGATCCGAAAGCCAATGAGAAAGGGGTCTCGTAGGTGGACGAGCGATGGGTTGTCCTGTATGACCATAAAACCCCTGGTAGCTCCTCGGGCCAACTGACCTTTAGGTCTTCCAATCTCTTCTTTGGCGTGTACTTGAGAATTTCGTTCACTGCTTCTACTTGTCCGTTCTGTTGGGGGTGGTATGGTTTCGCAAAGTGATTCTTGATGTTTAGCTCCCCACAAAATGCCTTGAACCTCTTGCTATCAAATTTTCTTTCGTTTTCTGACACTATTGAAAGTGGTGTGTCGAACCTGCATATGATCGACTTCCAAACGAAGTTGATTATCTTCTGGTCGGTGATCGAGGCCAGGGGCTCGGCTTATGCCCATTTTGTGAAGTAGTCGACCGTGACCTCTACGTACTTGAATCCTCCTTTGCCCTTTGGTAGTGGACCAATAAGGTCGATTCCCCATTTAGCGAAATGGCACGACGAGTATATTGAGTTTAGGGGCTCGGCTGTGGACTTGATCTGATGAGCGAGTATTTGGCACTTCTTGCATTTTTTGACTCTCAGCATCGCATCTTTCTCCAGGGTCGGCCAGTAGTATCCTTGCCGGACGAGCTTATGCGCCAATGACTGCCCTCCTGCGTGGTTCCCACAGACACCTTCATGCACCTCCGTCAGCGCGTGCTCGGCCTCTTGCTCATTTAAACATCTTAGTAGGGGGACTGAGTATCCTCTTTTGTAGAGTCAACCATCCAAAATGGTGTATCGGGCTAATTTGGTTCGAATCGAGCGAGCCTCCACTTTGTCCTCTGGTAATGTTCCTTCTTCGAGGTATAGGAGGAATGGTTTCACCCAACAGCTTTTTTCGGCCTGGATTTCTTTGGATTGGTCTGCTTGACTTGTCGTGTAAGCTGCGGCGGCATCGAGTGCTGTCGTGGAGTGGTGGCTGACTGTTACTGTGTTCAGCTCTTCAATACCTAAGCTCGACGCAAGCTTGGCGAGTGAATCTGCTGGGACATTATCGTTTCTTGGCACATGGATTAACACGGCTTCAAACTCACTAAGTCGTGTCTTGGTGAGCTCTAGGTATTGTGCCATCCTAGGCTCTTTTATTTCATATTCCCCACTAATCTTGTTTACTACAAGTTGGGAGTCACTGTGGATTTTGAGATTTATGATCCCCATAGAGGATGCTGTTTCGAGACCAGCTAGGAGGGCCTCATATTCGGCTTCATTATTGGTCAATGAGAACTTGAAACGGACCAATGAGCAAAAAGGCACCTTTTCTGGTCTAATTAGTACTATCCCGGCACCAGCTCGACCAGTGGTCGATGATCCATCGATGTATAGGTGCCATTGTTCGGCCTCTGCTGGAATAAATTCGAAGGCTGGTGTAAACTCGGATATGAAGTCAGCAAGGGCCTGTCCTTTGATTGCTGTTCTCGGATCATAAGTTATGTCGAACTGTCTGAGCTCGACAGCCCATTTAATCATTCTTCTGGATGTGTCGGGTCGGTGCATGATCTGCTTTAGAGGAAAGCTGGTCAACACAATTATTCGATGTTCAAGGAAGTAAGGGTGCAGCTTGCGCGAGGAAATGTTGAGGGCGTAAGCTAAATTTTCCATGGCTGAGTATATTAGCTCGGCATCATGCATGGCATGGCTTGAATAGTATAATGGGTGTTGACCGAGCTCGTCGGATCGTACGAGTGCCGAGCTGACTGCTTCTGCTGAAATCGCCAAGTAGAGGTAGAGAGGCTCCTCCTTATTGCAGGTCGACACATTTGCCATGCACTTCTTTAACTCTTCGAAAGCTATCTGGCATTCTGGTGTCCACTTGAAGTTCTTATTCTTCTTGATGGCTTCAAAAAATAATTTACACTTGTCTGTCAACCTGGATATGAATCGACTTAGTGCGGCCATTTTACCGGTAAGGCTCTGCACTTGTTTCATGCTTCGAGGAGGTTCTAAATTAGTTATTGCTCAAGTTTTGTCTGGGTTATCTTCAATGCCTCTTTGACTCACCATATAGCCTAGAAATTTTCCAGACCCTACCCCGAAGGAACACTTTTTTAGCTTTAACATCATTCGGTAAACTCGCAAAACTGAAGAACTTTATTAAGATCGTTAACATTACCTGATGAGTACAAAGATTTGACGAGCATGTCATCTACACAAACTTCCATAGTTTTTCCTATCATACTAGCAATAGTTTTATTCACGAGGCACTGGTAGGTAGCTCCAGCATTCTTCAAGACGAACGGCATCATGGTATAGCAGTAGAGGCTTCTTGCTGAGTAGAATGATGTGTATTATTGGTCGTCCGGATACATCGGGATTTGGTTATAACAAGAGTAAGCGTCCATGAAACTCATTAGCTCGTGACCAGCAGTGGTGTCGAACATGTAGTCGATGTGGGGGAGTGGATAGCTGTCTTTGGGGCATGCCTTGTTAAGGTCCGAGAAGTCGATGCATAGTCGCCACTGCCCTGTCTATTTCTTGACGAGCACAGGGTTAGTTACCCAAACTGGGTACCTGACTTCTCGAATAAATTTGTTATCTAGCAGCTTTACAACCTCCAATTCCAGTGTTTCGTATCGGTCTGGTCCGAGCTTCCTCCTCTTCTGGATAACTGACCTGATTTTTTTTGTCGATGTTGAGTCGGTGACAAGATTGCTCAGGGTCGATCCCCTGCATGTCAGCATGCGTCCAAGCGAATACATCCTTGTTCGCCTTCAAGAAGTTGATAATCTAGGATCGGATGGGATCATGAGATCGTGGCCGACCCGGAGCTGTTTGCTTGGGTCGAGCTCATCGACCGAAACCCAATCTAGGTCTTCCACTAGCTCAGCATGGGTAGCCTTTCTCTTAAAATTCATCTTCCTAGGGTCCAACTCGTCTTCGTCCATCCTCACTCCCTCTGATCGGAATCTCTTGTTCCTCTTAGGCTCCTCAGTCATTGGCTCTTTTCCTGGTCTGCGACCTCTGTCTCTATCCAAGTCGACCTCTGTCAGGTCGGCTTCGACAAAATTTTTTTCAATTGGTGCAGTTTGTCCTGTTGCGTCAGCGTTTTCTATGTTCTTGTCGACCTCCATTAGGTCGACCTCTGTGTTTGACCCCTATTCTTGAATTGATTCTGGTTCCTTTCTGTTTGATGTGGGGATCAGGTGGTCGGCCTCGGACACCATAGTTAGTTTATCTATGCTCATGATGTGTTCCTTCTTACTTGCAGGTTTGGGTTCATCCGGCTCTTCAATGATCATGTCCTTCAAAAATCAGATTTTCGGGCTCGTCGCCTTTCATCTCCTCAGTCAGCTCTTCTCTTCTTGATAGTTCAACCATGTTTATTTGTTTTGGTCTGATTGACCAGCTGCATTATCGAGCAGCCACTTGATCGCCTCTATGTTCGCATTCTCCGAGGGCACCTGGGAACTTGATCGAATAGTGATATACTGACATTGCTCCTTTAAAAGTTGTAAGTATCATTCTCTTTTCTTCACCGGTGCCGAACTCGACAGACAGCTTCACCTGAAACAAGGCTTGCACATAGTTGCCACTTATCCCTCTGATTCTATCATCGCATGGCTCGGCGTATTCTCAGGGTACCCTCATTCTTTGGAAGGCTGGCAAGTAAATTATGCTTGCGTATGCGCCGGGGTCTACGAGGACTCGATGTGTTCGGATCTCCAGAATAGGTACGGTGATAACAAGAGCATCTGAGTGGGGGTGATCGAGTAGAGCTGCATCAGATTCATGAAATGTAAAGGATGATACAAACTTATCCTCTTCAGGCTAGTCGTCAAAATGAAAGATGTCGGATCTTGTGACTTTCATCTTCTGAATAGAGTTCCCTGCCTCCCTGACCAGAGTCTTCCTTTTTTGATTTGATATTTCCTCCTCTACTCGGCTAGTGTTGATGAAGGTCAAGATCTCCCTTGGCACTCCAGCTCCGGCTGGTGGGGGTGGGGGTGGTTGATTATTTCCCCTTCTTTCCTGCCGAGCCTGGTGGTTCTTGAAGAAGGGTAGCAAATTCCGGTCATCGCAGACCTTGATCAAGGCGCGGACCAAGTCGTGACACTCCTCTGTGTTGTGTCCGATTGATCCATGATATCTGCAAAATCTCTTTTTGTCGAGCAGGGAAGGATCCTTCTTAATTGGCCGAGCTGGGGGGAGGATATCCAGATCCTTGATCCGTTCAAAAATTGTAGCCGCTGCCATTGAGTAGACTTCATTGTACTCTGCAAGGAGGTCAGTGTGTTTTTCTTGCAAGAAACTCTTCGTGGTCACTTGAGGACTCAGGTTCTTATCGCTTTATCAGGCAGGCTTGTGACTTTGTGGGAACGATATGGCCGGGGTAGCCATGTTCTGCTCCGATGCGATCTGGGATGTGGCCAGTGCGAGGAACTCCTGAAAATTCTAGGGGTCCTGCTGATTATTGATCCATTTGAAGAAAGAGTTATCGGATAGTCCATTTTGGGCTGAGATGAGAAGAGCCTCATCGCCAGAAGGATGGGATTATGAGACTTGCTTTGTAAATCGAGCTATATAGCTCTTCAAGGATTCATTAGGCTGCTGAACTATTGTGGCAATAGCTCATTTCGGCGCGACGGTGGCTTTCGAGACCATGAAATGTCCCCTGAATGAAGACCTAGAACATGCGACATCGATACGTGTCTGACGCGCCGAGCATATCCATATAATTCTGGTAATGGCTTAGATGTCTCATGGTCACTGCTCCCTTTGTATAATGCAATAGGGGGGATTTTCAATTTTCCAGGCAAGGGTTAAGAAAGGAGTTGGACCGACAAGGGGGAATCGTCATCGCAAGCCGAGCTCATTGTGGCGGGCCGTGACATTGGGAAGGCATTCTAAGCTGGTGGAGCGATTTGTTTAGCCTCGAGCTCGGTTATCCGCTACTTCAGATATTGTAGCTTCGCTGATTCATCGGCTTGTTTTCGCTGCGGAGGCACATTTATGTTAGCGTTGCTCCTGCTATTGGACGACCTGGTAGGAATGTCCTCCTGAACCTTACCAGTTGGGTGTCCAAGTCGAGCAAAGACATTTTGAGGGGACGAGAAATGTGAGGGATCGTGCGATTGGGGGTCGGTCGAGCCTGCTCTTGGCATTCAGCTCGGCCTCCTCTTCCAATCTTCTTTTCCCGTTCTTCCTTGCTGCCTCTAGAGCTGGATCCGACTCCGAACGCCCTTCCAAGAGGTCGACATTCTTGGCATTGCTGACCACAACCTCTGGAGTCAGGATTGATTTCGCGGCTCTCATCATTTTCTTCGAACTTCTTGGCAAAGGTGGGGTGTTGCATGAACGACCTCACCTGTTCAGGGTCGAGCTCATTTGGGCCGACTGGATAGTCTCTTCTTGGCGTTCTCTTGCAGGGTTTCTTTTTGAGCTTTTTGACGGGATCATGATAACGAACAGGATCAAAAACTTCCTACCACTTTTTTTTTTAAAACGCCTCAACCGTGATAAGGGTTGACGACCAGTAGTTCGTGAAAAAACAAAAATCGAACACACAAAAATAGGAAACAAAACAGGATGAACTGAATGAGCGAGTGGAACCGTAGATCACAAGAGACCTTCCTCTAGCGTAACTTTGTTTAGACCAAGAGTAGTCAAAATCATAAAAAATCAAGAAAACATGCCGTTCAGTAGGGGAAAAGTAGAAAACCAAAACTAAGAAAAAAGTGCTTGACTTTTATTCCTCAAAATCGGGTCGGATCGGCCATAGTCAGATCCTTGTATAGGGCGGTTTCTTGATTACAAGTCTTTCTCTCTCTAACTCTCTATGTATTTCACTCTCTAGAAGATTGAGGATCCTTTCTCTCTCTCTTGTAGAGGCTATTTATAGTTTTCCTTCTAAACCCTAATTGGACACGTTTCACCCTCCCAGTGGGCACCGACTTACTTGGCCGGTAAGCCAATCACAAAATCCTAACCCTTATTAGACACCTGGCACTTCCTCATTGGTTGTGCATCCCTATCGCAGTCAGAGCATAAAGCCTTGATAATATCTCTTCCTCCGCCTCGAAGCCGACCTTGAACCGCCTTGACATCGAGCCGACCTTTCCTCATGGTCGATTAGTTTTGGCTGAACTGTCCTTTGTTGTAAATTGGATTTATTCTAATTAAATGGTGCAGCAATAATTCATTGTAACGAATTGTATAATCTTAATCTACGTGTCGTGTAGATAATCATAGCCTTTTGAATTTCTCAAATCCAATAATTGGTGAGTGAGAAATGATATTTGGAAGTTTAATGGTTGTTTTAATGCTTTATCGTTTATCCCACATTGAATGTTAATCAATGTGGAAGGGAGTTTAAAAATGATTAAATTTCTTTAATGTACATCAAGTGGGCCAGAGAGTGTTGTGGGCTTTGTGTAAACGAAGCTCACGTAGGCTCTTGGACTTGGGTTCGCCCGTCCGCCTTCGGCGAAGCTGAGCGGATCCGAGCCCGGACCCGGACCAGGACCTTGGATCTTGGTCCTAGGTCCTGGGCTCTGAGCCTGGGCCTGGGCTTGGTCCTGGGACTTGGGTTTTGGGAAATTGGTCCGAATTGGCTGGTCCGATTGAGGTGGTCCATGTGTAGGGTCCTGGTTCGAACCAGGTATTCTTTTTTGAACCTACACGCGCCTGAGAAGCTGAGGAGATTTTAAACTCACTCCTGACCATTAAGAAAACGGCTACCTGACCGTTCAGACGTTTCCAAATGTACGAATTCAAACATGCAATGCATCTGCACGCTAAACCTGTCCAGGTTCTTGCTGGGTACAAATGTTGCTGTTTGAATGACTTAATAACGTCTTTAAGAACGTCATTAAGGGTGGCTGTAACCTTCCCGCTGGAACCCCTATAAAAGGGTGAGTAGCTCCAACATTTCCACTCACGGAAATCACCTGGAACACCTGAGAAGCAACAAACATACTACACAGCATATTGCTTCTGATTTTTCTTTCTTTCATAACTCAGTCCAGTTTCTTCTAGTTCGCCGGAGCTCTGGTATTTACGGTGCTGTAATACCAGAGACGAAGTCGTTTCATCTTTGGAGACGAATAGCCAAAACCGAAGGGCACTAACGGGGCTATTTCGTCTTGCGGACAGAGTTCTAAAACTCGACTCGACTTGACACTTGTTTTTACAAATTTCTGTTTTTGTATTTTCCAGTTTTGGGATATTTTTACATACCCTGTCCGTGCTCGAATTATTAGTTCTATTTCCTACAATTGCAAGACGAGTTAATATATTTGTAATTTGTAATATCCCGAGCTGGAAAAATGTCGACCTCCAGCACTCTGATCAGTTTGACCGCTCCTGCCGTCACCTCCAACATTTCGACATGACCACGACGACCACTGCCCATGCAGTCACGACCACCACGACGATTGGCGCCTCTACGCCAAACACAAATATGAGTCATGCTTACTTCCTCCTTAACCAAGGAATTATCGACACCCTTCTAGAGACACTGTCGAGGCGCTTCTCGGCAACCAACCCGAACTCGGGATCGTTCCCTTATGGGATGGGGACTTCGGTCCAAACTGAGTCAGCTTCGGCTATGAGCCATCCTACTAGGATGACGGGAACTACTGTTTCGAGCATGTTCTCAAGCACAGCTTCGGCTGCTAGTTCATTCCCTTATGGGATGGGGACTTTGGTCCAAAATGTGTCAGTTTTGGCTGGAATCCATTCTACTGGGATGACGGGAACTTCGGTTCCAAACATGTACGCAACGACTCCGCTAACGTACTCTCATGTTTCAGCTACCCACTCAATGGGTACGATGGGGACTTTTGTTCCAACAATGACCGCTCCGGTGCATTCCTCACGGATCATGCCCGCGACGGAGAAGCCTCCAAAATCCAATGGAGAATAATTCAAGAGGTGGCAACAAAAGATGTTTTTCTATCTCACGATGCTTGACTTTGCCAACTTCGTGAAGGAAGACGAACCACCTACTACGGACGAGTCCGAGACCAGTTTCACTGTTCGTGTTGCCTACGATAATTGGCACAACGGCGACTATCTGTGTAAAGGCTTTCTCTTAAGTAGCCTTGAAGATAACCTAAGTAACGTGTACTCGGATGTAAAGACCTCTCTGGGAGGCACTTGAGAAGAAATATAGTTCCGACGAGGCTGGAACTAAGAAATTTGTAGTCACGAATTTCATGGACTACAAAATGGTTGATTCTCGCCCAGTTATGGAACAATTTCAAAAGTTCCAAATGCTAGTGAATGACATCCACGCCGAGGGGATGGTTCTTCCGGATGCTTTCACGGCTGCTGCCATGATTGATAAGCTTCCACCGAACTGGAAAGACTTCAAAACGTACCTCAAGCACAAACGAAAGGCGATGTCTCTTGAAGATGTTATCCGGAAGGTACGAATTGAGTACGAAGTTCGAGTTCAGTACAAGAAAAGTTCGGATGAACCTCGGGTGAATCTACTTGAACGTGGAGACAACTCGAAGAAGAGGCCGCGTCCTGGAAACTCCAATCCTAAAGCTCCTTCATCTCAGAAGTTCAGTGGCGACTGCTCCAAAGAAGAAAAAGGCCAATCCAAGTGCTCACTTAGCCGAGAGAGAGCTGACTATTGATGATCTCATTGTGGTTATCACTAAAGAAGCTAACATGGTCGAGAACCATGGTCAATGGTTCATCAATACTGCTGCAACTGCCCATGTGTGTGCAGACCGGAGCTTGTTCTCCAAATACCATCCCTGTGAGGGAAGGAAGTTGAACATGGGAAACCAAGCGTCTTCACAAGTTGAAGGTGTTGGCTCAGTTGTCCTCAAAATGACTTCTGGAAAGGAGATCACTCTGAATGAGGTGCTGCACATTCCGGACATCCGGAAGAATTTAGTCTCTGGTTCAATACTAGTTAGTTGTGGTTTTAAACTTGTATTTGAGGCTAATAAATTTGTATTGTCTAAGTTTGGAACACCTCTGGGTAAGGGTTACCTTACAGATGGACTGTTCAAACTAAGTGTAATGGCTATACGCCCAAAACCTATCATGAATGAAATTGCTTCTGATTCCTCTTACTTGACTGAGTGCTCCAGTTTATGGCGTTGTAGATTAGGCCACGTTAATCTAAATACAATAAAACGTTTGTACAATCTCAATTTACTTAAGGTAAATGAATTTATTAATAAAAGTAAGTGTGAAATTTGTGTAGAAGCAAAAATGACTAAGTTACCGTTTAAATCGATAGAAAGGAGCATGACACTTCTAGAATTAATTCACACGGATTTATGTGATTTGAAGTTTGTGCAAACTAGAGGTGGCAAAAATTACTTCATTACTTTTATTGCTGATTGCACAAGGTATTGTTACCTTTACCTTTTAAGAGGTAAAGATGAGGCTATTGAAGCTTTCAAGAACTTCAAAAATGAAGCCAAAAATCAACTTAAATGCAAAATCAAATCTATTCGGAGTGATAGAGGAGGGGGATACGTAGCTCCATTTGTGGAGTTGTGCAATGTAAGTGGCATAATTCATCAAACTACAGCTTCGTATGCACCTCAATCGAACGGAGTTGCAGAACGCAAAAATTGTACTTTGAAAGAAATGATGAATGCGTTGTTGATTAGTTCTGGGTTACCTCAGAACATGTGGGGGGAAGCTGTTTTAACAGCTAACTATATCCTCAATAAAATTCCACTTAAAGGTAGGGGCGAAACTCCCTACGAGTTGTGGAAAGGAAGGAAACCTTCTTACAAATACCTCAAACTGTGGGGGTGTTTAGCGAAGGTAGAAGTGCCTCCACCAAAGCAGGTATCAATCGGACCCAAAATGGTTGATTGTATTTTTATTGGTTATGCACTGAATAGTAGCATCTATCAATTTATAATCCATAGGTCAGATGTTCCGGACATGAATGTCGGAACCACCATTGAGTCAAGGAATGCGATATTCTTTGAAGACATCTATCCTTGTAAGGATAAAGCTGCTTCCAGTTCAAACAATGGTAATACTGAAGGAACTACAAGTCACGAACTTGTGGGGGTTGAACCTAAGTCTCGCAAATGACCCGGTTCAGAACTTGAAGCTCTAACTCCTAGACGGAGCACTCGAGATAAAGTTGCAAAGGACTTCGGTCCTGACTATGTGGTTTTTCTCTCGGATGAAGAACCAAATTCACTGAAAGGAAGCTGTACAGAGCGAGATCGATTCGATCATGCAGAACCATACGTGGATTCTGACTGATTTACCTGAAGGTTGTAAACCTTTAGGGAGTAAATGGATTCTGAAATGAAAGTTCAGAGCTGATGGATCAATCGATAAGTATAAAGCTCGTTTGGTTGTGAAAGGATTTCTCCAGAAGGAGGGATATGATTTCTTTGATACATACTCTCCTGTGACGAGAATTATCTCTATCTGGGTGCTGCTAGTGATTGATGCTTTGCACAATCTTGAGATTCACCAAATGGATGTTAAGACTGCTTTTCTAAATGGCGATTTAGAAGAGGAAATCTATATGGAACAACCTGAAGGTTTTGTAAAACCTGGACAAGAAAGAAAGGTGTGCACACTTGTTAAGTCTTTGTATGGCTTGAAACAAGCACCTTTACAATGGCACTTGAGGTTTGACGAAGTGATGATGTCAAATGGCTTCAAGATAAACGAGTGCGACAAGTGTGTCTACATTAAGAATTCTAATGACAAATTTGTTATAGTATGTCTTTATGTAGATGATATGTTAATCATGGGTAGCAACCTACAAGTGATTAACGAAACGAAACTCATGCTAAAAAGGAATTTTGACATGAAGGATCTGGGAGTTGCTGACACTATTCTTGGCATAAGAATCGTAAGAACTCCAGATGGAATTGTCTTATCACAATCTCATTACATTGAGAAAGTGATCAAGAAATTCAATGAACACGATAGTCTTCTTGCAAAGACACCTATGGAACTCAACGTTCACTTAAGTAAGAACAGAGGTGACCCTGTTGCTCAGAAGGACTATTCTAGGATCATTGGATGTTTGATGTACATTTCAAACTGTACAAGACCTGATCTAGCTTTCTCAGTAAATAAACTGAGTCTATATACAAGTAATCCAAGTAAAGAACACTGGAAAGCTCTTGTGAGAGTTTTGAGATACTTACCATACTCTGAACTTTGGGCTACATAATGGTAGATACCCCAAGGTACTTGAAGGTTACTGTGATGCAAACTGGATATCCGACACAAAGGACTCTCTGTCAACAAGTGGATATGTGTTTGTAATAGGGGGAGGAGCTGTTTCTTGGAGATCCACTAAACAGACATGTAGAGCCCGATCCACCATGGAATCTGAATTTATCGCTTTGGACAAAGCAGGTGAAGAAGCAGAATGGCTTCGTTACTTTTTAGAAGATATTCCTTATTGGGAAAAACCCGTGCCACCGGTTATGCTTCACTACGATAGTCAAGCTGCTATTGGAAGAGCAAGAAGTGGTTTGTACAATGGTAAGTCTTGACATATTCGTCGGAGACATAACACCGTAGGACATCTTTTATCGAGTGGGATTATCTCAGTTGACTACGTAAGGTCGATAGATAATCTAGCGGATCCATTCACTAAGAACATAGCTCGAGATCAGATGTACAAGTTGCTAGAAGGAATGGGAGTGAAATCCACATCTTAAAGATGATTGTAGTGGAAACCCAACCATGATGAGTGGAGATCCCACAAACTTGGTTCAATGGGAAAATAAAACTACAAAAGTCTGGGTAAGTAAAACTCTATGACCCTATTCCTTAACGGCAAAAGTAGAGTTTATAATATGTCCCGTGGTGAGGTTAAATCTCTGATTTTTAATGATTCTTGTGCAGGTCCTTGACTTGAGTATGACAGAATGCTGATTTGAAGAATCACCTATGTAAGCAAGAAGTGAGGGCCGCTTCTACTGAAGCTTATGAATCCAAAGAGGTTGTCCATGGTCAGAAAGGGACACAAACGTGAGAACGGAATAATTCTGAGACCTTAGTGGGTTGGTACTATTGTCTAGTATACACAAAGGGGAATAGTTCAAGAATTATATTCACTAATCCGCCGATATGCTCGGTAGTATTAACTAAGGAGGGTTCAAGGCCACAAGTCACCTATCCCTATTCTCTATTGTCTCTTAAGGACTGGGCTTTGTATTTGCATTCATGTTTTTCATTTTTTGGAGTTTCTCACTCAGTGGGGGATTGTTGTAAATTGGATTTATTCTAATTAAATGGTGCAGCAATAATTCATTATAACGAATTGTATAGGCTTAGTCTACGTGTCGTTTAGATAATTATAGCCTTTTGAGTTTCTCAAATCCAATAATTGGTGAGTGAGAAATGATGTTTGGAAGTTGAATGGTTGCTTTAATGCTTTATCATTTATCCCACATTGAATGTTAATCAATGTGGAAGGGAGTTTAAAAATGATTACATCTCTTTAATGTACATCAAGTGGGCCAGAGAGTGTTGTGGGCTTTGTTTAAATGAATCTCACGCGGGCTCTTAGACTTGGGTTCGCCGGCCCGCCTTCAGCGAAGCCGATGGCAGAGCCAAGCGGATCCGAGCCCGAGCCCGGTCCCAGACCCGGACCTAGACCTTTGTCCTGGGTCCTGGGTCCTGGGCCTAGGCCTTGGACTTGGGTCATGGGCAATTGGTCCGAATTGGCTGGTCCGATTGAGGTGGTCCGTGTGTGGGGTCCTGGTTCGAACCAGGCTTTCTTTTTTGAACCTACACGCACCTGCGAAGCTGAGAAGCTTTTAAACTCACTCCTGACCATTACGAAAATGGCTACCTGACCGTTCAGACGTTTCCAAACGTACGAATTCAAACATGCAATGCATCTGCACACTAGACCTGTCCAGGTTCTTGCTGGGTACAGATGTTGTTGTTTGAATGACTTAATAATGTCTTTAAGAACGTCATTAAGGTTGGCTGTAACCTTCCCTGCTGGAACCCCTATAAAAGGGTGAGTAGCTCTAACATTTCCACACACGGAAAGCACCTGGAACACCTGAAAAGCAACAAACATACTACACAACATATTGCTTTTTATTTTTCTTTCTTTCATAACTCAATCCAGTTTCTTCTAGTTCGCCGGAGCTCTGGTATTTACGGTGCTGTAATACCAGAGATGAAGTCGTTTGAAAGTGCAATTGGAAGCAAGTATTGAAAATAAGGAATTAAAGGAACAAGGAAATGAAAATTATTTTAAATATAATTTAAAGCAAGAAAACAAGGGTGATTTCAATAAAAGAAAAGTTCAAAAGCAATTTGAGAAAGAACTTAACTAATTAAGAACCCCAGATCTATAGATTAGAGGCAAATCAATGTAATTAAAGATCAATCAAGTAAAATTAAACAATAAACCAACTACTCTGATTCTAATCACAAATAATCATAAAAGTCGCAAGCTTTAAGTCAAAATCCTAAAGATGAATTCTAGGTCAAAGATTTATTTAAAAAAAAAAAACAAGCAACAAACAATTAGAAAGTAATAAAGGCAATGAAAATGGAAAGCTTACTAAAATTAACCACAATATCTTGAATTCTTACTTCTCATAACAAAAAAGTCTAAATCTTGCAAACCAAAGAGTAGATCTAAGTAGGAGGTTTTAAGAGAAACATAGCTAATTGTTACTTGAAATTAATTTAAGGTTGAAATTAGGGGAATAAAGCCCTACACTCTCCAGGAGTACACAAAGTTATTTATACTACACAAGGTGGCAATGGGGAAAAATAGTAATTTGTCAGAATATGCACCGTGGCTTGGCAAGTCGGCCATGGTGCCTTCTCGAGTTGCATACTCAAGCAGAAAACCCCGCCTGCTCAGGGTTTCTCGAGTGGCAAGGTTTCTACTCGAGACATATTGTGGCTACGCATGTTGATTGCTTTAGCAAGGCTGCATGGTCGAGAGGATTTGCTCAAAGAATACTTCGAGGAGGTGATCCAGTAGTCAGTTGCTGGAAGGGTGTGTCAGTGTTTGGGCATGGACAAGAGGTTTGTAAGCATGGCGCATAGCTAGGCGATGGTGCCTAGGCCATTAGAGGTTTACTAAGGTTGGGTCTGTCAAGACTGCATAGAAGATTTAGCCACTGCACGCGATGGTTGTCCAGGGTGTGTGGGAGTCATTGGTCATTCAAAGGTTCCTTGACTTAAATCTACCGGGACAATCAAGAATATGTTGGGCATGGCGCGCATCAGCTGTAAATGTGCACGAGGGGGTGCAAGCATGGTTTGGTAATGTTTCACGGTAGCGGAAGAAGGATGTGGGTGTGTGCGACAGCTGTTGAGACATGGTGCACATGTTGGGCGGTAGGATGCATTGAAGATGGGTGGTACTGCCAAGAATGATCCGCAAAGCCAGACTGTTCAGAGGTTCACCTGCGCCTTGCGTGGGGAACTTGTGTGTGTACGGCCGACAACCTACGTCCATTCGATTGTCGTCGATTCCACTCAATCTTCACACCATCGAATCTTCGAGTAAAACTTTGAGTTTGGCCCATTCTCTAACCTCGACTCGGGCCCACGTTGAACATTTTAACCCTACTCAATAATTAATATAAAATTCTATAAAATACGAGAAAAAAATAATAAAAAGACGAAACAAACTATGAAAATAAAAAGTAAAAAAAATAATAACTTAAATTACGACAAGGGAAAATGATTTCTTGTAACCTGTATTATAGAAGTTTTTACGCTTTGCAACTTTTTTTTTCTTTTTTTGCAAGTTGCAACCCATACTACATGAGATTTGTTGAATACAACCCCCAACTTATTTTCCATCTAAAAATCATCGGACTCACGCAAGTGTAACACACAAGCCAGTTCGGTGGCTTTTTTGACGGAATCTTAGACGGGGATTGCAAATAACAAATCATATGGTACGGGTTATTATTTGTAAAAAAAAGAAAAAAAATTAGATTACAAAGTGTAAACACGTATATTACATGTTGCAAAGAAATATTTTCACTAATTAAGAAAAAAAATTGTGGTACGTTGATTTTTTTTAAACAATCTATATAATTTATAATTGTCTCTTTAATTCTTCGATAATAATATAATATGTTATTTATATTTTAAAAACACCACATCAATATGTTAATAACTGAAGATTATAAAATTAGTTAAAATAAATAATAAAAATATCATCAATAAGTTCAATTTAATCATTTAAATCTGAAATATTGAAAATAAAAACAATAAGTACTTTAAAATATTATTAAGAAAAATATATAATTTAAAATTAGATTATAAATACTTAGTTAATAAATCTAAAAATTAATAAAAATAATTTATATAACAGTAAAAAATAAATATAAAATATTTGTAAAAATAAAAAGAAATTTCGAAAACATTCTAAATAATTACTTAGTATTACTCCATCCGTCCCACAAAGATAGCTCATTCTTACTTTCACGAAAATTAAGAAAAAATTGTTAGTATTGTTGAATTATTAAATTTTACTTATATTTTCCAATTATACCTTCCTTTTAATACTATGAACGGACTCCAATATGCTTTAAATAAGGGCACATAAATAAGTGAATAAAACAAGAATGAAAAGTGTGTTATAATTTGTGAACAAAAAAAAAGTGTGCTATATTTTTGGAACGGATGGAGTATAAAATGATAAAAAGTTGTACTAAAAAAGTAAAAAATAAAATAACTTATAAGTAAATTATAAATACTTATTTAATAAATCTGAAATAATAAATCCTAAAAAAAGTGAAATACAAATTAAATTTGATAACATAATTCTTTGCGACCTGTATTATACGTGTTTTACTCTTTGAAATCTAAAGTATTTCTTGTTGCAAATAGCAATCTGTACTATATAAAATTTGTTATTTGCAACCTACGTCTGATATTCCGTCAAAAATATCACCCAAATGCCATGTGCTTTACACGCTTGTGAGCTCGATGGTTTTTTGGACGAAAAATGAGTCGAAGGTTGCATTAAAAAATCTCGTGTAGTACGGCTGTAGTCAACAACAACAATATATATAAGGTTGTAAAGCATAAAAACACCTATAATACAGATTGTAGAAATAGTTTTCATTACGGTAACTACTCAAGAACAAATGCATAGAGGTGCTCAATAGTTTGGCCAAACCGTCAAACCGGCGGTCAATAATTAGGTAAATCGTTGACCTCGGTTCGAACTTGAACCAGAACCATAACCGCTAATAAGGTGGTTCGGTTCCGATTTGAGCATTTTTTTCAACCATGAATCAGAGATTCAAATCGCTGGTTTGTCTTTTTTTTTTTCCTTACACTTATAAAAAATCCATTTTCTAGTCAACAAGAAAAATACTTTATCTTATAAGTAATAGCCCCACAATTGCAATGGAGATATTAGTTGTTCTTGGATCTAGCAACAATTCGATAAATTAGTGATAACTTATATCTTTCTCCCTATCTGTGAAGCCCGACTCATTTAATCTTATAAGTATAGTTACGTAGTTCAGTTACTTGATATAAATGTATTTCATTCAAATAATTTTTATTTTATTGTAAGAATCTTTAGTTTTTTTGATATTTTGTCATATTCTACTTATTATTTATTATTAGTATTATTATTATTTTCAAGCATCTTGAATTGGCCCAATTTAAAACTTATATCTTGGTTGAACAACTCTTATAACCATCAAGTCCATTAAGCATTGATTAAAAGTCAAACCAGCCCATTGTTACAGGCTTAAGCCTAAAACTCAACCAACCTGGCCCATACCCATTTCAAACCATATAAATACCTAAACCCTAGCTTGAAGCCTCACTTTTCAGCATTTTACACACACACTCACGCAGTGTAAGGTGTTTGAGGGTTTTCTTCCTTCTCTCTCGTCATCACAGTGCCACCACCACGATGCCACTGCCACCATGAACTGCCACCCTTCCAAAGCTCTTCTTTCTCTCTTTATTTTCTTATTCTCCTTATGGTTTGCTCTTAGCTTGTTTGCCTCATCTCCGAGCGCTTTAGTAACCACCGCCGACTACCGCCCATGAGCGGCCGATTCAGGCGAAGCTCGGCGAAGCAGGGAAACCGCCGTGAGGTGTCAGTGGTCTGTTTTCTTCAAATCTTCTGCTGCCACTCACTTGCCGGTGATTCTCCGCCATCCAACCACCGCCGAGGCGCCGTAAGACACGGCTGAGGCTATTGTGAAGGGAAATCAAACCCAATGAAGAATTCCCTTCGGGGATTTCTTGGCCCTATTCAAACGAGATCTAAATCCCAAGTGGGTAAAATGGTTTCAATATAATTTAAATGAAAAGCCCATTTTTCCTTATATCTGAATTCATTATTGATGATTTCTTGAAGCACGTGTTCTTCTTGTTTTGATGCCTGGGTGATTTAGTTTCTGAGTTTTGGTTTGAAATCATCTTTAGAATGGCCGATAATTTAGGGGTTTAATTACTCTTGATCTGGTTATTAATTATCTTAAAAGCTAATTGGTAGTTGACAAATTTTTCTATAGAACCAGACAGGGCTCCATTACGGAGCCCTATATAACACATGTCATTCATCCCATCGTGCATTTATAAAAAAAGAAAAGAAAAATAAAAAGAAAAAAATGATTAAGGGTTCAGATGAATGCCATGTCATTTATAGGGCTCCATAATGGAGCCCTATCTGGTTCTATAGAAGAACCGGGTAGTTGACTTCATAAGGTGGTTATCTTGGTTAGATGATTTACGAGATTGAAACTTGGAAATTGGCTAATGAGGTAAGATAAAGGCCATATGGAGAGTTTAATCAAAATTAATTACTTGATAAGTTAAATAATGGTAATAATTTAAGGATGATTAATTAATTCCATAATTTTATTAAATAAATAAAGTAAGACCATAATGTTATGGAATTGATTTTAGTATCAACAGCCTGGACCTAGTAGATTGTTATTCATTTTTGTACTTTGGATATACTTTTGAGAATTATATAGAGTTTTGAACTCAATTGAAGATTTTAAAAACTTCAATTTGACCCCTCTAGTTATCAATTTAGTTCCTTGAAATTAAGTTTTGATTTATCCTGAATTGACCCCAAATCAGGTCCTTTGAAACTGCAGATTGACCCCACAAACTTTTAAAAGTACTTAAAATTATATTTTGACCCCTAATTACTTTATTAAATTTCCAAAATCGTACAACTTTCTTATTTTTGAGCCGAAATGGGTCAAACGACTTCAAAATGATTTCAAATTCAAAGCATAGCTTCTTTATGGCATCTGCATACGTAAGACGTATTCAAAATTATAAATTTACCCTTTGAACTTCAGATTTCAGGATTTGTGACCCGAACATCCTTATTATCTTATTGTGCGATGTAGACTATTAGTTACACTTTTAAGTGTCTTAGACTCTTAGATATTACTTTATTATATATTATATTTATAATTTTTATAATTATAATATATTTTAGAACTCAACATGGACTTTTAATCGGAAGTGGCGATGCATTTCGTATACTGATCGGAAACCTCGTAAAGCCATCGTAGTTATATGCCTGATTCTGGAAAGAACTTCAAAGAAGGTGAGTAAGACTTTCTTAAACTGGGGAGTTTGAAAATTCTCAAATTATAATGCATTGTTTGTGTTTATCTGCGAGTAAAATATTTTTAACTGGAAAGTTTGAGATTTTCCAAATCAAGAAGCACTTGTTGCTTAAACATATTTTCCTGTTTGTATAGTCTTTTGAAAACTAGTATTTTGAGGGAAGATATTCAAGAGTGCATTGCCTTTGTGCTTAGTCATAAATTCAATTATATGATTTTATATCAAAGATATCATTTGAACTCGACTGTTGTTGACGGTCTGTTATCGATTGTTACTGCCTGTCAGTTACTGTCTGTCTGTCTGTCGTTGTCACTGTCTGTCACGCATGAGTAGTTTGGACAATCAATCGAGTAGGTTGCCTATGGTTCTTGCTTGACTACTCGTGGTACCTATTCCCATTTTTCCTGGTCGGGTCGGAGACGACGACAGGATTTGGGTCGTAGATTGGGTATATTCTGGAATACGACTGATTCGTACATTTTTGTTACGAATTTGTACATAATTGAGTCTTATTTTAGTCTTTTTATTCCCTTTTTTAGGTTAAGAATGAGTTGAATTGCATCGTTTTGCATTTTTCGTCACTTTACTTAATTTTCCGATTTATTGATCAATAACTGGTCCAAACGAGAATAATTCTGTGATTTTCTCATACAGCTAGAGTGTCCGGTAGACTCAAAGCACGAAGATTGAAGGAGAGACACTCACAAGTATCCCAAAAGGACACACACCAATCGGATAGCTCATGTATCCGATCGGTGCAACTGTTTACGTGCACACCGAATGGGAAAGCTGGCGCACCGAGCGGACCCGGGGATAGTAGCTTTCGTCCGATCGGACAAGGCGTCTGACCGATCAGACAAGAGCGTTACGAACGCAGATTTCTGGAAATTTTTAGTTACGAAACGCCTGAAAATGTGTTTAAAACGGCAGAGGCAACTAGGGTTGGAGAGATTCGACTGAAGAGGCTGGAGAATAGGAGAGAACGAGAAATACATCAAAAGGTTGAGAGATTTGATACATCTCTCATACCTCTAGCATAAATCATACGATACCATCTCGACCCGTGATTCGCAGCAGCTGACATTCGACGCGAAGGTTCTGGGTTCATCATCATCGCTCGTTGAACTTAGTTCGAAGAGTCATAATTTCTAAACTTGTATTCTTAATCATTTTTAGAGTAGTTTGGTTTGATATTGAACGTGAACAATTGATGGTTGGTCAGATAATGTTTTGTTAAATAGATTTTAAGGTCTTGGTAATTTGTATTCATACCATTGCGGTTTTGGATTATTGTTATTGGATGAACTATTGTTCTTGGATTGAGAATAAAGTTGTGAAATGTTTAGTTGCAATTGTTGAAGCACCTAGAATTTAAATCTTGTTTGGAATTTGAAATGACTTCATATACTACGTGGTGATAGAATTTTTAGTGATTTTTGGTTGATAGAAATATTCGATTGATAGTCGTAATCGTTGTTTACAATCGTTAGTATGATGCCTAGTAGTTTGCTTTTGAATTACAATAGTCGTTTTTCTTATAACTTGTCAAGAGATTGAGACTCTCGAGACAAGGAGCGTTCGTCATTGTTTTAAATTATTGAAATATTTTCAAAACCCCACTTGACCGTGTGGTTTAGATTAGATGTGTGTTATTAGTATAATAAACATCGTTAAAATCCGATTCCCATTCCTCGAGAGATTGACCCGAGTTAACTCACTAGTCTACAAGTGACCCTGTTCTCTTGCGGGTGAACTTAAACCCCTTTCAAACGTAGACGAGTACTTGTTAACCGGAATTTAATTTTGAAAGGAACACAAAAGTTTGGCTCAAGATTTGGCTTCGTTGCCGGGGAATGGTAAAGGTGTTAAAGATGTTTATTTGTGTTATTGCTTATGAGTCGTAAAATTGTATAATTTTATTGTTTGCCACTCGATGCGGTGATTGTTTGTTGTTGATGCAAGGTCGAAGAAGCCTTAGAGGAGAATTGACCCCATTCATCAATAGCATCGAACGCGTGTCGAGACCGAGACAACTATTTCCTTCGACCGAAGGGAATCTTTTGGAAGCAAGTTCATCCAACATGGTAGAGAATCTACCTCTTGGAGGACGAGGAGGAGCGAATGGTGGAAGAGGGAGGGGACGAAACACCAAACCCCTCCTCGCGATTATCCATATGGAGTGCCACCCATTGACGATGAGCACGTACAAGAGCAAATGGATAATAACGAAGACGAAGAGCCAATAAATCCACCTCTACTCCAAAATGAAGAACCAAGAGAGCCAAACCAAGTAAACAACGGAGAACAACAACCAAGGGGCGATCATTAAATCATGATGCAAGAGAACCCTACTTACCAACAACCTCCTCAATGATTTCGAACCGAGAAGAGGCTCGAGCTTATAATAATCGAGAAAATAGAGAGTTCGAGCATAAAAATGGTGGTCATGGCGGGCCCGAGCCCCAAAATAACCAACGGAACCACCAAAGTCACGAGAACTTTGAACGAGAACGGAACTACAATCAAAATAGGAGGGAGGGACGTCCATTCAACGCATGGCAAAGGGAGAACTTTTGAAATGATGGATATGATGATTGTGGAAATTACGGGGAGGACCGTGATTATGGGTATTACGATGAGTATGGAGAAGAAAGAGATTATGGCGCATGAGCTAACTTCGGAGGAAGAACAGAGCGCCGATACCCAAATGAACGTCATCAAGGAGATCTCTTCTTTCCAACGATTGGATCATACTGCAGCGCAATAGTCTTAGGCCCCCGCGGCAAGAGACTATGATTTGAAGGCGAGTATCGTGAACCAACTTCCTACCTTTCACGGCATACTCAATGAGGATCCATTAAATTTCATTCGAGAATTATCTCGTGGTGGGAAGAATTCCGCATCTTGGACTGCATGAGGATCAATTGAGAATAAAATGCTTTCCTACGACCTTGAAGGACAAAGCGAAGCATTAGCTTTTGTCATTGCGGCCCAATTCTCTGACTAATTGGGAGATGGTGTACAAAAAGTTTGTGAGGTAGGTTCTACTCCGCTTAAACAACTGCAAAATTACGAAGAGAGATCACAAATTTTGAACAAATGGAGGGAGAATCATTCTACGAAGCATGGGAACGATATAAAGGTCTTTTGCAAAAATGTCCTCACCACAACAATAACGCCGAGATGGTGAATAATTACTTCCATGAAGGGCTACTTCCGGTCTACAAACAACAAGTAGAGGTGAAAGCCGGAGATTTTGGGGAATTGACCACCATGGAAGCTTGGGATTTGTTCGAGCATATGAGCGAAAAATCACAACAAACGAGTTTCCGGCTGAAGAAATTCAAAATACCAATTCCGACAATCTAAATCGAGGAGCTAACGAAGCAATTCGCGCTATTGACGAGTAAAATGAAGGGAGAGGAGAAACCTTCACCACCTACACCTTTGATGTGCGAAAAATGTGGAGCAGTGGGACATGAAAAGGACACGTGTAACGTTGTATTTGACGATGAAGAGGAAGGAGAGGTAAATGCCGTCCAAAATTATCAACCCAATAACAAGTATGTGAAGAAGTTTAAAGGGCAACACACCTCAAATTCGAATTATGTTCCGAATAACTCGAATTACGTGCCCAATTCAAAACAAGCAGACCCACAACCACCTCCGAACAAGAATCAAGGAGAGCCGAGTGGATACAACTCTTATCAAGGAAAAGGGAAAATTAGCTATTCGCAACTTCCTCCGCAACAATATCAAGCACCACAGCGACCGTACCAACAAGCGCCACCACCGCAATACCAACAACTTCCTCAACAACAATATCACCAAGTACCACCACAGCAGCAAACGCCACTTCCGATTAACCCCGATGACGAACTTAGACAATGGC
This sequence comes from Phtheirospermum japonicum, assembly GCA_014905375.1. NCBI lineage: Eukaryota > Viridiplantae > Streptophyta > Magnoliopsida > Lamiales > Orobanchaceae > Phtheirospermum > Phtheirospermum japonicum. The sequence continues at coordinate 290,192 of BMAC01000218.1, forward strand.
GTCAACAACTAGAGCATGAGACTCTACATAATCAGGAGGAAACACTTCGTACAATCGAGGAAGGCAAGCGTACGAGGAAGCAATTGGAGAAGCTAGAGATGATGATAGGGCAACTCTCGGCTTCTATGGCAAAAACGACAAGCGATCCAGGAAAGTTACCCATCCAACCCGAGCAATCAATGGTGGTACATGTGTTGCGAGGAGGGAAGTGAGTTCATAACGGAGTACAAGAAGTCGAGAGGGAAGACTCCGAAGACGAGCAAACAGTGGATAGACGAGATGAACAAGAGCCAAGTTCAAATGTTGAAGGAAGGACAATGGGTAAAATCCACAAATCAAGTAACCCATATGTTTCAGGATCATTGACGGGAACTTTTTAACCAAAAATAGCCGGAATAGATCAGAAAAATGCAGCCAAAGGCCTGACCGATCGGACTACCAATACTACGGGTCGGACTGGAGTCCAGAAAGTTTTGACCGACCGGTCTGAGAAGACGACTGACCAGACTAGAGTCCAGAATGTTTTGACCGACCACACCAATTCAAAGTCCGATCGGAGTAGAGGACAGGAGGTTTCTACCGACCGGACAAGTAAGACAGACCGATCGGACAAGAGAGCTGAAGAAGAATAAAGACCACAACGAATAATAAAGGACGTCGTACCGTTTCCCAACAACCTCAAACCAGCAAAGGAGAGCAAAAAGTTCATGGAACTTTACAATATGCTGAAGGACGTGAACGTGAACCTCCCACTTTTCGACGTGGTCAAAGCTATGCCGGCTTACGTCAAATTCTTTAAGGAACTTGCGTTAAAAGAGAGGAAAATGGAAGGAAATGAACGAATGATTTTATCTAAGGAGGTGAGCACGATTTTCCACCATAAATTGCCACCTAAGGCAAAAGACCCAGGGAGTTTTTGCATCACGATAACCCTTGGAGATGGGCAAAAAGCGCGCGGAATGCTCGACTTAGGGGCAGGAATCAATTTGATGCCCTTTGCCCTATACAAGCAATTCAACCTTGGGAGAATGAAGCTAACAATCTTACGGCTTCAATTAGAGGATCGTTCATTGAGGTATCCTTTGGGAGTGGTCGAAGACGTTCTAGTGGAGGTTGATACATTGGTGGTTCCCGTGGACTTTATAATATTGGATGTTGGAGAAGTGGATGCGGCAAGCAAGGAGCACACTATTCTATTGGGCAGACCTTTCATGGAAACATCGCACACGTTAATCGATGTGTGAAGAGGAAAGGTGACACTATCCGTACTTGGGGAATCAGTGACGTTCTCACTCAAAGATATACAAAATATTCCATCATCAATGATTGGTACCGATTGCTCTTACCTCGATTCGGTGGACCAATGTGTAAGCGAGTTGTTTGGCGTGGTACCAATTGAGAACTATGACACCGAGGACGACGAGCTTGATTTAAACGGGGAGGGGGTAGTCACTCTTTTCGAGATTAATGAGGCACCCATGATCAAGTCAACCATTGGACCCACCTTGGAGCCCAAGTTGGAACTAAAACCTCTTCCAAGCCATCTCAAGTATGTGTTTCTCGAGGCTAACGAAAGGAATCCGGTAATTATATTTGCGGAATTGGCGGATCATGAAGAAAGAGAACTCATCGAGGTTCTTAAAAAATACAAGAAAGCGATAGGATGGAGTATCGGTGACATCAAGGTGATAAGTTCGGTCACATGCATGCAACGAGTTGATCTAGAAGAAGGAGCAAAACCGATACGAGAGGGACATCGACGTTTAAACCCTATGCTTAAAGAGGTAGTCAAGAAGGAGATCTGCAAGCTAATCGAAGAAGGTATCATATATGCTGTCTTCGATAGCGAGTAGGTTAGTCCGGTACACGTCGTTCCAAAGAAAGGGGGTATCACGATCGTGGAAAATGAGAAGGGAGAAATCATCCCAACACGCTTAACCACCGGGTGGCGGATGTGCATTGATTACCGCAAGCTCAATGCAGCGACGAGGAAGGACCACTTCCCACTCCTATTCATGGATCAATTACCTGATAAGCTAGCAGGGCATGAGTACTATTGTTTTCTAGACGGACTTTCCGACTACTACCAAATTGCAATTGCTCCGGAGGATCAGAAAAAGACAACATTCACGTGTCCATTTGGCACATTTTCTTATCGGAGGATGCCCTTTGGCTTGTGCAATGCCCCAGCAACCTTTCAGAGATTCATGATCTCCATCTTCACCAAATTCATCGACGACTTTCTCGAAGTCTTTATGGATGACTTCTCGGTATTTGGCTCTTCCTTCTCTCATTGCCTAAAAAACTTAACTAAAGTACTTGAGCGCTGTGTGGAGTCGTACTTAACCTTGAGTTGGGAGAATTCGAATTTTATGGTAAAAAGCGGGATTATGTTGGGACACGTGGTGTCGAGCAAGGGGTTGGAGGTTGATAAAGCGAAAATCAACGTCATTGAAACTCTTTCGCCCCCGAAGGATGTTAAAGGAGTTAGAAGCTTTTTGGGACATGCGGGATTTTACAGACATTTCATTAAAGATTTTTCAAAAATCTGTCGGCCGTTATTTAAGTTGCTTGGGAAGGATTTGCCTTTCGAATTCAATGGTGAGTGTCTTAATGCCTTCAACATCTTGAAAGAAAAATTGACACAAGCACCAGTGGTAGTAGCACCGGATTGGTCTCTTCCTTTCGAGATCATGTGTGATGCTTCAAACGAGGCATTCGGGGCAGTTTTGGGCCAACGAGTAGATAAAATGCTGAGGGTCGTTTACTATGCTAGTTATATTTTTAATAGCGCCCAACGCAACTACACTACTACAGAACGAGAGCTATTCGCAGTTGTGTTCTCATTGGATAAGTTCCGTTCTTACATCGTCGGTTCCAAGGTCATCGTGCATACTGATCATGCAGCGCTTCGTCATTTGTTCACCAAAATGCAAAGCAAGCCTCGATTGATTCGTTGGATTCTTCTCTTGCAAGAATTCGACATTGAGATTAAAGACAGAAAAGGGAGCGAAAATGTAGTCGCTGATCACCTGTCCCGTATGCTAGTGGAAGGAGAGCCAAACAAGTCGAGTTTGTGGAAGATGTGTTTCCTTACGAAAGCACACATTCCATCGAAGAAATAAACGAACCATGGAGTTTCTTTTGGGACGATCCTTATCTCTACAAACGTTGCAAGGATGGGCTTTTTAGGATATGCATACCGGATGAATAGAAGATAGGCGTGCTAAGATTTTGCCATGACAAGGGAGGACACTTCAGAAGTCAGAAAATGGCCTTCAAAGTCCTCCAAGCCGGATTTTACTGGCCCTCACTTTTCACCGACGCATACCAATACTGCAAAACATGCGATAGGTGCCAACGTTCGGGAGCAATAGAGAAAAATGATAAAATGCCCTTAGTACCCAATCAAGTGATCGAGATCTTTGATATTTGGGGCATCGATTTCATGGGTCCTTTTCCGAGGAGTGGAGAGTACGAGTACATACTCGTAGGAGTCGATTACGTGTCAAAATGGGTGGAAGCAATTCCCACAAGGAGAGATAACTTAGAGATTGTCCTCAAATTCATCCAGGAGAACATCTTTAGCCGATTCGGAATGCCGAGAGTGATCATAAGCGATGGGGGCATCCATTTCTGCAATAGGTCCTTAAATCGACTTCTGAGCAATTATGGGGTGCATCACAAGGTGGCAACCCCTTATCATCCACAAACCTCTGGACAAGTAGAGACAAGAAACTGGCAAATCAAGGGTACTTTGGAAAAAACCATAAAAATGAACCGCAAGGACTGGTCATTGAAGCTAATTGATGCACTGTGGGCTTACCGTACAGCCTACAAAACGGTGTTGGGCATGAGCCCATTTCGGTTGGTTTATGGAAAAGCATGCCACCTTCCCGTCGAATTGGAGCATCGAGCGGAGTGGGCAATACAGACATTGAACCTTGATTTGGATGAGGCCGGAGGGTATAGGAAGCTTGAGCTAAGCGAACTGGAAGAAATTCGCAACGACTCTTATGAGACAGCATGGGCGAGTAAGAGGAAAATGAAGGAAGCACATGACAATAAACTCGTTCCCAAAAACTTGGAAGTCGGTAAGTTAGCTTTGCTCTTTAACTCTCGCTTCAAACTATTCCCAGGGAAATTGAGATCAAAATGGAGTGGGCCGTTCTTGATTACCGACATAAACGAATATAGAGCTGTGACTTTGCTTGATGAAAAGAGCAACTCAACTTTCCAATTCAATGGGCATCGTGTGAAAATGTATCATGGGGGACCTATCTCGCAGAAAGATCATGAGGTGGTGATACTCAATGACCCCCTTCAAAAAAGTAGAAGAACGTCTGAGGTATCGTCAAGCATAAGATGTTAAACGTTGCACTTCTTGGGAGGTAACCCAAGCTCTTCTTGTATATTTTTCTACTTTAGTGTATATATTTGTATTTTTCGTTGGGTAGAGTATTTGGCAGGTGCCACTGCAAGTTGAACGTGTGAATTATGAATTTCCAGAACTGATCGGTCAGTGACCTATTGACAACCGGTCGGACGACTCCAGGTAGGGGTGTCCAATCGGACAAGAACTGACATCGATCGGACAGTCCGTACGAAAGACTATTTCAAGAAGGTATTTACCATGCAAGGGAGGCCAAGTGGGTAAGATATTCTGACAATATCTTTTAAGGTAAGGAGGATCATTAATTTGGGGGGATTATTTTATTTTGATTGAGAGTGTATATTTTCTTTCCCCTTTTCTGGATTTGATTTGATTCTGAGAATCCTGTAACCTACCTCCTCAAATCCTATATAAACCCACCCCCCTGGACTCTTAATTCCACACCAAAATTCCCTTCTCCTCTTGAATATTTGCAAGCATCAACCGAGACAACATGAACCACCACAACAACGCGTATGGGTGGGTGTCGAGGAAAAAGCACGAAGACATGATCGAAAAGCTCGAAGAAGAAGCGGAGGAATACCGCCAACAAGTCCATAAGTTACAACTTGATCTCCATGAATGCCTTGTCGAAAAACTTGATTATACCAAGAACATTGAGCGTCTCCACCGTATCTTGGATGAGGCGGACGCCGAGATAATGCGTCTCAAATGAAGAATCATTGAACTTGAGGAAGATGTGAGGGATTTGTTCAACCTGGCCTAAAGATGTTCCATCGCCTAAGTAGACCAATAGGCTATTGAACGCTAGTGTTTATCTTTATGAATTAATGATGTTGGGGGG
>BMAC01000218.1:298843-310779 GCA_014905375.1 Phtheirospermum japonicum
CGCCAAGACCAAGACCCATTTTTATTCCCGAGGACAATTCCTCGACAGCAACTGATTTTGCTTGTGATCAAGTTCCCGACATTATGTTAGGAGCACATTCGGTTCGAAACGGCGATTCACCACCGAGATCACCACCACGCCCCGTTCGAACTGGGTATGGTAGTGAACCAAACAAATCACATTCGACCAGACGAGACGAAAGGAGAACGAAGGAGTTAACCAGCAGCAGAACATAATCAATCACCCACCCAACATGGAGAATTTGAGGCAAAACGAAGAGATGAACAACAATGTCATGCGTCAACAAAACATCGAGAACGTGGCATTTAGGAATGAGGATGTTTTGCAGCGAAATGCCTATGTTAACAATCAAAGGCACGTGAACGAGTGGTTGGAAAATCAAGATCATGATTACGAGCAAAACAATTTCGGAAGGACATACGAGCGCGAGCACCATCACGCGCATGATGACCAGTACGAGCGAGCTGATGACCGAGTTAGGGAACCAAGGGGAGATCAAGCACCAAGAAAGCGCGATTTAGCACGTCCAAAGGTTGTGCTTTATGGGTCTGCTATTGTTCTAGGCCCGACTGCAAGGGAAGTAGAGATTAAACCGCATCAAATTAATTTACTTCCGACTTTTCGCGGAAATGCCCACGAAGACCCTTTAGCGTTTTTGAACTACTTTATCGACGAAGTAGGCAGATTTGTAGGCCATGGCCTAAACCGGGAGGAGATGCAAATGATTTGTTTCCCCTATAGAATGAAAGACAAGGCGAAGACATGGTTACTGTCCTTAGAACCAAGGTCATTAACTGATTGGGAGATAATAAGCGAGAAGTTCCTAAATCAATACTATTCGGCACAAACAACGGGGCAAATTCGGAGGCAGATATCTAACTTCGAACAAGTGGAGGGAGGATTATTTCATGAAACATGGGAGCATTACAAATCACTTTTACAAGCATGCCCCCATCATAGCTATTCCCCCGAGATAATTAATCAYTTTTTCTTTGATGGTTTGTCGCCCATGGGAAGAGCCAAGTTGAAATAGCAGCAGGAGGAGATTTTGGTGATTTAACGGCCCGCGAGGCAAAACGAGTATTGGAGAAACTGAGTGAAGACTCTAGAGAGACCAACTCTCGGCCTCGTAAGTTGAAAGTTAATGAGATTTCAATCCCTGATCCTGACTTAGATGATGGAAAATTAGTCAAAGCAAAGTGCGAAGAGATATTTGAGGAGAAATTGGCATCTTGGAAGGCCGAGCGGGCAAGCAAGGCCTCTTCGAAGAAGACTAATGCGATGTGTCACCAATGAGGATCCCCCGAACATTTAGCCGATATGTGCCCGTTCAACAACGAACAACGAGGGGACGTCAACGTCATCCAGCACTATTCAAATCAACAACATTTGGGACAGAGACCACCACACATGCAAACACCTGCTACAGTTCAGTCGACTGATCAACTTTTAGTCTGGCAACAAAACCAAGTTGTCAAAACTATTCGGAACCGAGACGGCCTCACACATGTTCAGGAGGAAATGAAGGGAGTTCGAGATGATATGAAAGAATTGAGAACGATGATGGCTGAAATGGCTAAAAGTACTCTTGAAAATTCGTCGGGACTAAGAAGAGTGGAGTTAATGGTAGGACAATTGGCAACCGACATGGCATCATTGAAGAAGGATAAAAATACTCTTCCAAGCCAAACAGAACAAGCCTCAGCTATTCATGTGCTGAGAAGCGGGAAAGAAGTGGATAACTGCATCGAGCTAGAAAAGGAGAATGACGAGAAAGAGACCGAGACCCAACCTCCGGGAGCAGTGAAGAAAACGAAATCGAAAGCAACTGAAGACCCCATCGATTCCTTAAATTCTCCGCCCAAGAAGTTGACTGTTTATGATCATGTTCCCTTCCCAAGTCGCCTACGTCCGGCCAAGGAGAATAAAAAATTCATGGAGCTATATAATTTATTGAAAGATGTTAATATTAACCTCCCCCTGATAGAGGTGATAAAGACAATGCCGGCATTTTTGAAGTTTTTCAAAGATCTAGCATCAAAGGAAAGGCGTTTGGCTACAAATCAACATGTGGCTTTGATAAGAGATGTTGGTAATATATTTAAGAAACCATTGCCACCCAAGGAGAAGGATCCCYGGAGTTTTTGCGTAACTATTTCTCTCGGGAATGGACTAACGGTAAGAGGGATGCTCGATCTTGGCGCTAGCATAAATTTGATGCCCCACTCAATTTACAAGGAGTTTGACCTAAGACCGCTGAAGTCGACCACAATGAAATTACAGTTGGCGGATCGAACGATAAGGCTACCCTTGGGGATTGTGGAGGATGTCTTAGTATAAATAGACAAGCTAGTAGTGCCGGTTGACTTTGTCATTATGAATGTTGGTGACGTACAAAGGGAGAACCGAGAACACACCATTTTGTTAGGATGTCCATTCATGTCTACAACGCGCACGGTGATCGACGTACATAAGGGAAGAGCAACTATGTCCGTATTGGGCGAAACGGTGACGTTTTCACTTCAAGATTTTCACAAGAGTCCTGCATCGTTTGTTAAYYADYARTGTTCTACTATTGATTTAGTAGATTCTTGCGCGAATGAGCTCTTGAGCATCGACACGATTGAAGAGTTTGATAATGTAGAGTCATTTGATGATGGATTGCCCATGAAGTTTAACGTGCCTGAAAACGAGCCAAAGGTGGAGTTGAGACCACAACGAGATTGTTCGAAGTTTGCGCCAAGAGAAGAGATGAAGCCACCGCATTATCATTCAAAATGTGTTTCCCTCGACCCCTACAAGAATTTTAAACGTACAAAGAAAAAGGGCAAGGCTAATAGCAAGGATTGGACAAAGAAGAAGAAGAGTTCGAATGAAGTTTTTAACGAGAAGTTCAAGGTTGATCAACTAGTGTTGTATAATTCCGATCGTAAGTTTGATACAACCAAGTTTGAAGTCGCATTGAGTGGACCATTTTTAATAAAGGAGATGGATGAGTATGGAGTTGCCACTCTATACGATGAGAGTGCAAATATAGGATTCCAAGTCCACAAGCATCGACTTAGGCCTTATTACGAGAAATATATGAAGAGTCGAGATAGGAGCAAGAAGGAGTTTGTGGACCCACCACGAGCTAGAATTTGATCAAGTAATTGCGTCGAGCATATGACGTTAAATGTTGCGCTTCTTGGAAGGCAACCCAAGCATTGGTAATTTTTGTTTTATTTTCTTTATTTTATTTCTGTCTTTTTATATTGTGTCAATTGCCGTGGTATGTTTATGTGTGTGTTGATGTGCAGAAATATGATAAATCGCTTATTCTGAACAACGGTTATATAGCGGAAGCTCGCTACCGCAAGGCCTTACCGCTAGTTCCACTCGAGGCGTTAACGATAACGATCAACCACTGAACCTACCGCTTACCGCAGACATCATGGATTACGATGATTTCGTCGATCGAGGTCGTAATCCGACCCAAGTTAGCCGCAGTCCGGCAACCTTTTGATGAGTTGCAACCAAGCCATTTACGACGTTGGCCGCAATCCGGCCGTTTCAAATCCAAAAAGACGTGCCACCGGGCACTTGCACGTCGCAATTGATCACAATCTTATTTTGTTTGTTTGTTTTTGTTTATAGGTTTGTTCGGGACAATATAGTCACGCGGTCTAAGACGAAGGATAATTGCACATGCATTTTTAGAGCGACTCGGCCATCGAATTTTCAGGGATGTTTTCTTATCTCCCATACTCTTATTTTCTTTAATATTTATGACAATCAAGAGATTGCCAAGTTTTTAGGGAGGGGGGTGGTTGAGTATGGTTAGTGCAATTTGATGTCTTCGTTTTGAAATGCATATTTTTGATGTGATTGATCGCTATTTCTACGCTTAATTGTGTTTGTATGGCATGCCTGTCGAAGTTGACTATGTATGATTATTTGTTTTCGTCTTTGCGCGTGCATAAGTGCATAATTTCTTCAAAATTTATTATATATTGTAAAATGGTACTTGGACGCAATCGATTTCGAAAAACTTTAAAAGCAGCGTCATTTCAAAAAAAAATTCATGCAAAAAAGCCAGCGAGTAGCCTGAGTGTTTATCATCATTGCATGTGCTTGAACGAGTTACAGTCTTGATATCTCTTTGAAACCGCTGTGTGTAGTCGACTTTGAAAATGAAGTTAAGGCGCATATAAAACCTTATTDCYYCCWTWTRRATATATTTTTAGCCACTATAAATTCCGAATGAGCCAATCATAGCCAAATATCCACGCCTATAGCCATGAGTGTTGTTGAGACGACCCCTACAACCCATTAAAAGCGTGGGGTAGGAGTTCGTATTTTTATTGGTTATTTGAGTCTTGGAAACTTTTATTAGGAATTTATTATTTTTGTAATTAAGGACCACCATCATAAAAAATAAGAAAAGAAAGAAAAAAATTAATACCCCATAAAAAAGAATAAAAGGGGGATGATATAAAAAGAAAAATGAAGGATGGTGGATAGTGTTGATTAATTGCCTACGCGCTTATTAAGGCTTGAATTTTATTGTTTATTTTATGAAGCCTTATGTTTAAGAGGCAAAAGAGTTGTGATTAAGTGGTTTCTGAGCTTCAAGTCAGTTTTACGGTTTGCGAGTAAGGAATAGCCTATATTTAAAGGCTACGTTATGAGTGCTTAGTGAGGTTTTTATTTTTTGTACGAGGTGAAGCAATTTGCTTCTTGATTAGATTAGGGTGGGTGAGTTATTTAGCCACACGACTTATATATTCCACACACGTCCAAAAAGCCTTACACTACAACTCGTAAAGACCTTTTCTGATTCATAGTTTTGATAGCACACTTAATTTGCGATTGAGAAGAGATTGATTTTCGGTGCTTATTTATTGTGCATGTAATTGTATGATTTGAGTGTATACACATCCCATGCAGAAAATACTTGAGTGCTTTTGAGCGTACTTATATATATTATCCTTCGTGAGGAAGCATGATTTTATTTTGAAGCGGACAATGTAATAATGGTCAAGTGTTTGACGTTGCGTGACTTGTACCTATATTTTCAAAATTATCTATGTAGCAACGCACGACTCTTTGCTTGAACTTATTTTCATTCTAGTTATATTTTAAATTTATCGTTTGTTCGAGGACGAACAAACCAATAAAGCGTGGGGTAGTTGATTAGAGTAGATTTGTCCTTGTTTTTATTAATATTTTAGTACGTTTTTCTATTTGTTTTTGGTATAAGTTGGACGATTTAAGCATAATTCCGTATTTTCATAGTTCTGACTTATTTTACCGTATTTTAATCGTAATTGATGCAAATAGGTGATATTTCGTTGTTTTCACCTTACAGCTAAGTAACCGGGAGAGTTCAGCGCATAATAAATGAAGTTTGATGTTCAAAAAATAGGAGAACGAGCTTTCCGGCGAAACGAATAGCAAAAGATAGAGAGAGACGGAGGCAGACGCGCAGTCGCGTCGACTGACGCGACCATCGACGGCTACATCAACGCGAGCCATGGCCTGCGTCAGTCGACGCTACTTGCTGAAGCATCGATGTCGACGCCACTGTCGACGCTACTTAATGAAGCGTCGATGTCAACGCACCGATGTCGACGCAACATCGACGCTACTTGCTGAAGCATCGATGTCGATGCACTGATGTCGACGCAACGTCGACGCAACTTGCTGAAGCGTCGATGTCGACGCACCCAGTCGACGCACCCGCCCAGCCGACGCGCACGCCCAGGCAGCACCGACGCCGAGCAACAGCACGCGTCAGTCGACGCACCGTCGACGCACCATCGACGCGATGGCCCAGAATTCAGATTTTAGGTTTCTTGTGCGCCAAGACTTGCAATATCTATATAAACCCTTTATATTTCGGATTTTTGGGAGAACACACGACCCCCTTGGGTATTTTAGCTGATAATAACAATAATCCCACATCTCATAACGATATTTGAAGACGGAGATCAAGGATCGAAGAACAACGCGTCCAAAAACATCGAACTCACGTTCGGGATTCAATCTTCGCCCAAGATCGACGTGCAACTCCGGAATAGCTGGAGCTTTCTAATGGTTTTATTAGTTACAATAAGTTTTCTAAAATCTTAGTTAATTTAGTAGTTAATTTCTAGTTTAATTGTTAGTTTAATTCTTAGTTAATCTCTTAGTTAATTCTAGTTTAATTACTTTAATCGTTTTATGCTTGGAAATTGGATATTGGTTAATTTAGTTTGTTTATGCGAGTTGATTTATGCTTAATTATCTATTCTTGGATTCATATGATGCGATTGCTCAAGGGTAGTTATTATATTTATGCTTTAGATTCGTTGCTATTGGTTCTTAGTTCTTGAGTTCAAGTAGTTTAATTATTGCTCGTAGTTGATAATCTAGTTTAAAGTAATTAGTTTAATTAGTTTTAATTATTGCTTTAGTTTATAATGATCAATTCAATCTCTTTAATATCCCAAATGTACATTTATTTTATTTTGTAATTGAGAAAAACATCCGAAAGACCGAACAGTTGTTTCCTCGAGAGATACGACTCGAGTCAAACTCATCACCCTGCAGTTACCTCGTACTCTTGCGAGCAAACTGACGTGTTTTTAAATTAATTTATTAAAAAGGGGGTGCACAAAAGTTTGAATCAGGGGGTTTAAAGTATCTGTCTTAAATAAACGAGCAATTTTGCTCAAATTATTGAATAAATAAGTATTTTATGAATTATATTGCTCTTATTTGATTCTCGATTTTGAATTCTTGCAGGGCATCGCAATACATATATGTAGTAGTAGTAGTAGTAGTAGTAGTAGTAGTAGTAGTAGTAGTAGTAGTTAATAATAATAATAATAATAATAATAATAATAATAATAATAATAATAATAATAATAATAATAATAATAATAATAATAATAATAATAATAATAATAATAATAATAATAATAATAATAAATATATTTTAAAAAAACGGAGAACAGTGCAGACCGGCCGGTCAAACACCTCCATCGATCGCACAAAACTCACTGGACTGCAGTCCGACCGGTCAAGGTTCCAAACCGATCGGACAGCACCCACTGGACTCCAGCCCGATCGGACCACAGCACACACCGATCGGACGATGGCCCAGTTTATTATAAGTCTGTTAATTCAGACGCAAATTTCATAACCCCAACCCAAATCTTCTTTTTCCTTGCAGAGAAAAATCCAACAATTCGTCACTTTCAAGTTCAAAACTCGACAATCAAGATACACAACAAGTCTGATAGGTGACATGAAAACACTCAATTTCCACCGCCCGGAGAATTTGGGGGAATCCAAGCACAAACTCCTTCATATCTCACCAAGTTTCGCCAACGGTCCAAATCACAACGAATTCAAGGTATAATGGCTGGAACTCAAATCTATTGAGTTGTTTGGTGAGTAAAATTGCAGGTGTAGTGTTAATTGGAGTTGGGTTGCACGGATTGAATTTGAACTTGGTTGAGTTTTGGAAGCACATTAAGTGTTCGACAAAAGGTCTGTGAGAAGTTCGGGTCTTATTTTTGAAACTTTAAATTAGCTATGGCATCGTCATCTCGACCAAAACGTGGAAAGACCTCAAGCCAAGTCCCAAGCACCACCCGGGGTGGGGTAGCTCCCTTCGACCTCAAAGACGAGCGCGAGGTCACATTTTACAAATCCCTCATTAAACGGGACGTCTACCAACCCCGTTTCACCAGCCTCGAATTTTGGGAGGAGGAGATAAAACGGCAGAAAAATTCCTCAAGGGCATCGACGCCCTACAACTAAGGAAGTGGGTCGGTGTCCACCAACATGGGTATCGAACCCTTATGCTCGAGTTTTTCACAACGTTTCAAACGTTAGTCGATGGGAGCTTCGAGTGTCGATTCTGGAACCAAACATTCCACACATCAATTGGTGACCTCGATGAAATCTTTGGGATCGTTAGCGGGAAAAGTCCAAGACCGGGTTTCGAAATCGATGACTACAACAAGAATGATTGGTGGGCCGAACTTTCAGGAGCACCACCGGAACCCGGATGCCATCTCAACTTGACGTCCTTACGATCCAGTGCCGTGTATCTTACGTATAAATTTTTCATGCAAGTATTCTTGGGGAAAGAGGACGCCATGAGAATTTCGGCCACCGAGTTGAAAGCATTGTGGATTGCATACCGTCGAGGTAACACAAACATTTACCCACTTTTGATTGCCACGATCGAAAATGTCCAACAAGTTCGAGACAAGAAAACGGCAAAAATTACCCTTGGAGCCTTTATCACGGTACTCGCTGAACACCACGGTTGCGATCCATATGAAGACGACATCGTTTACCCGAGTGTGGGGATGATAGTCGAAACCCGAATGAGTAACGGCCAGAGCATTTCTATTCCGACATTCATGATGCTCGAAGACAAAAAGCGAGCCGAGTTAGTTGAGAATTCCGATATTAACGATACCGACGATGAGGATGATAATGACGAGGAGAATGAGGAGGGTGATGGGGATGAGACTATGAACGAGGGCAATGGAGGGAATGGGAACACCGGTCCCATACTTACGAGCATGATGACTATGGAGGCGGCATTTATTTCTCCGACGAGCAGTGGCAGCAGCAGCAGGACTTCCAAACGCGTATGATTGCTCATATGGGGGAATTACGCATTCACCAAGAGGAGCAAGCGAGGAACGCTCAACAGGATGCCTGGGCAGCTAGGGAGGAAGCTCGAGAGGAGGCTCGTTACTTCCGGAGCACGTTGACGAATTTGGGCAACAGCTGGGCAGAAACTTCTTATCATCTTGCCCGACTGTCCGGAAGTGTTGAGGCAAATCATCAACACCTCATTCAAATTGATGAGCGCCTTTCCCATCTCGAGCACCGCTACCCACCTCCACCTCCGGACGACATGGACCAATAGGCGGGCCCATGCCCCAAATGTATCACCACTCTATCCTACTTTTATCATTTTTTTTAGGATATTTGATATTTATTTGGGTTATTGTAACATTATTTCCTTTTATGTTTGCTTGATGATAACTTTGGTTAACTCGTGGTTTATTCATTTGCATGCGTTGGGTTCTTGACATTTTTCTATTCCCTATGATTCATGTTCGTGTTTTAGCAACCAGGAGTTTGCTTGATCTTTCAAAAAAGGGGGGGGGGACTGGCAGTCCGATCGGAGAATAAAGGTTAACTGATCGGTCAAAACCTTCTGGAATCCTGACCGATCGGATTCTATTCTTGACCAATCGGACATTGCACTACTGTCCGTTTTTGGGATTTTAAAGTCCATGCATGCTTAAGTTGAACCATTTTTGAGTAGCATAGTCACAAATTCGTAACATAACAATGGTCAACCATTTACGTCAACTTTTGTTGAATATTTGACCCTGCTTAATCATGTTTATATTGGCATGCCGGTCGGAATCATGTGTTATGTGGTGTAAGGATTAGAGTCTTTTGAGCTTGTTTTAAAAGAAAAATCTTCAAAAACTACTTATATGTATTTAAAACAACACTTTATCGTTACCAATTTTGCAAAACTCTTAAAACTCGATCACCTCGTTTTCAAAAGTTTGAATTTAACCTTGTAAGAAGCCTTGTGTGTTTTTCAGCATTGCGTGTTGTGATTCGATAAGTGTTTTGAGAAGTCTCTTAATTGCACGAGTACATGGAATTTCGAAAATGACGATAGGCGCATATAAAACTCGATTCCAGCCTTACTCATAAATAGAAACCACTTAAATTCCCAATAAGCCCCCTCGAGCCTTCTATTCCATTTCCTTGATCGCGACGAGCTTTATTGTAGCTCTTATTTCGAGAAAATCTGTAAAATGAGAGTTTTATCTGATCATTGGTTACGACGATCGAAGGGTAAGAATTAGCGAGTGGTATATATATAAAAAAAGGGGAGGGATAAATTAAAAGTGCTTAAGTTCATAACGGAACCACAAAAAATATAATTAAAAAAATTATAATATAAAAAAAATAATAAAAGCCTATTTATAAAAGGTTAATATTAGGGTTTTAGGGGTTAGAAATAACCTTAGAAATGAAAGGCTAAGAAAAAAATGTATATGGTTGTTTGGGAAGGATGAGGAACGAATTATGCTCTATGCTTTAAGTTAAGAATGAGTGAGTTATTGATTGCGTTTATTCGCAAGTTAGCCACACATCTATATATATGACATACCTTACCAAAGAGCCTACACTACAACCCTTACAAGTCCTAATCTGATTCTTGATTGAATGTGCTCACTTATGCGATGAATGAGTCTTTAATTTTCACGAGTTGTTGAATACATGGTTATATTGATCCGAGCGTATACACTTACCTTTTGGAAAACACGAGCGAATGAGTGCACCATTATATATTCCCCTTTTGAGAGGACGCATTCTTTTGATTTCAAGGCGAAACAAGTAATACGAGTTAGCTTCATGGTTTTCGACAAAAGTGTTTATAATTTCAAAACTAAACTATATGCACAACATGACTCTAAACTCTTACTATCATCACTTCTCTTGATTTTGATTCTTTCGTTTGTTTGAAGACGAACAAACTAATTAAGCATGGGTTGGTTGATTCGTACATTTTTGTTACGAATCTGTACATAATTGAGTCTTATTTTAGTCTTTTTATTCCCTTTTTCGGGTTAAGAATAAGTTGAATTGCATCGTTTTGCATTTTTCGTCTCTTTACTTAATTTTCCGATTTATTGATCAATAATTGGTCCAAACGAGAATAATTCTGTGATTTCCTCATACAGCTAGAGTGTCCGGTAGACTCGAAGCACGAAGATTGAAGGAGAGACACTCACAAGTAGCCCAAAAGGACACACACCGATCGGATAGCTCATGTATCCGATCGGTGCAACTGTTGACGTGCACACCGACCGGGAGAGCTGGCACATCGAGCGGACCCGGGGACAGTAGCTTTCATCCGATCGGACAAGGCGTTTGACCGGTCAGACAAGAGAGTTACGAACGCAGATTTCTGGGAATTTTTCAGTTACGAAATGGCTGAAAATGTGTTTAAAACGGCAGAGGCAGCTAGGGTTGGATAGATTCGGCTGGAGAGGCTGGAGAATAGGAGAGAACGAGAAATACATCAAAAGGTTGAGATATTTGACACATCTCTCATACCTCTAGCATAAATTGTAAGATACTATCTCGACCCGTGATTCGCAGCAGCTGACATTCGACGCGAAGGTTCTGGGTTCGTGACAAGCCCGAGGATTTTACGCATCTTTTGGAGTGCACTTGTTCGTCATCATCGCTCGTTGAACTAAGTTCGACGACTCGTAATTTCTAAACTCGTATTCTTAATCATATTTAGAGTAGTTTGGTTTGATATTGAACGTGAACAATTGATGGTTGGTCAGATAATGTTTGGTTAAATAGATGTTAAGGTCTTGGTAATTTGGATTCATACCATTGCGGTTTTGGATTATTGTTATTGGATGAACTATTGTTCTTGGATTGAGAATAAAGTTGTGAAATGTTTAGTTGCGATTGTTGAAGCACCTAGAATTTAAATCTTGTTTGGAATTTGAAATGACTTCATATACTACGTGGTGATAGAATTGTTAGTGATTTTTGGTTAATAGAAATATTCGATTGATAGTCGTAATCATTGTTTACAATCGTTAGTATGATGCCTAGTAGTTTGCTTTTGAATTACAATAGTCGTTTTTCTTATAACTTGTCGAGAGATTGACACTCTTGAGACAAGGAGCTTTCTTCATTATTTTAAAATATTGAAATTGAGATCTTTCAAAACCCCCCTAGACCGTGTGTTTTTAGATTAGATGTGTGTTATTAGTATAATAAACATCGTTAAAATCCGATTCCCATTCCTCGAGAGATCGACCCAAGTTAACTCACTAGTCTACAAGTGACCCCGTTCTCTTGCG
>BMAC01000218.1:311563-335572 GCA_014905375.1 Phtheirospermum japonicum
AGCGAACTTAAACACCTTTCATACGTAGACGAGTACTTGTTACCGGAATTTAATTTTGAAAGGAACACAAAAGTTTGGCTCAATGACGTACTCTGGGTTTTAATCCCATAGCTAAAGGGACGTCGAGCCTACTAGAGGGATAAGAAGATTAGGCTCAATGATTTATTTCATCTTAGCCTTAAAACCCAAGGCAAAGCTTCGAGATTAAACTAAGAACAAGAGAGCAGAAAATATTCCAAAACCAAGTTTGGGTTGGGAGGAGGTACCCTTCAAAATGAAAGAAGTCTCCTATTTATATTACATTTAATTGGGGTTTAAATGGGCCAAATTAGACCTTAAAGCCTTTAAAATCCCGGGTTTGACTCGATTTTGACCCATGGCAAGCCTTTTTGGCACATTTGGGCTTGTTTGGCTCGACCATGGCTCGCTTTTGGCCGAGATGGCTCGGCCATGGCCGAGCCTGGGCGCCGCTGGGCGCAGTGTGGTCGGCAGGCTGGGCTGGTGTAGGCGACATCCTGGGCGAGCTGCTGGGCGCGAGCAGGCGTGATGCTAGGCGAGAGCCTAGGCGCTGGGCTTGGCTGCTGCGCGCGGTGCTAGGCTGAAGATTAGGCGAGAGCCTAGGCGGGTGCCTAGGCGAGCGCTGGCGAGAGGTTGGCGCGGCATGCGGGAGTTACGCGCGCCTGCGCGCAGGCGTTGGCAGACTGGCGCGGCGCTTGCGCGCGCTGCTCGTCAGGCGCCGAGCGGGACTCGGCAGGCGCGCGGGGCGAGCTGCTAGGCGTGAATTTAGGCTGATGCCTAGGCGTTGGAGCTCCTAGGCGTGGCTTTAGGCAACGGTAGGCAAGCTAGGCTACCATTCCAGGGAGTTTGGCAATTTTGTAGCATCTCCTCACCCAATTAGGCATGTACTTAGGCAACTCTAGGCTAGAGCCTTGGTCTCCATGCCTTAGCTTGATTTCTCACCTTAATTCACCTATCAAATGAAGCTTTAAAATATCAAAGCCCAAGAATTAAACTAAACCTCCAATTAATTGAAACCATTTAACCCAAATAAACATAAAATTGACAAGAAACATGAAAAACAACAAAACTAGAAAAACAACTTAAAAACCTAAATTAAACGACATAAAAACCGTTAAAACCACAATAAAACTCTAATTAAAAATACGATAAAAACACAACAATTACATGCAAAACAACTACCCCACACTTATCGGTTTTGTTCGTCCTCGAACAACGGAGCAAAGTTAAACCTCCTCAATGCAATTTCCATAAAAATGCAAGCAAGCCGATAAATCACACAAGGCTACTCACTAGTTTGCACCGAATTTGGGAGCAAAATCAAAAGAGCTTTTAGAGTTTTGCAATCTTTTCATGAGAAAATGTTGATTATATATATATATATATATATAGGCGGGTTTGGACGAAGCACAAAAATTCAACCCTTCACGCAAGAGGCCATAAACATGCAAAAACCCGACAAGTAAACTATTCAAACCTCCAAGCACGTGGAGTTGTTCAATAATGTAATAACGACTCAAAAGACACAAAAATTGACTCAACTATATAAATGCGCAAATAGTAAGCGTCACTTCGCCAAGGCTCGAGTCAAGAACAACAAAACATGCTTTTCGACACCGGACCCTAACCACCTACCCACCCCACACTTAAACCATGCATTACCCGCATTTTAATGAAATCAAGTAAAAGAAGGGTGAATAGAAACTTCCTTAACCAAGCGAGTTTTGAGTCGAGCTCGGTGGGMTCCACCTAGTCATCTAAGCAATCCAATCAAAAATCAAGCATGGCTAGTATCTCCCGGCTTAATGAACGCTACTAACTTATCAAATCGCCCAATATTGAAGTCGAAAAACCAAACCTAGAAAAGAAAATCACACGAAATTAAAAACTCAATATGTACACGAATCACAACAAAATATTTTTTTTTTATTTTTCAAATTTTCAAATGTTTTTAGATTTTTGAATTTTTGAATGTTTTTGGATTTTTCAATAAAAGAAGGAAAGAAAGAAATGGAAAGAACTTGGGTTGCCTCCCAAGAAGCGCTTGTTTTACGTCATTAGCTTGACGTACTCCCCTTTGATTAAGTAGGAATTGTAGCGGGGGGATCAACCAAAGCCATCACTTCCTCGTCGGGTGGCAAGAGGAAGCCATGGCGATAGGGTTTAACTCGGTGCCCGTTCACTAGGAAATGATTGAGATGCGGGGTCGACCAACGTGACCGCTCCACTCGGATTAACAAACTCGATGGTGTAAGGACCCGTCCATTTAGACTTCAACTTTCCGGGATGGAGGGCTAAGCAAGAATTGTAGAGTAAAACGGGCATTCCTACCTCAAGATTTTTCGGAATTAGCCTCTTGTCGTGAATACATTTCGTCCTTTCCTTGTAGATTCGAGCATTGTTATATTGATTATCTCTAAGCTCGTCCAACTCCTCTAGTTGCAAAATTCTTTCGAGGCCGGCTTCATTCAAGTCCAAATTAACGGCTTTTATTGCCCAAAACGCTTTGTGCTCAATCTCCACGGGCAAGTGACAAGTCTTCCCAAAGGCCAAAGCATAGGGGCTCGTGCCTAAAACCGTCTTATAAGCCGTCCGAAGGGCCCACAATGCATCGTTTAGCTTTCTTGACCAATCCTTCCGGTTAGGTTGCACCGTCTTTTCTAGCATGCTCTTAACTTGTTTGTTACTTGTCTCGACTTGCCCCGAAGTTTGGGGGTGATATGGCGTAGCAATATTGTGCTTGATCCCGTAGATCCTCATAAGTTTCTCAAAAAGCTTGTTGCAAAAGTGGCTACCACCATCACTTATTATGACTCTCGGGAAGCCAAAACTAGCACAAATGTTTTCTTTCACGAACTTGACGACAACCTCGGCGTTATTCTTTCTTGTGGGGATGGCCTCGACCCATTTAGAAACGTAATCAACCCCCACAAGGATGTACTCAAATCCATCAATTGAATTCGGAAATGGGCCCATGAAGTAAACTCCCCAAACCTCAAAAATCTCGACCGCTAAATTGCCCACTAAGGGCATCTCGTTCCTTTTTGAAATGCTCCCCGTCCTTTGACATCTATCACAAGTTTGAACGTGAACTTGAGCATCATAATGGAGAGACGGCCAATAGAAACCCGAACTCAAGATTTTAAGTGCCGTTTTCCTTCCCCCAAAGTGCCCTCCGGCTTGATGATCGTGACAAAGAGTTAATAGCTCTTGTATCTCTTCCTCGGGCACACACCTCCTTATCATACCATCTTTCTCCACTTTGTACATGAATGGATCGTCCCAATAAAAACTTTGGCACTTAGCGAGGAAGCGTTTCTTTTCTTTCCAATCCATATCCAGCCGAAGCTCACCATTTTCCAAGTAATTTGCATAGTCGGAATACCAAGGCGCTTGGCTCACTTTCATCAAGTTCTCGTGTGGCAAATCTTCTCCAATTTCTACCCCTTCTCCTCCCTCCATGACCAACCTCGAAAGATGATCGTCTACCACATTCTCACACCCCTTCCAATCCTTGATCTCAATATCGAATTCTTGAAGCAATAGGATCCAACGAATGAGACGGGGTTTTGCTTGGGGCTTAGAGAACAAATATCGCAATGCGGCATGATCGCTATGCACCACAACTCGTGATCCAACAATGTAAGCTCGAAACTTCTCTAAAGCAAAGATCACGGCCAATAGTTCTCTCTCGGTCGTCGTATAGTTCTTTTGTGCATCGTTGAGCATCAAGCTTGCATAATACACCACTCTCAATAYCTTGTCKACTCGTTGGCCAAGTACGGCCCCCACCGATTCACTRGATMCGTCGCACATAATCTCGAAAGGCAAGTTCCAATCGGGAGCTACGACAATGGGGGCGGACACAAGGCTCTTCTTAATTGCTAAAAACGCATCCTTACAAGCTTCGTCAAATTCGAAAGGGATTTCATTACTCAACAACCGACACAAGGGGCGGGCAATTTTTGAGAAATCTTTAATAAACCGCCGATAGAAACCGGCATGCCCAAGAAAACTCCTTACATTTTTCACATTAAGGGGAGGGGGTAATTTTTCGATAACTTCCACTTTAGCTTTGTCCACCTCAATCCCCTTTTCCCGAGGACTATCCCACTTCGAACCATGAAGTGGCTCTTCTCCCAACTTAAGGTTAAGCTCGTCTCTTCACACCGAGTTAGCACTTCTTCAAGGTTCCTCAAGCATTCTTCAAACGAGTCCCCATATATGGAAAAGTCATCCATGAAGACTTCAAGATACTTGTCGATCATGTCGGAGAATATGGATAGCATGCATCGTTGGAAAGTCCCCGGGGCATTACATAGTCCAAACGGCATCCGACGGAAAGCGAAAGTCCCGAATAGACAAGTGAACGTCGTTTTAGCTTGGTCCTCGGGTGAGATAGCAATTTGATAATAGCTCGATAATCCGTCCAAGAAACAATAAGAGTGGTGGCCGGCTAATTTGTCCAACATTTGATCGATGAAAGGAAGGGAAAAATGATCTTTCTTTGTGGCCGCATTCAACTTCCGAAAATCGATGCACATCCTCCACCCCGTCGTCGCCCGTGTAGCCAATAACTCGCCCTTATCATTCTCAATCACGGTAATGCCACTCTTTTTAGGGACCATGTGCACGGGACTTACCCACTCGCTCTCGGCAATCGCAAATATCAAACCCTCCCTCAACAACTTGAGTATTTCTTCTTTCACAATCTCTTTAAGGTTTGGGTTCAATAGCCTTTGGAATTCACGAGAGGGCTTGGCGTCATCCTCTAAGACAATGCGATGCATGCACGTCGAAGGGCTAATTCCCTTTATATCACCGAGGCTCCACCCAATAGCACCTTTGTGAGATTTAAGCACCTTGATCAACGTATTTTCCTCTTCTTCATTTAGATGGGCAAAGATAATTACCGGCTTACTCTCCTCCTCCTCTAAAAATACATATTTGAGGTGAGATGGGAGAGGCTTTAGCTCGGGCTTGTGCCTCCTCTCACCCTCATCGGTGGATAGCTCAAACAAATCAATCATTCCCTCAAGGTATTTGTCGAAGGTTTGAATCGGCTCGACGGCTTGTTTCACATCAACAATCTCCACCTCCCCCTTCAAAAATGTGTCATTGTCCTCAATGACACTTATACAAGCACTCTCATATAGGCTCGGCGGAATACACGATTCGATGTCACGCTCATAAGCTCCATTAAACTCAAAATCACCACTATCATCATCCGCCGGCTCGATTATCTCATCATACGCATCCACCAAGAAAATTTGCTCAACCAATTCTTGAATTTCATCAACGAGAAGACAATCCGCATGAAAGATGGTCGAAGGAATCGATGGCAAATTGGTCATAGAAAATGTAACCGACTCTCCCGCCACGGACAAGGTGAGGTTCTGCTTTCCAACATCAATGAGGCATTGTGTGGTGGCCATGAAGGGGCGACCGAGTAAAATGGTATTCTCGGCACCATCGTTGGAAACCATACCCACATCAAGAATAACAAAATCCACCGGGACCACAAGCCCTCCAACCTTCACGAGCACATCCTTCACAACCCCCTTTGGATATCGAATCGACCTATCGGCCAATTGTAAGCAAATTCTCGTTTCTTGCAAGGGAGCTAGCTCCAATTGCTCATAAATCGAAGACGGCATCAAARTTATCCCRGCCCCGGAATCAAGCATACCGTTTGTGACTTTACCATTTCCGAGCGTAATATCGATARAAAAAGATCCGGGATCCGCCATCTTGAGAGCCAAAATRGAAGGATCACAAACAACACTTGCCTCTTTAGATAACACAATCGTCTCATTGGGGGTGCTCATGAGCTTCTTGGAAGAAAGTTCTTTGAAAAATTTGGAGTAAGCGGGCATGTCCCGGATGGCGTCTAACAATGGAAGGGTGATGTTGACATTAGACAATGTATTGTAGATCCGTTGGAATCGATCGTCTTTCTTGGTATTTTGAAGCCGAGATGGATAAGGCGGAGAAGTCTTTAGAATCGGTGGATTATAAGCATTCGAGGATTTATGCAAGGCATCGGGGCATTCTTTTGTCGGCAAGGCACCCACGGGGGTAGAAACGGGAGTATCAACAACGGGCGAAGTAGCAACATTCTCATTCGCGGACGGTGGAGCCACTTTGTTATCGATAACCCGGCCACTTCGAAGAGATGTGATCGCATGGGCATGTGATGGTTGGCTCGGTAGTTTCCCCTTTTCATTGGCTTGCTTAAGCATATTCACATCGGTAGCCAATTGGCCAAACTTTGTGTTTAACCCATTCGTCGTGGCCTCAAGAGCGGTGAACCGAGCCTCAAAAGACGTTGTCAAGGATTGCAATTGTTGCAATATCATGGTAAGATTTGGATCGGAGGCCGGTGGCGGAACATTCGTCGGGGGAGATGGTCGAGAGGGGCCCAAGTAAGGGTTTGAATGTCCAAAGCCCGGATGCATGCGATTGCCCGGATGATATGGGGGATTTTGATTTGATGGCCGAACAAAGGGTGGACGAGAWACACCGTGGCCCGGTTGATAGCCTTGAACCCCAKAAACGRCCTCCGATTGAGGCACCGGCATATAAAGAGAGGGATTTGACGGGCAATAAAGTGTCTCATGCCCAACTAAACCACAAGTCAAACAAGAAGGATCCACGGTCGGAGYCGACACCTTAGCCATTTGAGCTTTAATAGCYGCCAACTCTTTTTCTAACTCAATCTCTCTCGGGGACGGAATCTCATTCACATCTTTAACCTCATTAGCACTCGAATATAAAGCCCGGGACGATCGTTGTTGGGAATTCTCGGCAAGGGTAGTGAAAACTTTGAGAATCTCGTGAGGGGGTTGTTCAGTCATGTTTCCACCGGCCGTCGTATCCACCATATATTGAAATTGAGGTTCTAAGGCCTCATAGAACGTTTGGATCAAGAGCTCCTTAGGTAAGCGATGGTGGGGGCAACTATCAAGAAGTTCCTCAAATCGGGCCCAAGCCGAACAAAATGGATCATTCTTCATTTGTTTGAACAAAATTATTTTCACCCTCAAGGCGGCCGTCTTTTCCATAGAATAGTAATGATCCAAAAACAAGGCCGAGAGTTCGTCCCAAGTGTGAATCGAATTTGGTGTAATGCCCATGAACCACGACAACGCTTTATCTTGCAAGGCATAGGAGAAACAATGAAGACGTAAATGCTCCAAACTCATCATATTAGGTCGATGAAAACCCGAGACTTGCCACATAAATTGACGGAGGAATTGGAGAGCATCTTCTTTTGCAAATCCATGAAAAATTGGGAGTCGAGCAAAATCAAGGGAACGGATATCAATTGCCATTATCTCGGGAGGCAAGGTAATGCAAGAAGAAACTGGAGCACCCACAAAGGCCTTACTCACATCTCGCATAGTACGGATGGGGGCATGAGCATTGGGATTCAAACCACCAAAACGGGCGTAAAGATCGGGAACATCATTTCGGACCTCATTAACGGCTTCTCCAAACCCAGGGCCACCATTATAACCATACGGATTCATATTCGGCATAGGATTATAATTATGCAAGGGAGGACTACCACACAGACCGGTATTCGGGTTCAGAATAGTTGGAAAATGTTGAGGAGTTTCATACCCATACGAACCGGGAGTCGGGGCTCCATAACTAAAACCGGATCCATTAAACCTGACATGGTTTGCACCATGCCCTCCCATGCCGGGTTGACCGAAGCCTTGAGAACCGGGGACAATTTGGTTTGCACCTTGCCCTCTCACAAGTCCCATTCCAACCGAACCACCACCATTCCCAACATGGTTTGCACCATGCCCTCCCATGTTGGGAACAAAGCCTCCATTAAAAGAAGTAGGGAAAGAAGTATTACCATGGTGTTGGCCCGTGGCGTGCCCTTGAGTGGTAAAACCACTCCCTTGAAATCCTAGAGCTTTCTCGGGAGGTGACGGGGGAATGTGGCTAGATAGCCCGGTCTTGTCACTTGCGTCGAGCTCCTCATGAACTCCGGGCTTGGTCGAATTAGAACTTTGAGGGTCGGCCCGGGGAGATTTCCCGATAGGGTCGAGAAACGGGCCCTTGTTTGGAAGATTGTTCGCCATATGAAAATCAAGAAGTAAGGGATGTCGAAGACGTCGTAATCGTTCGGGGTTAGAAGTATAAGGGAATAATTCATGGCCGAGCGAACGATGACCTTGCATACACTCAAAGAAATCGTCAAATAAAAAGGAAAGCTAAAAACACAATGAAACGACAATTAAATCGAAGGCCTTAACAAAGTCGTGTCGCAATGGCGCCATTTTGTTTTCATAGTTTTCGTGGTGTTGAAATAAATCAACAGGTTCATGGCTTGGTATTATCGGAATTCGATTCAATTGCAAGTTTCAAGGTGTTTCAAGCTTGAAAAATAAAAGAAAGTTGAAAATAAAGCAATTAAAATATCTAACTATTCTAAAAATTGAAATAACAAGTGGGTAGGATGCCTCGTCGGATGCCTTAACATGAAAATGCAAGCAAGTAATGAAAATAAGCAAGAAAATGCAATGTTTCACCGAGTACAAGCATGCAAGCACAAGGTACAACTATGCATAAAAACTCAAATAAAGATAATTAGCAAAAATTGAAAGCATGGATGTAAAGAGCAATAAAAGTTGACGTGAAAGTTTAAAACTTTAAGGAAAAGAACAAGAAATGAAGAGTAGATCTAAGATTCCATCTCAAACTATGCATGAAAACTAAATTGCAAATAAAGCATATGAAAAACTCAAGATTAAAATGATCAAGGACCCGATCTATAGCCTAGATGTGTCACTCATCAAGATTCTATAGTCAATTCTCAAGATCAAACAAGGAATCAAAGAGCTAAGGCAAAAAGCATAAATTGAAGAACATGCATGAAATTGAAGAAGAAAGCATAAAATAAAAGAAAGCTTACTAGAATTAAATTGAAAATCCCAAAAGCTTGATTTAAATTGCAAGGAATTAAAAATCCAAAGGATTATTTGGATTCATCTTGAGCTTACAAACCCAAGGCAAAGCTTCGAGATTAAACTAAGAACAAGAGCGAGAAAATATTCCAAAACCAAGTTTGGGTTGGGAGGAGGTACCCTTCAAAATGAAAGAAGTCTCCTATTTATATTACATTTAATTGGGTTTAAATGGTCCAAATTAGACCTTAAAGCCTTTAAAATCCCGGGTTTGACTCGATTTTGACCCATGGCAAGCCTTTTTGGCACATTTGGGCTTGTTTGGCTCGACATGGCTCGCTTTTAGCCGAGATGGCTCGGCCATGGCCGAGCCTGGGCGCCGCTGGGCGCAGTGTGTGGTCGGAAGCTGGGCTGGTGTAGGAGACATCCTGGGCGAGCTGCTGGGCGCGAGCAGGCGTGATGCTAGGCGAGAGCCTAGGCACTGGGCTTGGCTGCTGCGCGCGGTGCTAGGCTGAAGATTAGGCGAGAGCCTAGGCGGGTGCCTAGGCGAGCGCTGGCGAGAGGTTGGCGCGGCATGCGGGAGTTACGCGCGCCTGCGCGCAGGCGTTGGCAGACTGGCGCGAGCGCTTGCGCGCGCTGCTCGTCAGGCGCCGAGCGGACTCGGCAGGCGCGCGCGGGCGAGCTGCTAGGCGTGAATTGAGGCTGATGCCTAGGCTTTGGAGCTCCTAGGCGTGGCTTTAGGCAATGGTAGGCAAGCTAGGCTACCATTCCAGGGAGTTTGGCAATTTTGTAGCATCTCCTCACCCAATTAGGCATGTACTTAGGCAACTCTAGGCTAGAGCCTTGGTCTCCATGCCTTAACTTGATTTCTCACCTTAATTCACCTATCAAATGAAGCTTTAAAATATCAAAGCCCAAGAATTAAACTAAACCTCCAATTAATTGAAACCATTTAACCCAAATAAACATAAAATTGACAAGAAACATGAAAAACAACAAAACTAGAAAAACAACTTAAAACCCTAAATTAAACGACATAAAAACCATTAAAACCTCAATAAAACTCTAATTAAAAATACGAGAAAAACACAACAATTACATGCAAAACAGTGATAGAATTGTTAGTGATTTCTGGTTGATAGAAATATTCGATTGATAGTCGTAATCGTTGTTTACATTCGTTAGTATGATGCCTAGTAGTTTGCTTTTGAATTACAATAGTCGTTTTTCTTTTAACTTGTCGAGAGATTGACACTCTCGAGACAAGGAGCGTTCGTCATTATTTTAAAATATTGAACTTGAAATCTTTTCAAAACCCCACTTGACCGTGTGTTTTTAGATTAGATGTGTGTTATTAGTATAATAAACATCGTTAAAATCCGATTCCCATTCCTCGAGAGATCGACCCAAGTTAACTCACTAGTCTACAAGTGACCCCGTTCTCTTGCGAGCGAACTTAAACACCTTTCATACGTAGACGAGTACTTGTTACCAGAATTTAATTTTGAAAGGAACACAAAAGTTTGGCTCAATGACGTACTCTGGGTTTTAATCCCATAGCTAAAGGGACGTCGAGCCTACTAGGAGGGATAAGGAGATTAAGGCTGCGGCCTGGAGTGTCACCTTTCATGGTGAGCGGAAACGTATGGGTCATGTTTGATCGACATTGATTCTACCTTTATGTGAGTTAATCTGGCTCGGAAGCTAAGTGCTACGCGTGGGAGCCTCCTCTAGAGTCCTTCGGGAGCTAAGTGCTACGCGCGGGAGCCACCTCTAGAGTTCCGTACCCGGACACTCACTAATTGGATTGACTGTTTTAGAACGAGACAGCTTTTCCTGTCTGTTCAACTGTTAACTGTTTCAATTGATTTCTTAAAAACAAATTAACATTATATGTTTGTTCTAAATGTGATAATTGGTTAGTTTTGAGAAAATATATTGTTTATTTAAATTTAAAATATTTTAATTTTGAAGCTGCGAGCTAGAATTTTATAAAACATATGAGAATAG
Source organism: Phtheirospermum japonicum (assembly GCA_014905375.1). Classification (NCBI taxonomy): domain Eukaryota; kingdom Viridiplantae; phylum Streptophyta; class Magnoliopsida; order Lamiales; family Orobanchaceae; genus Phtheirospermum; species Phtheirospermum japonicum. The sequence continues at coordinate 322,519 of BMAC01000218.1, forward strand.
TTTTGCACACCAAGTGCTTTGATTATATTATGAAAATTATTTTCTAAACTCTTTTCATTTTTATATTTTAAAAGAAAACTTGCATTTCGTTTGCTTGCCCTCACTGACCTCTTTTAGCTCACGCTCTCGTTTGTTTTAAAACCAAACTCTCCAGATATCGACATTTTGAGAGTGACCCAGATCTCGATCCTCCCAGTGAAGAGTGGCTCGTTGGCTAGGGCTACCTTTTATCAGTTAGTATTGTTTGTATAAAATTTAGTCGTATTAAGTCTACGAACATAACAAGTTTTAGCGAACAGAAGGTGAAACTTTGTTTGTTTATTTATTTATTTATTTATTTAATTATATTACTATTAAGGTAGTATTTTTTTTCTGGGGCGTTACACTATCTATGGTAAATAAGAAATTATGTACACTTTGATTTTAAGGTGGGAGTTACAATTTAATATATAACTTATTTCAATTGAATAAAGTAACAATTTCAGATTTTAAATTCGAGTATTTGAAAACTATTCATTCTCATCCATTTCAAAGTTTATAAATCACGAATGCATCTCATATATATAATTACTTGAAATTAAAATGTCATATTTTAACTTCAAATATTTGAAAATAGTTCAAGTCCAATTTCTTTTCTTTCTTTTTTTTTCCGAATATATTAAAAGTATTATTTCTATTTTCTCACTTAAATTTAAAATTTTAAATATTCTAATATAATTTTTTTATTTTAACTTCATATATTTTAAATGGTTCAATTTTAATTTCTTTTTAATTAATTCAAGATTTCAAAGTGTTAGTTCTTTTTTCTCACCTAACCTCATACATTTTTAAAATTAAAATAATATAAAAATAAAAAAAAAAATTAACTTCAAGAATCTCAAATATTCTAATTAGAATTTCTTATTTTAACTTATAATATTTTAAATAATTCAAGTTCAATCCTTTTTACTTTTTTTAGAATTAATTCAAAGTGTTATTATTATTTTCTCACTTAACCTCACATATTTTTTTTAATAAAACTGAAAATGAACATAGGGAAAAAACTAAAAACTATAAATTTTAAAAGTTAAAAAACTCAAAAAATACTCCCCCCCAAAAAAACGAACCGTGGTCACCTTGCAACGGCGGTTCACTAACAGCTGGCAACCGACCAATTTCACAGTTCGGTTGTGATTTTTCATTATTTGACAAACCTAACCAGCGGTTCGAACCGTGAACCGCCGGTTTCCAACCGTTGAGCATGTCTTGAAATGCAAAACAAAACACAAAAACACATACAAATATTTACAAATTACCAAATAATCTCTCATCTCATTGGCCCGGCGCTTAGTTAATAATGATATAAATTATATTTATAAATAATTATATTTTAAATATATATTATTATTTAAAAATGTATTATAAATATAATATATGTATTAAGATTATATATATATATATATATATATATATATATTAAAATTAATATTATATAATATATATTATTATTGTTTATCTAGAGAAGAATTCCATATGTAAATTATGTTAGTATTTGATTGTTTTTTGTAGTGAGGTTGGGATGAGAATTAAGAGAGTGTTTGGCTAAACTTATTTAAAACATCTTATAAGCTCTTACATCTGATAAGCTGTTTGAGGAGCTCATAAGCAGTTTGATCTTATTTTAAAAATATCTTATTTTTACGTACTTATTTTTTTAGAAGCTTATAAGCTCTTAAAGAGCTTTTTTTGCATCTTATAAGCTCTTTTTAGAAAAATTTACCAAATAAATTAAATGAGCTTAATGTTTTGAAGAGCTTATAAACTCAGCCAAACACCCTCATAGTAGGTGACTTGAGGAAACAAACTTACCCTCAAAATATTGTGTGCAACTCGCATATTTTCCTATGGGCTTTTGCCGAAAACCAGTCTGAGGAGGCAACTTGAGAAAAAATGAATACTTGGGAGGTAAATGGATAGAAAAATATTTTGAGAGTCAAAGTTGAAAAAATGATGCAAAAGAAATCTCGAAAATAAGTATAATTAAAAGGAGACTTTTGCCCTCGCATATAGTAACATGTTCGACGACCAGTGGTTTTTTGGCGTAAATGTGCTTTTAAATGGCAAATTGAAAAAGAATATATAATTGAAGAGATAATTTGATAGGAAAAAATATCTTGGTTGGCAAACCGCTAACGTAGTTCTAGCTTTCTTCAACAGGACTAGTTCAAATTCCGAGATAGTTGAGCATGCAAAATAATATTTTCCCTGTGGAAAAGACAACTTTGCAGCGAGTTTGCGGTGGGGCAAGCGTTCTGCCCGTCAGGCCACGCCACTTCAGCGTGGGCGTTGCATGCGCAAACACATTGTATCTGGACATGTGGTGCAATTCTTTGGGTGCGTATTTTATTCTCTTTCCACCAAGTTGCGTACCAACCGCGTTAATACTTCTTAACTCCTTACTCCCATCAACCCACTCATGTGTTATAATATAGGGAGATTCTATGATAACGTGATTATATCATTGCTTTGATCAGAATGTTGTAGCAAGACGAGAACAACACTTAATTATAAATATTAGATCATATTTGGGGATAAGTAGTGAGATAGATCAATGGATATAAATACAGGGGGTGGTTAGATCATTTTTGGAGATAAGTAATGAGATAGATCAATGGATGTAAATATAGGGGGTGGGAGGCATGGGTGCATTCACGGCACCGTAGTCATTTCCTACAATATATATGTACTAATTTAACACTCGTAAGTTATACAGGATGTATTCAAAGATAAATTTAAAAAATAAGAATTTTTTGTGATATTTACACATATTTAAATCTTAAGATCATAAATAATCCTAAGAAAACTCAAAAGATGTAGTATCTTGTACAAATGTTTAATTATTATTTATAATTATAATTGTTAAAGAATTTATATTTAATTTAAATATTTAGATTAAATTTGTTAATAATACCTGTTGCGTTAGAAAAAGTTAAAAAAACATGCAATATTTTCAACCCGCATAATGTTTTTATATTTTTAATGTTTAAATTAAGTCCTTTAATGGTTCTAGATACATGCTTAGAAAAATAAAATATTTCATATTCCCCCTATATATTAATGTAAAATCCTCCTATCCTATATGTTTGCTTCTCACGCTTCGTTAGTTTTGGTAAAAATTCTGATGTTTTGGTGTCATTCGAGCCTAATGTTTGCCTAATTTAGTATTTTTGTTTTGTTATGTTTTACCTAATATAATATTTTCCTAATATTATATATTTCCTAATTCAATATTTTCCTTTTATTGCATGTTATCTAATTTAATATTTTCTTTATCATAGTTTGCCTAATTTAATATCTTACTGTTATTCTTCTAATATAAAAAATATATATAAGTTATAACTAGTTAAAAAGATATATATAAGTTGTATTAATTTTATTTATAATTAAATTATTATAATTTAATTAGAATTTTAAATATTTACTTAAGAAAAATACGAGTTATATAAAATTATTACAAAAAGGAAATAAATATTAAAAAAAATATAAACTTACATTTATTTTATCTACTCCTAATACAATGAATTAAAAATAAACTTAAAAATATATATGAGAAAATATTGTTACGCCAAAAAAAAGGGGGGGAAACAAAAAAGATAAAATTAATAATATTAAATTATTCACCTAAGAAAATAAATATTAAATATATTGTAAATCTCTTTATTTAGTCTCAATATAGTACATTGATACACACATTATATATCTATACAAGAAAAATTAGTGTTTTTCGTTGAAAAAGAAGAAACAAATAATAATAATAATAATAATAAAAACATTACATATACTACAAGTTAGATGTATGATATTTTTTTAATAGAATTATTAGCGTCTTACAAAATTTAATTTTTTATATCACATATTCACACGTGACATTCGGGTGTTATATGTTTTACGTGTTTTTCAAACTCAATTTTCTACATGATTCTACGTCAAATTTAGGGCATTTTGATATACTTTACAACTAATTTCCTGACTCGCGCTAAAAAATCTTGAAAATTCTTTATTGTGAAAACCAGTCTTACTATAATTAGAAGAAATAATATTTTGATTTATGTGTAATTTATTGTGAAAAATAATTTTCCTGTAAATAGAATAAATAACATTACGATTTGTATGTACCATTTTCAATATTATTCTTTTAGTATTATTAATGAATATTACTCATTTTCAATTCTCGCATAATATGCAAATGTTAAACTAGTTCTCATTATTATTAAATAATTTAATATGTTAATATTCAAATTTAGTTCGATAATAATATTTAGTTCTATACTTAGATTATATTGAAAATTACTTATATCATATAATTTTTATTAAGATAACTAATTTAAATTCTTTTCTTAATTATTTACGACTCATTTACATTTTTATATGAAAAGAATAACATGAAAGTATAAAATTAGGCAACATACAATAATAGAAGAATATTAAGTTATGTGAAACACAATTAAAAACTAATATTAAATTATATAAAATATAATATGTGCGTAATATATTATATTAGGTAGATATTAACCTCAAAATAAAGGGTCAGAAGAAGCAGATAAATAAGCTATGGTGATATATTGTCACAAGCAAAAAACTTAAATATATTAGAATTTTGTTGAAGGGAAAACACAATTAGTATACATTCGTCAACAAGTAACTGATGTGGGACAATTTAGGTATTTGTTATCTTTATGTATTATGGAAACATGTATGTAATATCCCTATATAAACGGAGTCTTTGATTAATAAGAGAACCCTAATTTCTATTATTCTTTCGTCTCCTTTGTGTCTTCTTCTATTATACTTTTTCTTTTACACGTTATCAGCAAGATCCTCTGACCTATTGAGAGTGATCGAGAATAAGCCTTCATAATCAAAGCAACAATTTCACAATTTTTGTAGGTCGAAAATCTAACTGTGATGTAAGTTTGGAAAATTATTTTCTCACGTTCAACCTTTGGATCGTTTTATAGTTTTTACAGAACCTTCAAAACCTTTTGAATTACGTTTTGAATGGTGGATATCGGATTCACAGATACGAGAAAACATATATATATATATATATATAATTTCGAACAAAGCAGATTTTATTTTTGAAATTTTCCGTGCAGCGTTTTTCAAAACAAGTTGTCTCACAATTGAATCGTTGTATCAAGCCAGAATTTGGATATATTATTCCAAACATATACTAGTTTGATATGAACGGTGGAGATTTGAATATGATCTTTGAAGAATTCGATAACGAATTTTGAACATAGCTGATCTTGTTTCCCAATTAATTGATAGATTCATGTATGTTGGCAACTCTCGATGAATTGATTCATTCATGTATGTTATTATTCTATTCAAGCTTATTTATAAGCTAATTTCAATATGTATAATTGATTGTACATTTACATTTTTTCATGATAATGAAAGTTCATGAACGACACAAAATTGTATAAATAAGTCTTGTGATAAAGTATATTCACATGATATCAAAGAAAGATTATGACATACTTAAAATTGTATAAATAAGTCTTGTGATAAAGTATATTCACATGATATCAAAGAAAGATTATGACATACTTCAAATTCATTGTCTAAAGAAATTGATTGAACTAAATTAATCTAAATACAATTTAATATACTCAAAAGAAATTTAGTACTACCATCATTGGTTTGATGTGGAAACTAGAAGAACTACAATTCCACAATAATATCATCCACCAACCTCCAACTGAAAAAGAATTGTCAAACTAAACCAAAGTCAATTCTCTAATGAATTTGAGAATTCATATTGACCCCAATCTTATGTTGGAAGTATATTTGGTTACAAACTTTCAATGAAATTCGGGATGTGCTCTAAATGATTATTTTGGGAATTTTATGAAACACTACTTCCAAACCTAAGAATTTAGTGAAAAGAAATTTGTTTACTTGCTAAAAAGAGTCAATGATTTTGATATGTTGCGACTAAAAACATGTCTTACCATATGTAAAAAAGAAAGTCATTTTAAATGACGATAAGTAATTCAGAGATACGATCTCACTCTATTTTTTTTTACTTGAGCAAACATACTGATTCACTTGTATAATATTAATTATGATAATAAGTCATTGAGAGACATGACATTATTCTTCATAATACCAACGTTAGGCCTTTGGATAAGGAAATTTTTTGAGGCTAACCAGAATCGATATGAATAATGAAAATAACCTCAAAGTAAAGGGGAAGAGACATGTTGATCCCTACCTATGTGGGAAGAATGAACCAAAAGGTAACATATGTAAGAGTTCGTGATATTTATTGGTGGTGATATTTGGCCACCTCATCGAAATCATCAATCGGAGCACCCTCATCAACGTCCTCAGTGCCAAAAAACCTGTTTATCACAGAAGGAGTGAAAGAATAAAACTACTCACGCACAAAGACCTTACCATACCGCTCAAACAGCTGATTCGAAATTGAGGGAAGCATGTTGGCATAAAACTCCAGAACAGCCTCCCGCAGATATGGTACAACGGTGGTCACCTTGGGGATAAGCCCCTTCCTGCTCAGAAATTTGTTCAGATTTTTCTTCTCAAAAAGCCCGAAATCGACTCTCCGTTCTTCAATCAGTGTTCGGTTATGCAACCCTTTATATCTCTCCTTGGCTTCATACGTATAAAAGCGCGGACTATCTACATCCAGCTCCTCCTCTTCCGAATCATCTCTCAGATCAAAGCTCCTCGATTCTTCCTCCTCAATGGCTTTGTCTTCTGGAGCTTCAGGTTCATCTTCAAAGTTAGCATCATTGGAATTATCAGATGCAGTGGAGTCTGAGATGGAGTCTTCTTGTGCAGCAGTCTGGGTGGTAGGAGATGCAGGAGCAGCTCCAGAAGAAATGACAGGCAGAGGTGTGCCAACATCCTTACTCACACCAGGCTCATCAGCAGAAACAGTCCTTTCTGAGGACTCGTTTGAGACTGGTGATGGTAGAGTAGGGAAATAGCATGCATAATCAGCAATAGGAGGCTTACACTGAGAAGTACCCTACACAGGAACAGCTTTTCCCAATTTTAACAATAAAGATGCCAAAGGTGCATATTCATCTTCCAGAAGGTCTTATTCATCATTCTCCATTGATTCAGAGTCTGGAGCCACCATGTTTTGAGGAGTAAGACGCTTCCTCTTGGCCCTAAACTTGCGAACCATTTCAACTTCTGAATCAGGGAAAAGGGGAGTGATTCAAGCTTTTATGTTGCCTATTTACGAAAATTTGTCAAAAGATCAATAGCTTGCCCGCAAGAGAACGGGGTCGCGCGTAGTTTGGCAACTTGACTCGAGTCGTCTCTCGAGGAATATACAATCGGAATTCTCAAACAGTTTGTTGAACTTAAATTCACATACATATGGGGGGGGGGGGGGAATTTTGATTGTTTGATTATCTAAGAATTTAAAACGCAAGCACTATAATTAAAACTAGGAAATTGAATTCAGCTATTTGAACTTATAAACTAGAGAAATTATTCTAAGAACTTTAAATAAGATTAACCAGCATAAACGAACATCAATTAACTAGAACGAAATGTAAACGAAGTAAACTAATCCAAGCATGAATAATAACTAAGCATTAATTAAACTAAAGATTACGAATTCAATACCAAAAATATCTAAGGATTGAAACATCAAATAACTCAAGAACGAATATTAAAAACTACTACTTAATTGCATAAATTAAACTAAGAAAGCGAATAAAAGGTTTAGAGTACTTATTAAACTAGAAAGCGTAGTAAATTCTCCAGCTACTCCGGAGGGGTAGAATGATCTTAAGGGTCGGCGAACAGACAGTTGAAGCTTGGTGATCCACGAATCTTCAATCTTGATCACTTGTTGTTATTGGGATGAGGATGGTGTTGTTCTCGAACCCAAGAGATCAGTATTTTCAGAGTATGGGGGAGAGGTATCTCTTTTGGGACGGACTTAGAAGGGTTTAAATAGATTTCTCTTGACTTGGAGCATAAGAAACCCTAAAATTCCCGATTCTGGGCCGTCGCGTCGACGGAGCATCGACGGTGCTCGACTGACGCGTGCCGGTGCTCGGCGTCGGTGCTGCCTGGCGCGCGCGTCGGCTGGGCGGGTGCGTCGACGGTGTGTGTCGACATCGACGCTTCAGCAAGTAGCGTCGACGTTGCGTCGACATCGACGCTTCAGCAAGTAGCGTCGACATAGATGCGTCGACATCGACGCTTCAGCAAGTAGCGTCGTCGTTGCGTCGATGCTGCGTCGACTGACGCAGGTCATGACTCGCGTCAGTCGACGCGGCTGCGCGTCTGCCTCCGTCTCTTTCTTATCTGTTTGCTACTCATTCACCGGAAAGCTCGTTCTCCATTTCGTGAATATCAACTTCATCTAATTATGCGCCGAACTCGTCCAGTTACTTAGGTGTAAAGTGAGAAATCACAAATAATCATTTATTTGCATCAATCTAGGTCAAAACGCGGTAAAATAAGCTGAGAGTACAAATATATGAAATAGAGCTTAAACTACCATACTTATACCAGAAACAATAAGAAAAACAAGTTATAAACCTACTAAAAATAAGGACAAATATGTGCTAATCAACTACCCCACGCTTAATTGGTTTGTTCGTACTCGAACGAACGATAAATTCAAAGTATAGCAAGAAATGAAAATCAGTCCAAACAATGAGTCGTGCTATGCTACTTAAATAATTTTGAAAATATAGGTACATGCAATGCAACTTCAAACACTCCTCCCGTATTACATTGTCGCTCCAAAATCGAATTCATGCATCCTCACAAAAAGAAAATATATAAAGGGGTGAACGCTCAAGCACTCGAGTACTTTCTGCATAGGATGTGTATACGCTCAAATCATACAAATGCAAGCACAATAAACAAGCACCGAAAATCAATCTCTTTTCAATCGCAAATTAAGTGTGTTGTCGAACAAAGAATCAGAAAAGGTCTTTTCGGGTTATAATGTAAGGCTTTTTGGACGGGTATGGAATATAAGTCGTGTGGCTAACTCACGATCTAACGTGATCAATAACTCACCAAACCTATTTTAATACGCTTCACTTCGTTCAAAAATAAAAACCTCACTAAACATTCATAACGTAGCCTTTAAACATAGGCTATTACCCAACTCGAAACTCTAAACCGACTTAAAGCTCAAAACCACTTATTACAACTCAAAACTTTGCCTTTTAAATAGTAAGCGTCATAAAATAAATAATAATAAACAAGCCTTCGTTAGCGCGTAGGCAATGACTAACACAATTCACCATCCTCCCTTTTTTTTTTTATTCCCCCTCTAATTCTGTTTTATTCTGTTTTATGGGGTCTCATTTTTCTTTTTATTGAAGGATGGTGATCCTTTATTACAAAAATTCATAATTCCCTTATAAAAACTCCAAAACACTTATAACCAATAAAAATTCAAACTCCTACCCCACGCTTTTAATGGGTTGTAGGGGTCGATTAAAAACTCACATGGCTGTAGGCATGGATTATTTGGCTATGAGGGGCTCATTCGGAATTTATAGTGGCTAATATATATGAATATGGACGGAATGGGTTTTTTATGTGCCTTAACCTCATTTTCCAAGTCAACTACACACAGCGGTTTCAAAGAGATCTCAAATAAAAGCTCAATCAAGTACATGCAAAGATGATAAACACTCAGGCTACTCACTGGCTTTTTGCATGAAAAAGTTTTGAATTGACGCTGCTTTTAAAGTTTTGTGAAATCAATTGCGTCCAAGTACCATTTTATAATATATAAATAATAATTTGAAAAGAATTATGCACTTATGCACGCTCAAAGACCAAAACATCAAATCATATATAGCTAACTTCGACAGGCATGCCATACAAAGAAAATTTAGCGCAGAAATAGCAAACAATCACGTACAAATTTAAAAATTACACACAAATTTCAATCATATTCAACCATCCATTAACCATCCCCCCCTCTTAAAAATTCGGCAATCCTCTGATTGCCATAAATATAAAGAAAAACAAATCAAAAGAGGATAGGAGTGGAAAAACGTCCCTGAAAATTGATGGTCGAATATCTCCAATTGAAGTCATGCAATTAGACGTTGTCTAGAGTCTCGTGATTGGATTTGTCCTTGAACAAACCTATTAAAAACAAACAAACAAACAAACGAAACAAAATACGAATGCGATCAATTACCACGCGCAAATGCCCGGTGGCACAAATTTTCGGGATTGAAATGGCCGGATTGCGGCTCGACGTCGTAAGTGGTTGGACTGCAGCTCATCGTTATTGGTGCGGCTAACGGTAGGTTCAGTGGTTGATCATCATTGTTAACGCCTCGAGTGGAACTAGCGGCAAGGTCTTGCGGTAGCGAGCTACTGCTATAACTATTAGTTGACCAGAACAAGCGATTCTATCGTATTTTCTGCACATCAAAACACACATAAACGTACCACGGCAATCGACACAATATAAAAACAGAAATAAAATAAGGAAAAAAGAAAACTAACTATCGCTTGGATTTGCCTCCCAAGAAGCGCAACATTTAACGTCCTATGCTCGACGTGATTCCATGCGATCAATTTTTAGCCCGTGGGGGCCCCACTAATTCTTCTTTATCACGATCGCGATTCAGCCCATGTTCCTTGTAGAAAGGTTTGATTCTATGCTTGTGGACTTGGAATCTCGACTTCTTACTCTCATCGTACAGAGTGGCAACTCCGTATTCATCCATTTCCGTTATCATAAACGGTCCACTCCATGCGGCCTTGATATTGGTTGGTTCAAATTTACGTTCGGAATTATAGAGCATTAGCTGACCAACCTTGAATCTCTTGTCATAGACCTCGCTCGACTTCTTCTTATTCATCATCCAATCCTTGCTAAACACCTCGCCCTTGTTCTTTGCACGTTTAAAATTCTTGTAGGAGCTGAGGGAAACAATTCTCGAATGATTATGCAATGGCTTCGCCTCCTCTCCAAACTTCAAATGATTTGGCTTCGACTCCACTTTTGTCCCGATTTTAGGTATGTCGCTCTCTTTGCATAACTTGGTACCACAACCAGCAATTCCATCTATGATTTCTCCTATGTCAATCCCCAACAATTCGACCAATTCCTCCCCACTCAAATGCTCCTCGTCGTCCTCGCCGTCAAACTCATCTATAGTGGTAATGTTTTGGATATCATGGACGCAAGAATCGACTAGATCTACGAATGAACATTCATCTTGCATAAGTGGTGAAGGAGTGTTATGGATTTCATGAAGTGAAAACGTCACTGACTCCCCTAAGACGGACATGGTCATCCTTCCCTTATTCACGTCTATTAACGCATGCGTAGTTGACATAAACGGACGTCCCAATAAGATGGTATGCTCCTTGCTCCCGCTCGGCACTTCTCCAACATCTAAACTCACAAAATCAACAGGAACAACCAGCTCACCAACCTGCACCAAAACATCTTCAACAATACCCAAAGGCTGCCTAATCGACCGATCAGCCAATTGTAGGCGCATAATGGTGGGCTTCAATGCCCCAAGATCGAACTCTCTAAATAAAGAATACGGCATCAGATTAATGCCAGTGCCAAGATCGAGCATTCCCCTCGCCGTTTGTCCATTCCCAAGGGAAATAGTAATACAAAAACTCCCAGGATCTTTTTCTTTGGGTGGCAATGGTTTCTTGATTATCGCGCTAACTTCTTTCGTTAATGCCACATGTTGGGTTGCTCCCGAGTGCCTCTCTCGTGACGCTAGTTCCTTGAAAAATTTAATGTACGCGGGTATTGTCTTGATCACATCCAGCAGGGGAAGATTAATGTTCACATTCTTCAGAAGATTGTATAGCTCCATGAATTTCCTGTTTTCCTTGGCTGGACGAAGTCGACTAGGGAAAGGAACCTTGTCTCTTATAGGCGGTGCGAACTGCTTTGATTGTTGATTTGGAGACTCGGTAGAATCGTCAACTGTTGCAGGAGTGGGGCCTTGATTTTGAAACTTCCCTTTCAACGACCCCGGAATATAAGGATTTGGTGACTTATGCACTTGATCCATAGATTTAGGGCCGTCAATTGTGGGCGAATCCTCAGTTGGAATTTTTGTGGCCTCTTCTTTCTCCTCTTCGATTCCATTATCTATCTTCTTTCCACTTCATAAGACATGGACAGCGGAAGCTTGCTCTAGTTGGCTCGGAAACTTCCCTTTTTCATTGTCATGTTTGGCCATGAATYTCGCCATTTYGCCCATCATCGTTTCTAAATTCTTCACACTTTTGGAGAGGTCATTCAAAACTTCTCCTTGCTTATTAACTTGCGTAGTCAGATTTGCAAGCCCATCTCTYTTTCTGATCGTTTCAGTGACTTGGTTTTGCTACCAAATTAGTAATTGATCGTTTGGTTGTATTGGAGCAGGCGTTGGTCCAGTCGTCGGAAGCTTGTTCGGTGGTGGTGTTGAAATATTATGTGCTGGGGCAAAATGTGGGTTTTCAGGGCCCCATTTAAGATACGAAGAATTTTGTTGTGCATCAAACTTAGTGGATTGGCGGTGCTCGTAAATGGGACGTCTTGATGGCGGAATTGGTTTTTGATGGCGTATGCTTCAGCTTCACTTTCGTCGTAACACACCATTTTGCATGTATCCACCAGGTGCCCTTGCTCTCCACAACGGTTGCATGTCTCGAAGATCTCGTTGCTTGGTACCTCAGTCGCTTCGTTAACTCGTATATTCCGTGGTCGAGAGCTCGTTTGCCTCGACTTCTCGCTCATCTTTTCAAATAGTTGTTTGGCAGCCATCGCTGTCAAATCCCCAAAATCTCCTCCAGCAGCCACCTCTACGTTATTCTTATAAGAATCTAGAAGTCCCTCGTAGAAGAGTTGATTCACCATTCCCGGAGAGTTGTGATGGTGGGGGCAAGCTTGCAATAAAGATTTGAAATGTTCCCACGCCTCGTGAAATAACTCCCCGTCTTGCTGGACAAAGTTGGCTATTTGTCTCCTTATGTGGCCCGTCGTCTGAGCTGAGTAGTACTGGTTAATGAATTT
>BMAC01000218.1:367898-410998 GCA_014905375.1 Phtheirospermum japonicum
CACTACTTTTGTTCTTTAGAAAGCACAATAAATTCTTTTATATTGTTACAGTGCTTTCGTACTATCCTAACACTGCTTTTCGAATAAAAATAAGCAGTCAGCATAGCCGCCGAGTTTCACCATCGCCACCTTGGACACCTCCGCCGCCACCGATAGCCGCCCCTTCCGGCCCTCGGCCGCCACCCTTAAATCCATTATAGGAATAAAATCAAAAAAACGAGGAATGAAAAAAACGACCTCGGCCGCCCACACCAGACGAAGCAAACCCGAAGTTCCCGCAGCCACCGTCGCCAACCACAGACCCAACCACCACCAACCACAACCAGTCGCCGCCCGAACAGCCACAACCACCACCAACAACCACGGCGCGGTGCTTTTTCGGCAGTGGCGCGGTGCTTTTTCAGCAGGGCGCGGTGCTTTTTCGGCCCCGAAGTTCCCACAGCCACCGTCGCCAACCACAGACCCAACCACCGCCAACCACAACCAGTCGCCGCCCGAACAGCCACAACCACCACCACCAAACCACGGCGCGGTGCTTTTCGGTAGCGGCGCAGTGCTTTTTCAGTAGCGGCGCGGTGCTTTTCAGCCCCGAAGTTCCCACAGCCACCGTCGCCAACCACAGACCCAACCACCACCAACGACAACCAGTCGCCGCCCGAACAGCCACAACCACACCACCAACCACACCCTGCACTTTCTCCGACCCCGCCACACGGTCAAAATTGGTCCCCACCCGTCAGATACAACAGCACTGCCTCCCGCCGCGCCAACAGATCCGTGTCGTCGGCGACGACGGCCCACACTTATCGGACACGATGGTATTAAGACAACCTCTTCAATTCACAGATTCAATTTCGCGACTTGAACTTGTCAGATCTCACAATTCATAAAAATCTGATTTTTTTTTTCCGAACACTCGCTCCGATAAGACCCGTGGCCGGCAATCGATGCTTAACGACAAGACCGGTGACGGGGACGAGACTTGAACGCCGCCAGCGAGCAGAGGCATAGCAGGCCGAGGATTGCCGGAGCGGCGGCGATGATCCCCGGCGACGTGCTCTCCCAGTCTGTTAGGGCGAACAGACAGCGGCGGCTGGCTTGGTGGAGGATTGCTGACGCGGCGGCTGGCTTGGTGATTTGGGGAAGATAGGGATTTGGGGTTGGCGGGGTGGGAGAGACGGAGGTTCAAGGGGAGAGACAAGGTTTTGGGTTAAATTAATTAAGAGGTCTGTGTGAAATTACATAAATAACCTTACTTACCATATAAACTAATTTAATAATTAAAAAAATAGAAAAAATCTGATCCACACAAATGATTAGATCTACGGTTAAAATTAGTTCCTAGGTTCTCAAATAAAGACTAGGTTCTCATTTGAACCTAATCCTATATATATATATATATATATATATATATATATATATATATATAGATTACCCTAAAAGATATATACCATTAACATACATACATAATACCACATCATTGGTTGTATGAGTTCAATGTTGTTAAGTTTATGATATTAATATGTTGAGTTGTTAACATATATAAGTACAATTAGATATTAATTAGACATATATTTATATAATAAATATATTTGTTACCTTCTCCCCATATATAATAATGATTTTGTGGCCATTAATTAATATACGTAATATATTTGTTAACAGATTCATCTAACCTCATAAAAATATATTACGATCTTGATTGCCGAAAAGTCAACTTAATTAATATACATAATATAGAAACTTGATGACAGAAACACTGAGAGAGGAGCTAATAAGACTATTGAGGGAGTTTCGGGATGGTTTTGCTTTTGGGGATGGAGAATTGACAGGAGTATCTCCGGAGGTCGCGCAACATCACCTGAATGCAGATCCGGAGGCGAGGTTGGTAAAACAGAAAAGAAGGCATTTTGGGCATGAGCTGGATAAATTATTGAAGAGGAGGTGCAGAAGTTATTGAAAGCAGGCCACATTCGAGAAATTCAATTTTCGGAATACTTATCCAATGTTGTCATGGTGCCAAAACCAGAGCAGAAATGGAGGATGTGTGTAGATTTTCGTGATTTAAATAAAGCATGTCCAAAGGATCATTACCCGCTGCCACGAATTGATCAATTGGTAGATTCAACCTCAAGGTGAGAGCTGTTAAGTATGATGGATGCTTCACAAGGGTATCACCAAATACCTTTTGCAAAGGAGGATCAGCCCAATGTGAGCTTTGTTACTTCGACGGGGACATATTGTTTTGTATCCATGCCCTTTGGTTTGAAAAATGTAGGAGCGACCTATCAAAGATTGGTGGACAGAATGTTCAAAGACCTGTTAGGATCCACTATGGAGGTATATGTGCTGGTGAAGAGCAACAAAGAAGAATCCTATGTTGAAGATTTAAGAAAAGCGTATCTTCTACTAAGATAGTACGGGATGAAGCTTAATCTAAAGAAGTGTGCGTTCGGTGTGCGATCTGGGAAATTTCTGGGATATATGGTGATAGAAAGGGGTATTAGGGTTAATCTGGAAAATGTGCGGGCTGTTTTGGAGATGCCACATCCTCAAATAATTCGCGACGTACAGGTGCTTACAGGTCGCATTGCAGGTCTCAGCCGTTTTATTTCTAGGTCAGTAAAGAAGGGTGTCCCTTTTTTCAGGGTGCTCAAAAAAGGGGTCCAAGTTTGAATGAACCAAGGAAGCAGCAGATGCGTTTGACGAACTGAAAAAATACTTAGCTGAAATACCATTGTTGACCAAGACAATGCCAGGAGAGTACCTAATCGTATATATATATCAGTTGGAGAGGTCGTAGTAAGTTCGGTGCTCATCAGGGAGGATGCGGGTATCCAGAAACCTATCTATTATATTAGCAGGATGCTGCGAGGTGCTGAGTTGAACTATTCCGAGCTGGAGAAGGGAGGTTTTGCACTGATTTGTATAGCAAGGAAATTTGCGGCCATACTTTTTGAGCCACAGGGTGAAGGTACGTACTAACCTAGCTCTCAAGCAGGTCCTGAGTAACCCAAACGTGTCTGGAAGTCTGGTAAAATGGGCGGTGGAGCTGAGTGAATATGATGTAGTATACGAACCTAGGGCAGCCCTCAAAGCACACGTGTTGTCAGATTTTTTGCAGGAAATGGTGCGTCCATCTGATCCAGGTGACGAGACAAAGGCATGGGTATTGCATACTGATGGGTCGACTATGGTGTTAGGAGCCGGTCTGGGGATTGTGTTAACTAGCTCGGAATGAGAAAATTTGGAATTTGCAATAAAGCTGGAATACAAGGCGTCTAACAATGAAGCTGAATATGAAGCTGTGTTGAAAGGTATGAAGATGGCGAGCGATCTGGGAGCTAGGAAAGTATGGGCATACACGGATTCGCAGTTAGTAGCTCATTAGTTTGAATGATCGTTTGAAGCAAAAGAAGAATGCATGGCGGTGTACTTAAAGAAATTGCGAGAAGAGGTTGCGCACTTTGAGGAATTTAAATTGGAGCACCTGCCACGTGCTGATAATACTCAGGCTGATCAGCTCGCTCGGACAGGTGCATTGGGGACTTGTGATACTCGAAAAATTACGCTGATGGAGTTAATCCATAGTAGCGTGGAAAAAGTGAAGGAAGTAATGGAGCTCGAATTGAAAGATGATTGGCGGACGCCTATCTAGGATGCTCTCGTTAAGGCAAAGGAAGGTGCAGAACGGTTGGCAACAAAGGAAACTAAAATGGCGGCTTGTTATTGCGTTATAAATGAGGAGTTATACAAGAGGTCGCGTTTTCGGCCTTTTTTGAAATGCTTGGCCAAGGAGCAAGGATTGGAGGTGCTAAAGGAGATACATGAGGGGTACTTTGGTGATCATGCAAAAGGCAGAGCGCTAGTTGGCATAACATTGCGGGCTGGTTTCTTTTGGCCAGGAATGAATGATGTGGCTGGCGACCTGGTTAGAATGTGTAAGAAGTGCCAGATGCATGCTCTGGTTATCCATATACCCACCGAAGACATGATATGAGCTCGCCGTGTCCCTTCGCGTAGTGAGTAATCGATATTGTGGGACCTATCCAAAAACACCTGGCAATAAATAAAACCTGGTGGTGGTAGTCGATTATTTTACGAAATGGGTGGAAGCTAAAGTGGTTACAGGCATAAGCGAGCAAGATATGATGGAGTTTATCTTTAATAACATTTTTTGCAGGTTTGGTGTCCCACGGGTGTTGGTGTCGGATAATGGAACCCAGTTCAACGGGCAAAAAATCTAGGATTGGTGCAAAGAGATGGGGATGAAACAATGATTTGCTTCTATGGCGCATCCCCAAACTAATGGGCAAGTTGAAGTTACTAACCGTATTATGTGCAGGGTATTAAGCTACGGTTGGAAAAAGAAGGTGGGCTTTGGGAAGAAGAGCTCGCGTCAGTCTAGTGGGCTTACCGAACAACTCCTCGAACTTCTACTTTGGGAAGAAGAGCTCGCGTCATTCTAGTGGGCTTACCGAACAACTCCTCGAACTTCTATAGGGGAGTCGCCGTTCAGTTTGGTCTATGGGATGGAAGTTGTTATTCCAGCTGAGATAGTAGGAGGATTGCAGCGCTTATCGACGTTTAATGTGGAAGAAAACGAGAGGCTGGCAAGAGGAGCAATTGAAATGATTGATGAAATGCGAGAGAAGGCTGCGGCCAGGTAGAACATTATAAACAAAAGATACAGGCTACTTTTAATAAAAGCGTTAAGCATCGCTGCTTTCATGTTGACGATTTAGTATGGAGGCGGGCTGATGCATTGCGTAAAACATGGAATCTTGATCCAAATTGGGTTGGGCCATTCAAAGTGATCAAAGTGCTGCGTGGAGGAGCATACATACTCAAGAATGCCGAGGGGAAAGTTCTACCTACGAGCCTGAATGTTTGTCATCTAAAGAGGTATTAAGCCTAGATGGAGGGCTATTTTTCATTTAACCCATTGGGGCGAACGTGGTTTCATAACCCTTCGGGGTGGGCTGTTTTTCATTTAACCCTTCAGGGCGGACATGGTTTAATAACCCTTCGGGGCGGATGTGGTTTCGTAACCCTTCGGGTCGGGCTGATTGTGCTTTTAACCCTTCGGGGTGTATGTTGTTTTATTACCCTTCGGGGCGGGCTGATTATGTTTTTAACCCTTCGGGGCGGATGTTGTTTCATTACCCTTCAGGGCGGATAATGGTTTTACGTTGTACCCTTTGGGGCGGATAGCTGTTTGCATAATTTAATAAAGTTTGGCGAACATTTCATATATTTTCATGGTTTTTTACAAATGATTGGGTGATGTGACTTTAAGTATGTTTACTTTACATATTTGAGGTCACTTCCGAGAAGGATATGTTTGACTTACATATTCTTCTTGAATTGTTGTGCTTTTGTGTTAAGGATGGTTATGATTTTGCGTTCAATTAAGTGGGCTAACATATTTGACCTATATGTGAGAGTTCGTTTCAACGTTATGAATGCTTTATTCGAGTGTTCTGTGCGACCTATATTACTTTATGGTTTCACTTATGATGGTTTGAGTTGCAGGTTTATATATATAATAAGCATAAAGGCAGAATCATTCATATAATTACGCGGAAATACTCATAAGTAGGGCGAATAAATTACAAGTCTCTAAATTGTGAAAAGCTAGGTCGCGCTCGGTTCGGTTGGAGGTACAAAATCGTCAAGAGGTGCATTTAACTCGGTAACCAATTTGGCAGATAGCATAGCTCGGCTTTGACATGATACACTACTGCAGAACAGCTATTTAAAGGCGGTTATTTTTTAGTTTTAAGGGCGGTTTTGGAACCGCCCTTAAATCCATCGCCGTAAATTTTTATGGCGGTTGTTCTAAAACCGTCGTAGAAAGTGAGGCTTTTTACGGCTGTTTTTCTTGAACCGCCGTAGAAAGTGTTACTTTTACGGCGGTTTAAGAACCACCTTAAAAAACAACGGCTGTGGATTCTACGGCTGTTCTTTAAAAATGCCTTCTAGAAAGTCTGTTTTAGAACATATATTTTATGGTGGTTCTTAAAAAATACCTTCTAGAAAGGATATTTTCCAGAACGAACATTAAAAACTACCTTCTAGAAAGAAGTAAAAAAATTTAAAAAAAAAAAAGCCATTGCCACAAGATTAGTCTTGATCCATAACTAGAAAACAAATCATCACCATAAAACAAAGCAGAAAATAAAACCCAAAATGGCTCAAGCCTTTGAAACAAAGAATTCCTTCTATTACACTTACATAATCCAAAATCCAAAATAAAATAACAAGAACTCAAAAATTTATGACAAGGAGAATAAAATTGTTTTTTTTGCAGTAATAGCAATAGAAAAGTTCAAAGCCCACAAGTCACTTGTTGGCGTCTAAAAAACCACCAAATGCCCTACTGCCAACTTAACCAATTTATAACTACAAATTTCAGATACTCAAAATTCGCTCTTCCAACTCTAACCTCGGTATTCTCTTAAAAATTCATTTCAGGTGAAAAGTGTAATTAACCTCTGCTCCAAGTCATTGTTGCTGCTCGTATATCTGCATGTATGCCTCAGAAAGTTAAAAATCAAGAAATCGAGAACCTGTAAAATTTAGGAACTCGTAATATATCCGTATTTATATCTCTGCTTATGCTCACACACACAAACACAATGCTCAAGTAATGAACGAGAATACTAACCAGCAAACCAAGATCCGAAGCAGAAGAAAGAGCCTTTTCATCATATTCCAGAGCTTCCTCAAACTCAGCTTTATCAAGAAGTTTTGGGGGAACAGGAAAATATATATATATATGTATGTATGTATGTATGTATGTATGTATATGGACTGAACCAAATCGATTTTTATTGTAAATTTGCAGCAATGATCTTTTTATTTATTTTATTTTGGGCTAAAATGCACCTTCCAATAAATACCTGGATTTCCAGAATAAGGTCTCCTCAAAGGTAAAGTAATAGGGTAGTTACTATGATGGTAATCCTGCAGAGACATCGAAAGCTTAATACGGTTAGCCTAAAAAAAATTGCAGCGCCTTTTTTTTTTCAAGAGGAAGAGGAAGAAGGAGGAGGAGGAGGGGGAGGAGAAGAAGAATGGGGAGAGAATCAAATATTATTACCCAAGGATCTTTATATTCTCTTTTCTTCTTCTTGTTGGTAATTTCGGAACCAGTTGACATATAAGTAACAAGTTTTTTCATGTCGTACTCGTCAAGATTCTCTTTCGAGCTGGTGGCATGGTGTTTTATGTCATCGATCTGCATGGCATCGATAGTCTCTTTCAAGCTGGCTGTGCCTTTTCTGTCATCAGTGTTTTCCTTTTGCTTGCCAAAGGTCTGTATGGAACTAGTCGACACAGCACCATGTGAAAATGCAACTTCTAATGGAGCTGCAGTTTCAATTCTATTTATGAGTTTGATGCTACTTACCAAAAAAATTAAAAAAACTTAATTTCAAATACCCCATGAAGTTTGTTTTATTTCACAAATACCCCTCTCGTACGTGAAATTTGTAAAATAAAGAATTCTAGTTTTCTCTATCAATACCAATCAACCATGATGCTTGTACATTTTACAAACAATATCATCAACAAAAATGAAATAATCGACACTTGTACCAATTCACAAAGTAAAGGAACAGAAAAGGAGGTTACATTTGTTCTCGGTTTTCGTTCGTTGCCTTGTCAGAGACTCCTACAGATTAAAAAATTAATAGCTGTAAGAAACTTGCAATACAATACACAATTCAACGAGGAATATGTTGAAAAACTGTACTACTTGAGATTTTGATCGTTTTCAAAATACGAAAACAAATCCACTTTCCGAGAAAAAGACAACAATATTCATGAGAGAGCTTAAAGCTGCTTTTCTTGATCCTAAACATATGTTGCAACAATATCATGAAATGAAGTGGGAAAAACAATATGTTACTATTACTACTTTTTTATTTTGTTAAAATTGAATTATTTTCTGAAATTCACCCTTCAAAACTTGATGTTAAGATTTTACTCCCTTAATTATTCAATACTAATCTTTAGAGTTTGGATGATAGATGGAAATTGATATAATAAAATTTAAATCATCAAACTCCCAATTTATACTATGGATTTGTAATATGTAGACATTGCTGATAGATGAAGGGGTGATTACAAAACCCTCTCTAAGGTTTGGGCTAATTTAAGAAATAAAAAAGCAGACGTTCATGAAAAATCTTTAAGAAATTGACTCCGTCTTACATTTTTCCTTCATAAGAAAAACCCATTTCATAAATCCCCCAAACTTTTAAAGACATATCACAACCACCCCCTGAAGATAAGATAATAAACCTCAAGGTGAGTTTTGTAATTAGCCCAAACTTCAGTGGGGTTTTTGTAACTATCTATCAGATTGATATCTAAGTGAAGGAGCTTATTAGCAATCTTTCCCATTATAATAAATACGTTCATTAATAATACCCCTCACGGAGTTTAATTAATAATAATTATTCTAAAGTTATACTATGATCTTCGATTAATTTATCACTACAGAATGGTCCTCAAAATTCGGTTAAAGAATAATAGGAGTAATTACAAATATGAAAATATACAACATACATGTTATCAAATATACAAACATTATAATTTAATAATGATAATTTAAAATCTAAAGCCCACCGCAAAGTAAAAAGGCTAGCCAAATAGAACCACAATTAAAGGGGAATAAAGCTTGGCTCTTATATAAAATTGACCAACAAATCGTCAAATTCTCAGAACCAAACTGGTAAAGGGAAAAAATTATAATCTACTGTATACATATATACAGATAATATATATACATAGAGGGAGAGAGAGAGAGAGAGAGAGAAAGAGATTTTACATCTTTGCGACTGAGAAATTGTTTCATTGCTTCATTGTCGCCATCATCCTCAACCCCAACTTCACTGCAAATTTAATTTCGTTACAGGATTTAAAATGTCAAATATGAAGCAAAGAATGAATCGATTGTTTGAGTTTGGTTTGGCATTTACATTTTAGCGCGACTGAGTCTCGGTGTTCGGCGATGGGGGTGCTTTAGGAGCAAATTTGACCTGAAAAAAGAAACAAAAAAATATCAAAATTAAACACAAATAATTTGTAAAATTAGGTCCAGAAATCAAATGAAAATGAGAAAGAGCAGAAAGTAAATCAAAACAAATATGAAATAACAAAAAAACCTTTCGTGGAATAGATGGAGGAGGCGGATCTGGATCCATGGAAATTGGAAAACAATTTCCAAATCACTGAAGCCTACGATACAGCTAACAAAATCCTGAAATGATGAAAATAATAATAATATCAAACAACCTGAACATTGAAGATATTTTCTTTAAAATTAATGTGTTAGCTGACAAAGACGATGATTGGAAAAAAAGAAGGGGAAGAAGAGGAAGGCAGGACTCGAACCCGAGAACTCGGAGAAGACTCTACGGAGTAACCATGTGAAGCAGTGCAACTCGTGGCTGGTTTCCGGTGGTAAGACTCTAAGAACTAAGGTCTATCATAGCTAATCAGTATTCGTGTTTTTCATCCTCAAACATATTCTGAGGCAATTTAAATTTCTTGAAATCACTTTTTATATCAACTTTTCGAATTGGTCATTTTCCAACCCATACCAAACAAAACGCGTGGTGGCATTTTTGTAATTATATCATCATTTTTATATAGAAAAGTGCTTCCCGTATGGGTTTATTCAATGTTTTGAATAGCCTTTTTTTGCGCGCTATTACGTAATTTATGTGTGAATCGCGACATAGTTTAGGGGGATTAGCGTTTTGTTTGCATAGCGTAAGCTAAAAGCTAACGTACCAAGCAATTGTATGTATTGCTTAAGTTATTCACGCAATAACATGAATTACTCACACTAAATGGCTCAACTTTTTGGCAGCAAAATTATTATTATTTTTTAATTGTGGGAAGAGAGAAGAAAAGCATTTGTCAGTGAGGAGCCGACAACTTTCCCCTTGTTCAATCCACACTAGCATCAAATCTATCACATAGTCATGCTTTAATCCTCTACTACATTTTTTTTAATTGACTTGAAACTGAAGTTTCAAATCAGAGGGGTTTAGATTTTTTTTTTGCTACTGCATTCTCTTTTTGAAAACCTAATTGTTGAGGAATTAATTCTTGGCAATAATTCCTATTTTGTTATTTGCCTTTCTTGGGCACAAAATAAGTTAGGAAACTAGATTTAGGACTTTATATGTTTCCTAGTTAATGTGTAAGACTTTATTAGCTTCCTAGATTGTATTTAGGATTTGTTTTTACTTGTTTACCAAGTTTAGGATTTTAGGATTGTCTATTTAAGACAATAGAATCCTAAAGCTTCTCACGATTTTACGCATGGGATTTCTAGGAGAAGACGCACGACGCAGAGGACGAGACGCACAAGCAAGCGAAGAACACGAAAACCACTTGGAGCCGTTGTTCTAAATATACAAGCTATTCGAAGTTGCGTGACCAATGGAGAAGAGCTTTTCAATCTAGGCGACAAGTATTTAGTATCAAGTTTTTGATATTCTAGTTTTCATATATTACTTAATATTTTTGTATTGATCGAAAAACAAGAAAGTAATATAGTTTTTGGGTTTGTACACCCAAGTTCACAAGTACTTATACTTGTGAACTTAATTTTTTTTATTGTGTTCTTAAATTTTATTTCCGCTGCATATTTTATATTTTATTCTGGTCGATGTTGTTAACCAGTGTTGTTAAATATTGATAACAACATCGTAAAACTGAGACTTATTTTCAAAACCATAAACCTTCAAATTTTACAATTGACATCTAGAGCGGGTTACTTAACCTTTTAAGTACTGATCCTTATTTTTAGGTGCTATGGATGCTCAAGGCAACCCAAGGCCACCGATCCTCAACGGTGAGAATTATTCCCTCTGGAAACAGAGGATACATTGACACTTGAAGAGCATTGACGAACGTGCATGGAGAACCGTCCTCGTTGGATGGGAAAAGCCATGTGTCACTGATTGTGAAGGTGATACCATTCCCAAAAAGGAGGAAGACTGGACTGCTGACGAAGTGGCTGCTGCAAACTGGAACTCCAAATGTATCAACACTTTGTGTGGATATGTAGATACAAGCTACTACCGAATCATCAAGAATTGCGAGTTAGCAAAGGATGCATGGGACGCACTCCAAAGTGTGTGTGAAGGAACTGCGAGCGTGAAGAAATCAAGGTTGAGAATGTTGATGTCCACTTTCGAAGCAATGAGAATGGATGAGAAAGAGTCGATCATGGACTATGCTATGAGATTGTCAGACATCACAACCGAGTGCAGAGAGCTTGGTGAGTCAATAAAAAACTCTCGTCTTGTAGGAAAACTGATGAGATCTATTACAAAGAAATATAATATGAAGGTGGTTGCCATAGAAGAATCTAAAGATGTTGATAACATTGAGTTCAACACCTTAGTTGGAAACCTTAAGCAGTATGAGATGGAACACCTTGGTTCCAACTCAAAAGAGAAGAATGTTGATTTTTCCTCCGATACTAATCCAGACAACTACGAAGATGATGAGGAGTTTGATTTCAATGGGATTCTGAAAAAGATGGAATCCACTACGCTTGAGGAAGACGAATTGTCGTTTGTTACCCAACGTTTCAATAGTTTCTTGAAGAAGAAGAATAGCCTTGGAGGCTCAAGTACGAAGACCAGGCCATAGGTGTCTACACCAAAATTTACTGGACGTGCTCTTCCCAGATCTCAGTCCACATCCTCAATTCCAAATGCATCCAACCCCACGAGACCGCTCAGTGAGGTGCAATGCCATGAATGTAAAGGTTGGGGACACTACAAGAATGAATGTCCTAACACTCTTAGGAAGAAAAGCATGGTTGCTACTGACTTCACTGAGGATGTCAATGATTCCAAGTCAACTGATCATGTTCCATCATTGTTTACTCATGTTTTGTGGGACGACGACATCCATGTTGATATCCTTGAAACCAACATCGTGTGCTTGAATGCTGAAACTACTAATTACCATAAGGAATACGAGCTGCTAAGTGTTGAGCACCAGCAATTGTTTGTCAGCTGGGGAAAATAGATACTCAAGGTCAAGGATCTCATGAAAGAAGTAGAAAAACTGACCAAAGAAAAGGATGATCAGCTTGAAATAATTGTCCGTTTGGAAACATCTCTTACCAAGAAGGATGCTGAGTTAGAAAAGATGAAAACCGAGCTGACAAAGGTCCAAGGAACCATATCAAATCTGAACAAAGGCAAGACGAAGCTTGATGAAATCTTAGAGATGAGCTTCCTAGAAACCTCGAAACATGAAATTGGTTTCAAGCCAAATCAGCTACCACAAGTATCAAGCCAAGAATAAAAATCCTCCAATCGTCACAAGAAGAGAAGAAGACAGTTCGTATGTCACCATTGTGGAGAACCAGGGCACATTTGGCCCTTTTGCTGGAAGATTATTTGCAAAAGAAGACACTTTCAGAGAACAAATGTGGCTTCAAAATCAAATGTTGGTTTCCATCCTACCAACATCAATACCAACACCAGATTTAAACAAGTATGGGTCAAGAAAAATAACGTCAAGTGCAATATGATCCATACCTCCCTGAAGTCCTACGTCCCTGGAGCCTGGTATTTCGATAGTGGATGCTCCAAGCATATGACTGGGTCAGAGGAGCTTCTTTCCAACATTGTCAGATTTCGAGGTGGAAAGGTAAAGTATGGTGGAGGCGCAAATGGCTAAATTGTTGGACAAGGAACTCTCCATGTTCCCGGTGTTGTGTTTTGCATGTAATTGTTGTGTTTTTCCTCCTGTTTTTAGTAGGGTGTTATATTGTTTTTGGTAGTTCTTGAGTCGATTAGCTAAGTTTTTAGGTTACTTTTCTTGTTTTAGGAATTTTTTTTGTGTTCATTTGTTGATTTCTTGATAAAAAGGGGTTAAATGATTTTAATTAAAGGTTTGGCGAAATTCTTGAGTTTTTATGTTGAGATTCCCTATTTTAAAGGGTGGAGACATTGAAGACCAAAATACAAGCCAAGACGAGCCAAGACATGCCAACTCAAGCAAAAAACTAGCTCCAAAATGCCAAAACATTCTGGAATGGTCGCCAAGGCGCGCCACAACGTGCCAAGGCAAGCCTGACTACGCCAGTACAAGCCAACGCAAGCCAGGACCTGCCAATGACTGGCGCTTGCCCAGCGCGCCCCTGCTGAGTGCCAAGGCGTGCCAGCCTTGGCCTGCTGAAGATCCGCGCGCCCAGCTGCCGAGTGCCAAGGCATGCCAGCCTTGGCCTGCCGAGGAATTGCGCCCAGCTGCCCACCAGCCATCACCCAACAGCGCCCATGACCCAGCCACACCCAGCCACCTTGAGCCATCCTGGTCAACACGGGTCAAAATTGGGTCAAACCCGGGATTTTAAGGGGCTCTAAAGCCAAATTGGCCCATCTAAACCAAAATTAACTTAGTATAAATAGGACACAACACTCATTTGGATGATTATCACTCAAATTTCCCAAACTTGCATGGGTTTTGAAATATTTTCTCTCTCTAGCTCTTAGAGTAAATTTTCAAGCTTTGCCTTGGGTTTGTAAGCTCAAGATGAATCCAAATACTCCTTTGTATTTTTACTTTGATGCAATTTAATTCAAGTTTGTACTCTTCTCTTTTAACTCAAGTAAGCTTACCTTCATTTTTATGATTTTTTCTTCAATTTCATGCTTGTTCTTCATATTATACTTTTTCTCTTAGCTACTTGATTTCTTGCTTGATCTTGTGAATTGACTACAGAATCTTAATGAGTGTAACATCTAGGCTATAGATCGGGTCCTTGATCAGTTTAATCTTGTGTTTTTCCTATGCTTTATTTTGAATCTAATTTTCATGCATAGTTTTAGAATGAATCTTAGATCTACTCTTCGTTTCTCGTTATTTTTCTTAAAGATTTAAAATTTTACGTCAAATATTATTGCTCTTTACTTTGATGATTTCAACTTTTGTCAATTTGAATTATTCTATTTTTCATGCATGGTTGTACCTTGTGCATGCATGGTAGTACTTGGTGAAACTTTGCATTTTCTTGCTTATTTCCTTATTTGCTTTGCATTTTCAATATGAGGCATCCGAAGTGGCATCCTACCAACTTGAACTTTCATTTCTTAGCTTAGTTTAGTTAGTTTAATTTCATTATTTTCATTTTCCTCTTATTTTACAAAGCTTGAAACACTTTGATCCTTCAATTAAATTGAAATCCGATAACACCAAGCCATGAACCCGTTGATACTTTCAACACCACGAAAACTCTACTAACAAAATGGTGCCGTTGCGACACGGCTTGGTTAAGGCCTTCGATTTAATTGTTGTTTCGTTGTGTTTTTAGCTTTCCTTTTTATTTGTCGTTCTCTTTGAGTGTATGCAAGGTCGTCGTTCGCTCAGACACAAATTATTTCCTTATACTTCTAACCCCAACCGATTACGATGTCATCGACACTCGTTGCTTTTCGATTCTACTATGGCGACCAATCTTCCTCATACGGGCCCATTTCTCGACCCCAATGGGAAATCTCCTCGGGCCGATCCTCAAAGTTCTAATTCAACCGAGCCCGGAGTTTATGAGGGACCTGTTCTGAGTACCATGACCGGACCTTCCATTCCCATTCCCCCGCCACCTCACGAGCAATCGCTTGGATCTCAAGGGAGTGGTTTTACCACTCATGAGCACGCCACGGACCCACACCAAGGTATTGCTTCTTTCCCTCATTCTTCTAATGGTGGCTTTGTTCCCAATATGGGAGGGCATGGTGCAGACCGTGTTTTCCCCGGTTCTCATGGTGTTCGTCAACCCGACATGGGAGGGCATGGTGCAAGCCATGTCGGGTGTAATGTTCTTTCGGAAGCTTATGATTCCTTCGATGATTATGGAGCCCCGGATCACGTTCTGTATGGCTATGGTGCTCCTCACCGTTCTCCGAATGTACCAAATCCAACACCGAATGTGAATCTGAATGGTATGGTGGTGATCCCGATTTTGGGAATGATTATGGAATGCAAGACGACGAGCTCGATGAGTATGCTTTGTTTGGTAGTTACGATCTGAATGCTCCACTCACTCCACCCGTCCGTACTATGAGGGAAGTGAGCCAAGCCTTCGTGGGGGCAAATATTTCTTCTTGTATATCTCTTTCCCCCGAGGTAATGGCTATTGATATCCGTTCGCTCGATTTTGCCCGCCTTCCCATTTTTCACGGGTTCACGAAGGAGGATCCGCTCCAATTCATCCGACAATATCTATGGCATGTCTCGAGTTTCCACCACCCGAATATGATGAGTTTGGAGCATCTTCGACTCCGTTGTTTCTCGTATGCTCTTCAAGATAAGGCATTATCGTGGTTTATGGGTCTTACTCCTAACTCGGTTTGCATGTGGGACGAACTCGCAAAGCTTTTCTTCAATCATTACTACTCTATGGAAAAGACGGCTGATATGCGAGTTAAGATTATGTCATTCAAACAAATGAGAAACGAGACATTTCACTCCGCTTGGTTTCAGTTCAAAGACCTTCTTGAGAATTGTCCGCATCATCGTATACCCAAGGAGCTTTTAATTCAAACTTTTTATGAGGCGTTGGACCCACAATTTCAATACATGGTGGATACAAGNACAGTAGTATCTTGACTGTGTTGTGTGACAATTCCAGTTCCATTGACATCTCCAAAAATCCAGTCCAGCACTCTCGAATAAAACACATTGACATAAGGTACCACTTCATTCAAGACCTAGTTGAGAGGAAGATTGTTAGCCTTGAGCATATTGGAATAGATAATCAGCTTGCTGACATCTTCACGAAGGCATTAGATTTCGAGACCTTCTCTCGTTTGAGAAGAGATCTCGGTATGTGCATTGTCTAACCAATGTTGGTTTGTGATGTTGTGACACCTCATATCAACATCAAGTCACAACATCTGTATAATTTTTCATGCATTTTTATCTTTCTTTTCATACATAATCCAAATGCATTGAGTCTGATTGAAAGTGTTATAAGGTCCTGTGTTGCAATAAAAGTGATGACAAAAAGGATCAACCTCTTCAATTAAGGTGATTGTGGGACTTGCTCGCAGAAACTGGTTTTCTCCCAGGTCCAAAAACAAGAGGTGTTAACAACTTTGCTGAAGATAAAAAGATTAAACATCCCTTCAAGGATGAAGAAAATCTGGATACAAAATGATCCATTCTTTACATTTCACCTTCTTGAGAGATCTTGACATAGTCATTAACTTGGGTTAAGGGGTAAGTTTCCCTTGACTTCACCTAAGGTAATGTTGGTTCATAATGTTGTCAGTAATAAAAAGAAACATTGGATCAAGTCACTGAAATCTTAATATGTTTTTGTATAATTTTTTAGGTCATGAATTTTAGGCATCCTTAGGACATTCATACTTTTCGAAGATGCCATCGTACTGTGCGTACTGTTGCTTGTGTTCTTGTCTGCATTGACGTCTCTTAATTTTGTTATGAATTGAGCTAACTAAGTGTTTCAGTGAGTTAGAATTGGATGGCTGGACAGGTAATAACGAGGTAAATTTGGTGAGTGAGAATTAATATTGCACAAGATAGATACTACTGGGTTGATGGTTCAATTTTTTCTAGCTTTGTATCTCGACCGATTTTGTTTTAAGGGTTGTGCATTTTTTTTTTAAATAAAGATGAGATAATGGTATAGTGGGTTGATCACATATCCTATTTTAAAGGGGGTGTGGTGTTGTTTTAGAAGGAAATAAAAAATCATGTTTTTTAAGCCCCAAAATCCGCTGGTGGTGAAATTAGGGATTTTTCCTATATCCTCTCTCCTTCAACGGTCATTTTCTGAAAGGATAAATACCTGAATTCTTTTTACCATTTGATCATTAACCCTCTTCAAATTGAACTCTCAAGCTTCCTTATCTCTCTCAGATTCTCTCGATTTTCTTGTGTATCTCTTGTGTTTCTGAGAATTTATAGGATGACAAACTCGCCACCGCGTTCATCTGTTCCAGAATTGCCAGCAGAGCTCCGCCACCCCGGCGAACAGGTTCCGGCACCCTATGTGAAAATTGGAGGCCGGGACATATGCGCCGAAGTCTGTGGTGGTTCCTCTTCTATCCTACCACCGGTAACAACATCACCACCATCTTCGCCGACGCACGATTCTCGCGCTGTTGTGCCTGTTCTGACACCAATTTATGCCACGTCTGAAGCGCAAGTGTTCCCAGGACAGCCCGGGAATGAAATTTACGTGGATAATCCTCCCAATTTGGCGTTTGTTGCTGAAACCTTCGGACGAGTGGGGAACCCTACATTGGAGTGGTCCCGGCAACTGCGCAATATCCCGCCTGGCGTTGTGCCACCCGCAGTACCAAAGAGCAAGGCAAGGCCATGCCGTAATGTGACTATTGAGCACATGAACCTCACGGAGGATGTCACTGTGATGTCCGACCCTGATAATGAAGATTATGTTCCTGCCGCTCCGGTGGAAGGGTCCGTGCCGCCGTTTGCGTCTGCCCGGGGTGTGCCGGTGAAGAAGTCGCCTCGTCAAAAACAGATGGTGACATTGGCTGAGAATATATTTCTCCCGGCGTCCATCAAGGTTTCTCCTAGCTCTACAGAAACAGAATATTCCTCCCCTCCCTACACGATTCTGGATTTTATCACCGGGGAGGTAACTAGCTCTTCCAAGCCGACTGTCGATGCTCCCCCTTCGTCTCCTGTTCGTGATGATCCACCTGTGTTTGATTCTGAGTTGTTTGAGCATTCCCCTGACTCTTCTTCTGATATGCCTCTACGTGATTTCCTTACTGCCTGCAAGAAGGATAAGAAGAAAAAGAAGGTTGCTGCGAAGGACGATGTTGCTACTCATGTTGGTTCCCCCTTACCAACATCTCATCATTCTCAGTCTGCTCCATCCTCCAGCAATGCATCGGTTCTCAGTCTGCTCCTATCTTCAACATAAATGTATGTATTCCACCGTTTCCACGGCAATGCCTTTTGTACGAGAAATAGTTGTCGAGTTTTTTGCCAATCTTTTGCCCTCCATGGTTGATTTGGAGTCTGTAAATTATAGCAAAGTATTTGTGCGTGGCAAGGTGTTTTATTTCACTCCTGCTTTGATTGATGAGTTGTTTGGCACTGAGCCATATTGGGGTGACTCGACGGTTGATGATATGAATGAGGTAGTTTTGTTTTTATCTGGTGGTCTGGTTAATTCATGGGTTGAGCAGCTCCCTAGTACTCGCCTGTCATCTCTTTATTCTATTCTGCATAAGCTTGCTATTTGTAATTGGGTACCCTCCAAGAACACAACGTGTGTTACGCGGCTTCAGGCCCAGTTCTTGTATAGGCTTGGGAGGGGGATCAAGTTTAGTTTTGGCCAGCATGTTTTTGATATTATTGCTAAGTTTGCCACCACGAAGTCCGCGGCCTCGTTGTGTTTTCCTTCTTTGATTTTCGGCTTGCTCGAGAACCAAGGTTTAACGCTTCTTCCCGATGATGTGCTCACGGGTGAGGATGATTGGTTCGCTTTGAGAGGTCATCATGTTACCGGTGCCCGGGTTATTGATCTGTCGTGGTAAGCCCCTTTCCGGACTAATGTTGCTAGTAATGTTGGGAGGGGCGATCCCAACATGGTGCACGTTTCTGCGCAGGTCCTTCGTGAACATGTGGCTTCCATTGATTTGCAGATGACTCAGCTGAAGGCTCTTCGTCGCTCTCTCTTGACGCTGTCTCTTATACACATCTAGATGTGTATAAGAGACAGGTATGGTTGGGCATGAAACACTATATTGTCCGTCAAATCCTTCCCATTACATGCCGGTACCTCAATCGGAGGAGGTTTGTGGGATCCAAGGTTACCAACCGGGTCATGGTGTTTCTAGACCACCCTTTCCTCGAACATCAAGTCTAAATCCCCCGTACCATCTGAGCAACCGCACACATCCGGGCTTTGGGTATACGAACCCTCCCATGGGCCCTTCTCGACCAACTCCTCCGATGAATGCTCCAACACCGGCCACCGATCCGACTCTTGCTATGATAATACAACAATTGCAATCCCTCTCCGCCTCGGTATCCTCCTTGAGTACCATGGTGTCCTCCATGGATACATGTTTGAATGCCACGGACACGAAACTTGGGCAAATGGCTACCGAGATAAATATGCTTAAGTAAGCCAATGAGAAAGGGAAGTTACCGAGTCAACCATCACACGCCCATGCAATCACATATCTTCGAAGTGGCCGAGTTATCGATAACAAAGTGGCTCCACCATCCGAGATTGACAAGGTTGCTACTCCGTCCGTTGTTGCTACTCCCGATTCCACCCCCGTGGGTGCCACACCGCCGGAAGAAGGCCCCGATGGATTGCACAAATCCTCGAATACTTATAAGCCACCGATTCCAAAGGCTTCCCCGCCTTATCCATCACGGATCCAAAATACCAAGAAGGACGATCAATTCCAACGACTCTACAATACTTTGTCAAATGTAAACATCACTCTTCCATTGTTGGATGCCATTCGAGACATACCCACTTACTCCAAAATTTTCAAGGATCTTTCTTCCAAGAAGCTCATACACACTCCAAATGAGAAGATTGTGTTATCTAAGGAGGCGAGTGTTGTTTGTGATCCTTCTATATTGGTCCTCAAGATGGCGAATCCCGGGTCCTTTTGTATCGATATTACGCTCGGAATGGTAAAGTCACAAATGGTATGCTTGATTCCGGGGCGGGGATAAACTTGATGCCATCTTCGATCTATGAACAATTGGAGCTAACGCCCTTGCAAGAAACACGAATTTGCTTACAATTGGCCGATCGGTCAATTCGATATCCGAAAGGCGTTGTCAAGGACGTGCTCGTCAAGGTTGGAGGACTTGTAGTCCTGGTGGATTTTGTCGTTGTTGATGTGGGAACGGTTTCGAATGATGGGGCCGAGCATAACATTCTACTTGGGCGTCCCTTCATGGCGACTACTCAATGCCTCATTGATGTTGGAAAGAAGAACCTCACCCCATCCGTTGCGGGTGAGTCGGTTACGTTTTCAATGTCCAACTTGCCGTCGATTCCTTCAAGCATCTATCATGCGGATTGTCTTCTTGTTGACGAGATTCAAGATGTGGTCGAGCAAGTTTTCTTGGCGGATAAGTATGAGGATGGTGATAGCGGTGATGTTGAGGATAATGGAGCTTATGGGCATGGCAACGAATCATGTATTGAGACGGGTCTCTTTGAGAGTGCTTGCATTCATGTCGTTGAGGCCAACGACCTATTTTTGAAGTGGGAGGTGTGGCTTGTTGATGAGAAACAAGTCATCGAGACGAGTGAAAACTTTGACGAATACCTAGACAGAATGATAGGTTTGTTCGAGCTAGCCACCGATGAGGGTGAGAGGAGGCACAAGCCCGAGCTAAAGCCTCTCCCATCTCACCTCAAGTATATCTTTCTAGAAGAAGAGGAGAGTAAGCCGGTGATTATTTTTGCCAATCTAAACGAAGAGGAGGAAGCGAGGTTGATCAAAGTGCTTAAGGCTCACAAAAGTGCCATTGGATGGAGTCTCGGTGATATAAAGGGAATTAGCCCTTCGACATGCATGCATCGAGTCATATTGGAGGATGACGCCAAGCCCTCTCGAAAGTTCCAAAGGCGATTGAACCCGAACCTTAAAGAGATCGTGAAAGAAGGGATACTCAAGTTATTGAAGGAGGGCTTGATCTTCGCGATTGCCGAGAGCGAGTGGGTAAGTCCCGTGCACATGGTCCATAAAAACAGCGGCATTACCATGATTGAGAACGATAAGGGCGAGTTATTGTCTACACGGGCGACGACGGGGTGGAGGATGTGCATCGATTTTCGGAAGTTGAATGCAGCTACAAAGAAAGATCATTTTCCCCTACCTTTCATCGATCAATGTTGGACAAACTAGCCAGCCACCACTCTTATTGTTTCTTGGACGGATGATCGGGCTATTATCAAATTGCTATCGCGCCCGAGGACCAAGCTAAAACGATGTTCACTTGTCCATTTGGGACTTTTGATTTCCGTCGGATGCCGTTTGGTCTATGTAATGCCCCGGGGATGTTCCAAAGATGCATGATATCAATATTCTCCGACATGATTGACAAGTATCTTGAAGTCCTCATGGACGATTTTTCCATATATGGGGACTCGTTCGAGGAGTGTTTGGGAAACCTTGAGGAAGTGCTAGCCCATTGTGAAGAGACGAGTTTGACATTAAGTTGGGAGAAGAGCCACTTCATGGTTCGAAGTGGTCTTGTCCTCGGGCATGTGATTTCGGAGAAGGGGATTGAGGTGGACCAAGCCAAGGTGGAAGTGATTGAAAAGTTACCCCCTCCCCTTAACGTGAAAGATGTGAGGACTTTCCTTGGGCATGCCGGTTTCTATCAGCGATTTATTAAAGATTTTTCAAAAATTGCCTGCCCCTTGTGTCGATTGTTGAGTAATGAAGTCCCTTTCGAATGTAATGAAGCTTGTGAGGATGCTTTCTTGGCGATTAAGAAGAGCCTCGTGTACGCCCCCATTGTCGTAGCTCCCGATTGGAACTTGCCTTTCGAAATTATGTGCGACGCATCGAGTGAAGCTGTGGGGGCCGCCCTTGGCCAACGAGTTGACAAGCTATTAAGAGTGGTGTATTATGCAAGTTTGATGCTCAATGATGCACAAAAGAATTATACAATGACCGAGAGAGAGCTCTTAGCCGTGATCTTTGCTTTAGAGAAGTTTCGAGCTTACATTGTTGGATCACGAGTTGTGGTGCATAGTGATCATGCCGCATTACGATATTTGTTCTCTAAGCCTCAAGCAAAACCCCATCTCATTCGATGGATCCTATTGCTTCAAGAATTTGATATTGAGATCAAGGATCGGAAGGGGTGTGAGAATGCGGTAGCCGATCATCTTTCGAGGTTGGTCACGGAGAGAGGAGAAAGGGTGGCCATTGGATAGAATTTGCCACACGAGAACTTGATGAAAGTGAGCCAAGCGCCTTGGTACGCCAACTATGCAAATTACTTGGCAAATGGTGAGCTTCGGCCAGATATGGATTGGCAAGAAAAGAAACGCTTCCTAGCTAAGTTCCAAAAAATTTATTGGGACGATCCATTCATGTACAAATTGGGGAAATATGGTATAATAAGGAGATGTGTGCTCGAGGAGGAGATACAAGAGCTATTAACTTTTTGTCACGATCATCAAGCCGGAGGCCACTTCGGGGGAAGGAAGACGGCTCTCAAGATTTTAAGTTCGGGCTTCTATTGGCCGTCTCTCCATTATGACGCTCACGTCCATGTTAAAACTTGTGATAGATGTCAAAGGACGGGGAGAATTTCGAAAAGGAACGAGATGCCCTTAGTGGGAAATTTGGCGGTTGAGATTTTTGGGGTGTGGGGGATCGACTTCATGGGGCCATTCCCTAAGTCTACCGATGGGCATGAATACATTCTTGTGGGGGTGGATGTTTCGAAATGGGTCGAGGCTATACCTACAATAAAGAATAATGCGGAGGTGGTTGTGAAGTTCGTGAAGGAAAATATATGTGCTCGTTTTGGCTTTCCTAAAGTCATAATAAGTGATGGTGGGAGCCATTTTCGTAACAATCTCTTCGAGAAACTTATGAAGACCTTTGGGATCAAGCACAAAATAGCGACGCCATATCATCCCCAAACTTCGGGGCAAGTCGAGACGAGCAATAAGCAAGTGAAGAGCGTGTTAGAGAAAATGGTGCAACCGAATCGGAAAGATTGGTCGAGGAAGTTGAGTGATGCGTTGTGGGCCCTCCGAACGGCGTATAAAACGGTTTTAGGCACGAGCCCTTACTACTTGGTATTTGGGAAATCTTGCCACTTGCCCGTGGAGATTGAACATAAGGCATTTTGGGCGATAAAATCTGTTAATTTGGACTTAAAGGAGGCCGGCCTCGAGAGAATGTTGCAACTCGAGGAATTGGACGAGCATAGAGATAATCAATATAACAACGCTCGAATTTACAAGGAAAGGACAAATGTATTCACGACAAAAGGCTAATCCCGAAGAAGCTTGAGGTTGGGATGCCCGTTTTACTCTTTAATTCCCGCTTAGCTCTCCATCCCGGAAAGTTGAAGTCCAAGTGGATGGGACCTTACACCGTTGAGTTCGTCAATCCAAGTGGAGCGGTGACTTTGATCGACCCCAAAACTCAAGATCGTTTCCAAGTCAACGGGCACCGAACTAAACCCTATCATCATGGTTTCCTCCTACCGCCCGACGAGGAAGTGGTAGCTTTGGTTGATCCTCCCGTCTCATCTTCTTCATAATTATCAAAGGAGAGTACGTCGAGCTAAAGACGTAAAACAAGCGCTTCTTGGGAGGCAACCCAAGTTCTTTCCATTTCTTTCTTTCCTTCTTTATTTTATTGAGTAATCCAAAAACATTAAAAAATTCAAAAATCTAAAAATATTTGAAAAATTGAAAAACAAAAAAATATATGTTGTTGAGATTAGTGTACATATTTTCTTGTGTTTTTGAATTTTATGTGATTTTCTTTTCTATGTTTTTTTTTTCCGACTTCAACTTTGGGCGATTAGATAAGTTGGTGGTGTTCATGAAGCCGGGAGATACTAGCCATGCTCGATTTTAACTCGGATTGCTTAGATGCCTAGGTAGACCCCACCGAGCTCGACCAAAACTCGCTCGGTTAAGGAAATTTCTATTCTCCCTCCTTCTACTTGGTTTTCATTAAAATGCGGGTAATACATGGTTTAAGTGTGGGCTGGGTAGGTGGTTAGGGTTCGGGTTTCTGTCAAGCATGATTTGTTGTTCTTAACTCGAGCCTTGGCGAAGTGACGCATTCTTGGTGAAAGGACGCTTACTATTTGCGCATTTATATGGTTGAGTCGATTTTTGTGTCCTTTGTGTGTTTATTACATTGTTGAACAACGCCACGTACTTGGAAGTTTGAATAGTTTACTTGTCGGGTTTTTTTTGCATGTTTATGGCCTCTTGTGTGAGGGGTTGAATTTTTGTGCTTCGTCCAATAACCGCATATATATATATAATCAACATTTTCTCGTGAAAAGATTGCAACTCTCTAAAAGCTCTTTTGATTTCGCTCCCAAATTCGTTGCAAACTAGTGAGTAGCCTTGTGTGATTTATCGGCTTACTTGCATTTTATGGAAATTGCATTGAGGAGGTTTGACTTTGCTCGTACATGATTGAATTTGAAAATGACCTCGAGGCACATATATCACCCTTATTCCGGCCATATCCATATATTTAAGCTACTTTAAAATTCTAAATGAGCCCCCTTGAGCCTATGCCCCGTTTCTTGTTAGCCGAGCTCGATTTAGCTCTTGTATCTTCATGAATTGTGAGGTGAGAGGGGTATGTCGTTAGTTGACTGGGAATGTGTGGGAAATCAATTGAGGGTTTCGGGTTTTAAGTTGCTTATACAAAAAAAAAAGAAAAATAAAAAGAAAAAAAGGGATAATACTCCAACACAAATCACGAAAAGTGATAAATCGTGCGTTCAAGTGTAAAGTCTAATGTTCAAAAGGGTTAAGTTTTGCAAAAAGAAGCAAATTCCTAAAGCTTCTAAGTGTTGTGAAAATAAAGTCGGAAGAGTGTGTAAGAAGAAAAGGTTTCGAATGAAAGTTTGGTAAATTGGGGAAGGTGAAGCAATTATAAACTTCGAGTTTTAGAAATTAAGATTTTGTGTGTTATTGATCGCGTTTGTTCATGTGTTAGCCACTATATCTGAATGTTCCATACCCTACCAAAGAACCAACATTACAACCCCTAATAAAGACCTTTTTCAATTCTTATTTGGTCATGTACTATGAGCAATTTTGAGCGTCCAATTTGTGAAATCTTTACAAGGTGCATGCATTGTCCGATTTAAGTGTATACACGTCCTATATACACTTGAGCGAATTGAGCGAACACCCTCAAAATTTCATTTGAGAGGAAGTCATCGATTTGGCTTGCATTTGAGAAAGAGTAATACGAGCAATGTTTGGCGATAACGAGTTTATGTTGATACTTCTATCATATAACCAAGGATAAGCACAAAGATTTTTCTTTTTACACAATATTCATTGCATGTACACTCTCGATTCTTATCGTTGTTCGAGGACGAACAAACCGATAAGTGTGGGGTAGTTGTTTTGCATGTAATTGTTGTGTTTTTCCTCGTGTTTTTAGTAGGGTGTTATATTGGTTTTGGTAGTTCTTGAGTCGATTAGCTAAGTTTTTAGGTTACTTTTATTGTTTTAGGAATTTTTTTTGTGTTCATTTGTTGACTTCTTGATAAAAAGGGGTTAAATGGTTTTAATTAAAGGTTTGGCAAAATTCTTGAGTTTTTATGTTGAAATTCCCTATTTTAAAAGGTTGAGACATTGAAGACCAAAATACAAGCCAAGACGAGCCAAGACATGCCAACTCAAGCCAAAAACTAGCTCCAAAATGCCAAAACATTCTGGAATGGTCGCCAAGGCGCGCCATGACTCGCCAAGGCAAGCCTGACTACGCCAGTACAAGCCAACGCAAGC
Source organism: Phtheirospermum japonicum (assembly GCA_014905375.1). Classification (NCBI taxonomy): domain Eukaryota; kingdom Viridiplantae; phylum Streptophyta; class Magnoliopsida; order Lamiales; family Orobanchaceae; genus Phtheirospermum; species Phtheirospermum japonicum. Next base: position 393,454 of record BMAC01000218.1, read on the forward strand.
CAGGACCCGCCAATGACTGGCGCTTGCCCAGCGCGTCCCTGTTGAGTGCCAAGGCGTGCCAGCCTTGACCTGCTGAAGATCCGCGCGCCCAGCTGCCGAGTGCCAAGGCATGCCAGCCTTGGCCTGCCGAGGAATTGCGCCCAGCTGCCCACCAGCCATCACCCAGCAGCGCCCATGACCGAGCCACACCCAGCCACCTTGAGCCATCCTGGTCAACACGGGTCAAAATTGGGTCAAACCCAGGATTTTAAGGGGCTCTAAGGCTAAATTGGCCCATCTAAACCAAGATTAACTTAGTATAAATAGGACACAACACTCATTTGGATGATTATCACTCAAGTTTTCCAAACTTGCATGGGTTTTGGAATATTTTCCCTCTCTAGCTCTTAGACTAAATTTTCAAGCTTTGCCTTGGGTTTGTAAGCTCAAGATGAATCCAAATACTCCTTTGGATTTTTACTTTGATGCAATTTAATTCAAGTTTGTACTCTTCTCTTTTAATTCAAGTAAGCTTACCTTCATTTTTATGCTTTGTTCTTCATATTATGCTTTTTCTCTTACCTACTTGATTTCTTGCTTGATCTTGTGAATTGACTACAAAATCTTGATGAGTGACACATCTAGGCTATAGATCTGGTCCTTGATCGGTTTAATCTTGTGTTTTTCCTATGCTTTATTTTGAATCTAATTTTCATGCATAGTTTTAGAATGAATCTTAGATCTACTCTTCGTTTCTCGTTAAATTTTACGTCACCTTTTATTGCTCTTTACTTTGATGCTTTCAATTTTTGTCAATTTGCATTATTCTAGTTTTCATGCATGGTTGTACCTTGTGCATGCATGGTAGTACTTGGTGAAATTTTGCATTTTCTTGCTTATTTCCTTATTTGCTTTGCATTTTCAATATGAGGCATCCGAAGTGGCATCCTACCAACTTGCACTTTCATTTCTTAGATTAGTTTAGTTAGTTTAATTTCGTTATTTTCGTTTTCCTTTTATTTTACAAAGCTTGAAACACTTTGATCCTTCAATTAAATCGAAATCCGATAACACCAAGCCATGAACCTATTGATACTTTCAACACCACAAAAACCCTACTAACATATTGTAACCCTGGAAAATGTGTTGCTAGTAGAAGGAGTTACTGCAAATTTGATCAGCATAAGTCAATTGTGCGACGGAGGCTTTAGTGTCAAATTCAACCGTTAGAAGTGTGAAGTCTATGAGGAGAATGGTCCATGTATAGTTGGTCAGAGGACTTCAGATAACTGTTATCAAATCAACAGTGATGCTTTTTGCAAGTTATCTCAGCTAAGCGATGTTGAGGTGTGGCATCAAAAGCCTGGACATGTCAATTACAAGATGATTGACAGGTTGGTCAAATAAGAAGCTGTGAATGGGCTGCCTAAGCTCAACACCAAGATAATTTCTGTATGCGAGGCATGCCAGAAAGGGAAGCAGGTCAGAGTGCCACATCCAGTTCAACAAAGTCTCACTACATCATCCTGCTTCGAACTCCTTCACATGGATCTCATGGGACCACTTGAAGTCGAGAGCCTTGGTGGTAAGAGGTACGTGTTAGTTATTGTTGATGATTTTTCTAGATTCACTTGGGTAGAGTTTTTAAGGGAAAAATCAGAAACTTTTGAGACTTTCAAGAAACTTGCAAAGAAACTGTGTGTAAGGTTTAATGTGAACATTGGTAGGATTAGAGCTGATCACGGAAAAGAATTTGAAAATGCATCGTTTTAAAAATACTACACTTCAGAAGGCATAAGTCATGAATTTTCATCACCCATTACTCCACAACAAAATGGCATAGCTGAACGAAAAAATAGAACACTTGCTGAGATGACTAGAACTATGCTCATTTCTAATGGCATAGCAAAACATTTTTGGGCTGAAGCAATGAACACTGCATGTCATATTACAAATAGGGCTTATTTTAGACCAGGGTCATGTGCTACTCCCTATGAGTTGTTGCTGGGTAAAAAACCGAACTTGAGTTATTTTCATGTGTTTGGATGTATTTGCCATGTGCTCAACGATAGAAATCATCTAGCTGAACTGGACTCAAAGACTGATAAGTGTATTTTCATGGGTTATTCCCAAAATAGTCATGCATATAGATTTTTTAACCTTAGAACTTGAAACATGTTTGAGTCAGTAAATGTCAAGTTCGATGATCTAACGAGTGGAGTCAAACCTACAGAGGATAATGATCTGGTTTATGATCAAAATCCTCAAGAAAATGTCACTCCTCCTTTAGATGATAGTGCAGGTATTGAGAACAAAGATGCAGGTGCTGAACCAGGAGAGTTGAGAGATGTTGATACCAATGTTGATACTGGGATCTCAACATCAGAACCAACATCAAGCCATGCCGCCGCAGAATCAGATTCTGATTCAGAAGACGAAGATCCAGCTGATCCCATTGATCTTCATCAGAGAGATATCCCATCCAGGATTCAAAAAAACCACCCCGTGGGCCAAATTATCGGTGATTTAGATGAAAGGAGTACAAGACGGAGACAGATAAATTTTAAGGAGATGGTCAGATACGTATGTCTGTCTACTAATTATTCTAAGATTCGTGAGTCTTTGTACCTTTCTAAAATAGAGCCCAAGCGTGTGGAGGATGCACTCAAGGATGAGTTCTGGATAAGGGCGATGCAAGAGGAGCTGGACCAATTCGCCAAAAATGATGTTTGGGATCTAGTTCCACGTCCAGAAAATTCTCACGTGACAGGAACAGGATATTCAAGAACAAGACTGATGAGGCTGGCAACATTCTAAGGAATAAAGCTCGACTAGTTTCGCAAGGGTATGCACAAATTGAAGGAATCGATTTTGATGAGACATTTGCCCCTGTTGCCCGAATTGAGTCGGTAAGACTTTTGCTTTCTATTGCTTGCTATATGAAGATTTCATTACATCAAATGGACATTAAGAGTACTTTTTTAAATGGAGTCTTGAGTGAAGAAGTGTATGTTGAGCAGCCTAAAGGATTTGTGGATCCTCAAAAACCAAGTTTTGTTTTAAAACTGAAAAAGGCTCTTTATGGTTTAAAACAAGCTCCAAGAGCTTGGTATGAAAGGTTAACTCAACTTTGCTTTATTTGAACTTTAGATGAGGGGAAGTTGACAAAACTTTGTTCCTTCTTAAATCCAATAAGCACATCTTAATCGTCCAAATTTATGTGGATGCTATTATTTTTGGATCCACTGACGAGCAGATGGTCAAGGAGTTTGTTACTCGAATGTCCGATACATTCGAGATGAGCATGGAAGGTAACCTCTCATACTTCCTCGATTTACAAATCAAACAAATTGATGACGGTATTTTCCTTTCCCAGGCTAAATATGCTAAGAACTTAGTTAAAAAGTTTGGTTTAGAAAGTGAAACTCACAAGAAAACGCCACTGGGAAAAACTGTGAAGCTATCGAGAGACGATGTTGGTAAGGGTGTTGATAACACCATGTACAGAAGTATGATAGTGAGTTTGTTGTATTTGACAGTAAGTAGACCAGATATTATGTATAGTGTGTGCTTGTGTGCTAGATATCAATCTAATCCAAAAGAGTCACACTTAAAAGCAGTTAAAAGAATAATAAGGTATATTGCTGGTACAGCTGAACTAGGTGTGTGGTACACAAACGATACTGGTACTGAACTTGTAGGGTACACTGATTCAGATTGGGCTGGAGATGTGGTAGATAGAAAGAGTACTACTGAGGGATGTTTTTTTTCTGGGTAACAATCTAATCTCTTGGTACAGCAAGAAGCAAAATTGTATTTCTCTTTCTACAGATGAAGCCGAGTACATCGCAGCTGGAAGTGCGTGCACACAATTATTGTGGATGAACCAAATGATAGAAGACTATGGTCTGCACAGTAGTATCTTGACTGTGTTGTGTGACAATTCCAGTTCCATTGACATCTCCAAAAATCCAGTCCAGCACTCTCGAATAAAACACATTGACATAAGGTACCACTTCATTCAAGACCTAGTTGAGAGGAAGATTGTTAGCCTTGAGCATATTGGAATAGATAATCAGCTTGCTGACATCTTCACGAAGGCATTAGATTTCGAGACCTTCTCTCGTTTGAGAAGAGATCTCGGTATGTGCATTGTCTAACCAATGTTGGTTTGTGATGTTGTGACACCTCATATCAACATCAAGTCACAACATCTGTATAATTTTTCATGCATTTTTATCTTTCTTTTCATACATAATCCAAATGCATTGAGTCTGATTGAAAGTGTTATAAGGTCCTGTGTTGCAATAAAAGTGATGACAAAAAGGATCAACCTCTTCAATTAAGGTGATTGTGGGACTTGCTCGCAGAAACTGGTTTTCTCCCAGGTCCAAAAACAAGAGGTGTTAACAACTTTGCTGAAGATAAAAAGATTAAACATCCCTTCAAGGATGAAGAAAATCTGGATACAAAATGATCCATTCTTTACATTTCACCTTCTTGAGAGATCTTGACATAGTCATTAACTTGGGTTAAGGGGTAAGTTTCCCTTGACTTCACCTAAGGTAATGTTGGTTCATAATGTTGTCAGTAATAAAAAGAAACATTGGATCAAGTCACTGAAATCTTAATATGTTTTTGTATAATTTTTTAGGTCATGAATTTTAGGCATCCTTAGGACATTCATACTTTTCGAAGATGCCATCGTACTGTGCGTACTGTTGCTTGTGTTCTTGTCTGCATTGACGTCTCTTAATTTTGTTATGAATTGAGCTAACTAAGTGTTTCAGTGAGTTAGAATTGGATGGCTGGACAGGTAATAACGAGGTAAATTTGGTGAGTGAGAATTAATATTGCACAAGATAGATACTACTGGGTTGATGGTTCAATTTTTTCTAGCTTTGTATCTCGACCGATTTTGTTTTAAGGGTTGTGCATTTTTTTTTTAAATAAAGATGAGATAATGGTATAGTGGGTTGATCACATATCCTATTTTAAAGGGGGTGTGGTGTTGTTTTAGAAGGAAATAAAAAATCATGTTTTTTAAGCCCCAAAATCCGCTGGTGGTGAAATTAGGGATTTTTCCTATATCCTCTCTCCTTCAACGGTCATTTTCTGAAAGGATAAATACCTGAATTCTTTTTACCATTTGATCATTAACCCTCTTCAAATTGAACTCTCAAGCTTCCTTATCTCTCTCAGATTCTCTCGATTTTCTTGTGTATCTCTTGTGTTTCTGAGAATTTATAGGATGACAAACTCGCCACCGCGTTCATCTGTTCCAGAATTGCCAGCAGAGCTCCGCCACCCCGGCGAACAGGTTCCGGCACCCTATGTGAAAATTGGAGGCCGGGACATATGCGCCGAAGTCTGTGGTGGTTCCTCTTCTATCCTACCACCGGTAACAACATCACCACCATCTTCGCCGACGCACGATTCTCGCGCTGTTGTGCCTGTTCTGACACCAATTTATGCCACGTCTGAAGCGCAAGTGTTCCCAGGACAGCCCGGGAATGAAATTTACGTGGATAATCCTCCCAATTTGGCGTTTGTTGCTGAAACCTTCGGACGAGTGGGGAACCCTACATTGGAGTGGTCCCGGCAACTGCGCAATATCCCGCCTGGCGTTGTGCCACCCGCAGTACCAAAGAGCAAGGCAAGGCCATGCCGTAATGTGACTATTGAGCACATGAACCTCACGGAGGATGTCACTGTGATGTCCGACCCTGATAATGAAGATTATGTTCCTGCCGCTCCGGTGGAAGGGTCCGTGCCGCCGTTTGCGTCTGCCCGGGGTGTGCCGGTGAAGAAGTCGCCTCGTCAAAAACAGATGGTGACATTGGCTGAGAATATATTTCTCCCGGCGTCCATCAAGGTTTCTCCTAGCTCTACAGAAACAGAATATTCCTCCCCTCCCTACACGATTCTGGATTTTATCACCGGGGAGGTAACTAGCTCTTCCAAGCCGACTGTCGATGCTCCCCCTTCGTCTCCTGTTCGTGATGATCCACCTGTGTTTGATTCTGAGTTGTTTGAGCATTCCCCTGACTCTTCTTCTGATATGCCTCTACGTGATTTCCTTACTGCCTGCAAGAAGGATAAGAAGAAAAAGAAGGTTGCTGCGAAGGACGATGTTGCTACTCATGTTGGTTCCCCCTTACCAACATCTCATCATTCTCAGTCTGCTCCATCCTCCAGCAATGCATCGGTTCTCAGTCTGCTCCTATCTTCAACATAAATGTATGTATTCCACCGTTTCCACGGCAATGCCTTTTGTACGAGAAATAGTTGTCGAGTTTTTTGCCAATCTTTTGCCCTCCATGGTTGATTTGGAGTCTGTAAATTATAGCAAAGTATTTGTGCGTGGCAAGGTGTTTTATTTCACTCCTGCTTTGATTGATGAGTTGTTTGGCACTGAGCCATATTGGGGTGACTCGACGGTTGATGATATGAATGAGGTAGTTTTGTTTTTATCTGGTGGTCTGGTTAATTCATGGGTTGAGCAGCTCCCTAGTACTCGCCTGTCATCTCTTTATTCTATTCTGCATAAGCTTGCTATTTGTAATTGGGTACCCTCCAAGAACACAACGTGTGTTACGCGGCTTCAGGCCCAGTTCTTGTATAGGCTTGGGAGGGGGATCAAGTTTAGTTTTGGCCAGCATGTTTTTGATATTATTGCTAAGTTTGCCACCACGAAGTCCGCGGCCTCGTTGTGTTTTCCTTCTTTGATTTTCGGCTTGCTCGAGAACCAAGGTTTAACGCTTCTTCCCGATGATGTGCTCACGGGTGAGGATGATTGGTTCGCTTTGAGAGGTCATCATGTTACCGGTGCCCGGGTTATTGATCTGTCGTGGTAAGCCCCTTTCCGGACTAATGTTGCTAGTAATGTTGGGAGGGGCGATCCCAACATGGTGCACGTTTCTGCGCAGGTCCTTCGTGAACATGTGGCTTCCATTGATTTGCAGATGACTCAGCTGAAGGCTCTTCGTCGCTCTCTCTTGGAGGCCCTTTCGCTTTCTGGTCAAAAAGGGGGAGAAGATGACGCGGATAACGAAGCTGTTGATGAAAATACTGTTGTAGATGATGTTGGTGGAGATGATGATGCTGTTGCTGCCGAAGCCTAGGAAAGTCTTGCTCAGGAAAAGCGAAGGAAGCGAATTCGCTCTCGCAATAAGGCTTTGAGGAGAATGAAGAAATTGCAGAAGAAGAAGAAGAAGAAGAAGAAGAGGAAGGAAAGGGGTGAAGGAACTTCGACATCCCCTCGACGTTCGAAGAGGGTTCGAAGTCAATAAGTTCCTTCCTGTTTCTGTTTTGGTTTATTTTGAACAATGTTGGTTTGTAATGTTGGGGTGATTGTTTAACAACATTGGGTGTTCTGTTTAGGGGGAGTTGTCTAACTTAGGGGTAGTTATTAATTTTATTTTCATTTGTGTTTGCGTCGTAGTGTTTTGTCCAGTAAGGCAAAAGGGGGAGATTGTTGAGGAATTAATTCTTGGCAATAATTCATATTTTGTTATTTACCTTTCTTGGGCACAAAATAAGTTAGGAAACTAGATTTAGGACTTTATTTGTTTCCTAGTTAATGTGTAAGACTTTATTAGTTTCCTAGATTGTGTTTAGGATTTGTTTTTACTTGTTTACCAAGTTTAGGATTCTAGGATTGTCTATTTAAGACAATAGAATCCTAAAACTTCTCACGATTTTACGCACGGGATTTCTAGGAGAAGACGCACGACGCAGAGGACGAGACGCACAAGCAAGCGAAGAACACGAAAACTACTTGGAGCCATTTTTCTAGATCTACAAGCTATTCAAAGTTGCGTGACCAATGGAGAAGATCTTTTCAATCTAGGCGACAAGTATTTAGTATCAAGTTTTTGATATTCTAGTTTTCATATATTACTTAATATTTTTGTATTGATCGAAAAACAAGAAATTTGTACACCCAAGTTCACAAGTACTTATTCTTGTGAACTGAATTTGTTTTATTGTATTCTTAAATTTTATTTCCGCTGCATATTTTATATTTTACTCTGGTCGATGTTGTTAACCAGTGTTATTAAATATTGATAACAACATCGTAAAACTGAGCCTTATTGTCAAAACCATAGACCTTCAAATTTTACACTAATATAAGAGTCACCGATTCATATTCCGTTTGTTTGACATTATCTGTTATAATAAAATACTTTAGAAGATTATTTGACTTGTAGCAAAACGTATCAAATTTGTAAAGAAAGAGTTAGAAAAGATGGTTATTCATTTTATTTCTCGCTTCGATTGTTTTCTTTTTCTTAGTTTATTCAGGATTACTGAATTAAAAGAGTTTCAGATTTTGTTTTGATTTAATGTGCTGCATGCTATTTCAGTTTGAGCCATTAATTTTAATATTAAGACTTTTTGTGATTAATATTTGAATGCCATTTGTTGGATTTGACATTTAGTTTAAGGATTTTAATTAACTTATTTACTTATTTTGTTATGTATGAATATGTAATTTTTTACATTAAATAATATTTTTTCCGAATAGTTTACGCAATACGCAATGCTATCAACGCTAAGCAATGCTGAGACACAACGCAATGCGCGATACGCATTTCAAAACACTAGGTTTATTACATAAATTAATTTCGTATGGGTTGGGATCAAACCCATTTCAAAAGCACATTTGCAAGTTGTTAAAACAACACATAACATTCTCCTCACCAATGCTCCACGCCACCTCGTCGTGTTCTGTTAGCCCCAACCCATTTCGTTGTGTTTTGCTCACCTAGTCCTCTTACGAAACGCCTCCTCGCCTCCCACACACCATCGTTCAACGAGTCAGCCTCAATCTCGTCTTGCCGCGCCATCAAATAAGTCGAGGAGGTGATAGAGCTACACACACCAATTGGATTTGCTAATTAATTCATATTGTCAAGTCCGCAAAATTAGGTTATATGATTTTTATTTTAGTTTTTCATAAATTAGGCTCCATCTCTATATCTAAAGCTTCGAGATGCATAATTTCTTTTTCAAATTTGACGAGTTTTAAGCTGAAATTTAGTATTGATAGAAAATAATGAGATTGCAATAGGAAAAAAGGGCTCAAGCTTCGCTTTACAAATTATTTTTCACTTATTAATATTGGTTCATAAAATCATCAAATATCATAATTAACTATTTGTTAATTTGTTCTTAAATTCACTAGTTTTTTTTATACCCGTGCGATGCACGAGGCAGAAAGCTAAAATATAAAAATATAAATTATATTAATATTACTTTTATTATTATTTACTATGTGGAAATATAAATAAACAGAGACATATAGATGAAGAGAAATAACTAAAAAATCCACACTACATAAATTATAGATCGAGTCCACAATATATATATATATATATATATATATATATATATATATATATATATATATATATATATATATATATATATATATATATATATATATATATATATATATATATATATATATATATATATATATATATATATATAGGAGTGGGATCTCATGGGAACCAGTCCCTAGGTGAGAACTGAGAACCAATCTCAGCCATTAAAAATTATTGATCCAATGACCCTTGTTATACGACAATATATATGGTAATTTGTATTTATTTCCAGCTATAACTTATTATATCGTAAATTGAAGGGTATCTAAGTCATTTCATTTAGAAATTTCCTGCCATTTTCATTCCTTCCCGGCTCTCATTTCACCAAATCGGACGACAGAAAATTTCCCCCAAATTTGAGATTGAGAGATTTTCTGCCATTTTCATTCCTTCTCGCCCGGCTCTCTCATTCCTTCCCAGCTCTCTCATTTCACCAAATTGGCTTTGGATAGTCCGACGAACCCAAAGACGCATCCCGGGCCGGAGATGGTGAGGAGAACGCCGGGGCAGCGTGTGAGGTAGCCGTAGGCGGAGGCGGCATATCACGCCGACTGCTCGTTGTGGAAGGCGATAAACCGAACGCCGAAGGCTACTGCTCGGTTGGTCCAGGGTGTGCAAATAAACCTAGAACTAAAGGTGAGTTCAGAGGGTTTCTTGGTCTCTGTTGCTCAGTTCGATTGAACTATTTTGTATTCCAGTTATGCTAATTTTGTATTCCAGTTATGCTAAACAATGGGTTCAGTGATGCTAAGATAAATTTGTAAGGCTTTCAAAAAATCCAGTTGCTTATTTAAGATTCCATTTATGCTGGTATAAGTATTTCTTCTTGAATTTAGTATTGTTGTTTTTAAATGATTGGCAGCATGTATTGCGTTCTTGTTAAGGTCTCAGTGGTGCTAATTTCATACCTGTATATTGCTAATAATAGTGTACCTCAGTGCTCGTTTGGATTGTATATCTAGCCACCGAGAATTGTTTAGTAATATTATTATTTTTATTGACGGGATCATTCGAGTGCAGCGTTGCTATGTTAATTTGAATGTTACTGTCGGAAATTTAATTCTAAAATTATGATTATTTTGTACTAAAAGTTAGTTAGTTAGTTTGGTTGGTTTTTTTTTTTTTCAGTTGAATTTCCTAATTTTTAATTCATATTCTGCTGGTTGCCTTTTAGTTTAACCTCAAGACTTTTATAACCATCATCTGCTTCCGTTTACATATTGTGGTGCTAAGATTATTGTCTTGTGATTCTAAAAATTGATATGGTGCTTTTTTATGAGTTTTAATAATATTGATAGTGTGATTTAGTGTTAATTTAGCATGTATATGATGCTAAATTAAGTGAATGAGTATAATTCTTTCATCCAAATTTGTGAATACAACATATAATCTCATTGATGCTAATTTTGCATTCCAGTTATGCCAAATAATAGATTTAGTGATGCTAAAACAAATTTGTTAGTCTGATTCAAAAATTCAGTTGATTATTTAAGATTCCATTTATGCTGATATAAGATTTCTGTGATGGGGAAAAGATTGTAACCATCCTGTACTATACGCGTTTTTGGGTTTGCATCCTAACTTTTTTTTTTTTTGTAATTTAATGCATCCTGTTCTATACAAAATTTTGAAAGTGCATCCTGTACTATACAAAATTTAGAAAAAAATTAGTTTTATTAAATAAAAACTCGAATTTATTAAATAAATATGCAAACCATATTTTATCCTAATGTTTACCGGAACTAGTTTTATTAAATAAATAAAATTTATTATTTATTTAGTAATAAATTCGGTAATTTTTGCATATTTAATAAAATATGCCGGAACTAGTTTTAAATAAATAATAAATTCACCGGAACTCACACAAAGTATATGGGTTTGAAAATATGCAACCTCACTCGCGAGACTAGGTGAGTTTCGACGAGTTTGGACGAGTTGATTGGTCGGAGGATGCACTTTCAAAATTTTTTGAAGTACAGGATGCATTAAATTACAAAAAAAACGTTAGGATGCAAACCCAAAAAACGCGTATAGTACAGGATGGTTACAATCTTTTCCCCTTCTGTGATGCTAATATTCTCAATTGCTAATACTAGGATTGTGTAATGCTAATCTTGGACGTGGGTTTGGCTAAAATGCTTATCTTTGTGATTGATATTTTAATTCAATAGTTAGATGCTTTTGATAATTCAACAATTAAGATGCCATCACGAGAAATTCTGCAACAGGAAAATCTTTTGATTTTTTTTTTCTTTTATGGACATAAGATACTGGAGCTTTTGTATGTTGATTCTTTACTCTTTTCTTGCTGCTTTTCTTTTTTAAGTAGTTACCCTTGACCATATTTATAATATTAATAGCATGAGTTCGAAGCATGGTGCTCTTAAATGTTATGTGATTAAATATTCATAACAACAGCATGAGGCCAATTCTACTCTGTGTTGCTAATATTTATAAAATTAGTTGCTAATATTAATAATATGAGTTGCTAATTATCTGAAAGTGTGTCGTACTGTTTGTAAATTTTATAAAGGGAATCGCTAATTTATGTTTGTCTCATGAACAGACGAATAAAAGAAAAAGAATATTATGGAATCTACGTGATGAGGCATATGGCTTACATAGGATAATGAGAGGAATACTGGAAAACTTGCTTCAAGAATAAAGTGTCAACCAAATGCTCCGGGATCGAGCTCGAGGAGTGGTGGAGGAACGAGCAGTTTTGGTTGATAGGAGGTACGAGCGCGCATTTGGCCACCGTATTCCAAGGCCTGCTCAAAGAGGTCGCCGTTGTGCTGTTGATTTCTTAGAAAAGAATACAAAACTATTATAGGGATGATGATAATCAACCTTGGCGTACAAAACTGTCATTTTTCTTGTGCTTAAAGTTTATTATGATGAAAAGGGGCTGTTAATAGATAAAATATTGCTAGTGGATGATGATGGTTGTCCATTGGAAATCTTGGCAATGTTTATTGGATTGAACCATTTGTTTGCAATATTGGCTCCTGAATTGAAGCTTAGTTCCATTTACTTTATGCAGCAATATTGGCTCCTGACTTGAAGCCTAGTTCCATTTACTTTATGCATTCGAACAAACATTAAACGTCTGATGTTCTGTATATGGTGTCCATGACATTGGAATCTTTGATTATAAGAACAAGACTTTCCTCCTTGCCACTACCACGTGAAGCTCAAAGTCTAAGAAAGAATGGGCCGCCGCCTATTTGGTTCACTCCGAGCAGTACTTGATTTTAAGAAGAATTTAGCTCTTTTACTTTATCATATATTGCTAGTTGTTGTAAATGTTTTATAAAATCTCAAATCGATTTATAAATTTATGATTACATTATGAACATAATATTGTTACTTAGGGTGTGTTTATATTGTGCTACAAAGATGGTTTAATGGGTCTTAGGAATGTGAAACTAAGGAGGAGCCACGGGATCTGATACTTGCGTGAGGTTGGAGAAAAAATAATGAAAAAATCTTCATGTTTGGAAAGAAGAGTTAATTAGGTTAATTATATATTGCGTGAGGTTGGAGAAAAGATAATGAAAAAATCTTCATGTTTGGAAAGAATAAAATTAATTAGGTTAATTATATATTAACACATATATTTGTACGTTATATTAGGATAGTATGAATAATGACATATAAACCCTTTTCTATTATAATAATTATATAATTAATGCGATTGATTTTAGCCATACATTAAATCTAATCTAGTGGATCATATGAGTTCCTAGTTCCCACACAGGGAATTGGTTCCCACATGATCCAAATCCTATATATATATATATATATATATATATATATATATATATATATATATATATATGAGTGTGTGTGCGTGTGTGTGTGTGTGTGTGTGTACGTTAAGATTATACGTTATTAATACTTCTTTGTACATTATTGGTCATGTTCGATTCCGAATAGGTATGACAATGGGTAATGTACCCTATGGGTACCCGCAAAAATTACCCATGATGGGTAGGGGAATTACCCATTTAATGGGTATGGGCGCGGGTATGGGTAATTACCAATAATATTTTTTGGATACGGGTACGGGTATGGGTACTTTAGTACCCACCCCGCCCCATACCCATAATATATATATATATAATTTAAAGGATAAACGTTTGTAATATATTCAAAACTTGGATTCTAAAAATAAGGTAAAATAAATTTTGTAATCTTCTCAATTTGTATTATCAATTTTTATTTAGGAAGTAAAGTAATTAGTATATGATATCAATATTTTTTTTTGGCAAGTTGTGGAGAGTGTCGGAGGTTCACATTTGAAATTTCATGATTTAGCGGTGTGGTGTTGAATTATATTTAAAGTTTTTTTAAATGATTCATAATATTGCTATATTTGTGGCTTTTTATATAACGTCAATTATCATTAGTTTATATTTTATTGAATTGTGATTTAAGTTTTAATCAATATTTTTTTAAATCAACTTTTTGCATATTGTTAACAAGCGGGTTATGGGTATGGGTACTAAAGTACCCATAGGGTATGGAGATGGGCATAAATTTGCTACCCACACGGGTATGGGGATGGAGATGGGTATTTTTTTAAGACTCGGGTATGGGGATGGGTATTTTAGTACCCTACCCATTGCCATCCCTAATTCCGAATCGTCATCACCACAAACTAATATCTTCAAACCCTTTCGATGGTTGATACGCGACATAGCAATATATAACTGACCATGACTGAACACGGGGTTTTTCAGATAAAGGCCGACGTTCGAAATTGATTGACCCTAACTCTTGTTTATCGTCATCGCATATGAAATCATGAGCGAAAATTGTCTTCGTTCAAACTTGAAAGGTGGCCTAACGTTATAAGTCATTAGACTCATCAGGGGAAGCAACATCTTTTCACCTGCTTTTGCACCAGTTAAAAGTTTGCATTCAAGGACGTGCGTGGAAAGTCTTGTAATAACCAATCTCGTCCTATTACATAATCCTATGGAGTGGTCTATGTTTCTCAATAACATAACAGGAGTCTCCACCTTTAGATGCAATCCATGATTGGACACCCAAAACACTTTATACCGTTCAAGAATTCAGGCGTGTGCAAATTACTTAAGAAGTCATTCCTACCGTCGAATTTAATTTTTTTTAATAATCTCATAATCTAAATTTACAATTACACACAATTCATTCATAAAAAGAATGCATAAGGTAAATTAAACTAATTTACGTGAACGGAAATTAAAATTAAATTCTCAAATTTATATATTACCAGATGCATGTTTTAATTAAACACAATAGATTTAATAAAATTACAAGATAATACATTTAAATTACATAATAATATAATAAGATATTATTCTAATATCTTATTCAATTGAGAATTAATAAAGTATATACATACATACACACACATATATATAAAATTAATGAGCTTTGCACTTCAAATTATGATTACAAACAAATTGAATTTACTCTACAATTAATAAAATATTATATATTAAATTAAATTAATCTACATTAATATGTGAACAAAGTACTTAAAAATTAATAATACATACATAGATACATAGATACATACATACATACATACATATACATACATACATACATACATACATACATACATACATACATACATACATATATTTTCTTTTATGAGAATAGTACTTGTACCATTAAATAAAGAAAACACATATGAAGCATTCCAAAAATTATTGAATAAAATAACTAAGATTTAAAAGTCAACAAAAAATACAAAGAAATATTAAATAGAATACTTTATCAATTATATAAATATATGTGTAATTTATAAAAATATTTACTTAGTATTTTAAATTTATATAATTACAACTAAATCATATTGATAATTCATTGAATACTAACACATTTGATAAAGAAAATTCTGAAAATCTTGTAATATAATTTTACAACTACAAACATTTTAAAATAAATTTATTATTCATAAAATAATAAAGTTAAATTAATCTACATTAATAGAGATTGATATATATATATATAGGGTTGGGTTCAAATGGAACCATGTCATTATATGCGAACTTAGGGACTAATCTTGACCATTAGATTGGATAATCTTAATGGTTGAGATTATGACATGTCAAAATGGTAATAATTTAAAAAAATCCATTAAATAATTAAAAAGGGTATTTTGGACATATAACGACGTTTATGAAGAGCACTAATTTGCTTTTTAAAAAGCACAACGGATATATAACTGCAAATTCAAAATTTTATAATAAAACTCAAATCTTCAACGAACCATAACTTTTTTAATTTTATTCATTTTTAATGAAATATATATCAAATTAATCACATTCTCAAGATCTACGATTTAAGATACATATTGCATATTTAAAAATGTAAAAATAAATAAATATAATTAAATTTAAAAATCTGAATATTAAAACATTGTATATCACTATTTATAGCACTACACAAGTCTTCAGCAGTGCTTTTTTTTTTTATGTTGGCAGTGCTAGTTTTTTGGAGTGCTTTCTTAATATTGTTGCGGCGCTTTTTTTACTACACTAACACTGCTTTTTATTTTCAACATCACCGCCGTCCAAATCCAAGTCGCCGTCCGACGAACCAAACTCAACCAAAATCGGCCAACAACCACAGTCGCATCACCGTCGCCACCCAGTGCCCCTGCCAATTTCTCCCAAAAGTACCGGGGTATTCCTTCAAAAAGAACCGGGGTCCCAATTCAAAAAGCACTTGGTCGCCACCGTGCCCCTGCCGATTTCTCCCCAAAGCACCGGGGACACCATCAACAACACATCGCCAACAACCATCAACACCATCGCCATCACCCATCAACAACCATCGAACCCAAAAACGGAGGCCCGACTTCCAGTCGCCAACACCACCGGAGGCCCCCCCCAACACCACCGTCCGAAACCACAACCAAACCCATTCGTCCCAACCAACCACCAGGCGCAACCCACAACCGAAATGCGAAACCCGAAGTCAAGCCCGACTCAGCCACACAACGGCCATTTTCTAGCCGCCCTTTGCAGCCGCCCAGCCGCTTGGCAACTCACCGCCCTTCTTCGCCGCCCAGCCGCAGCCAAACCTCGCCCGCGTCGCAAACCAGTCGAAGGTTTTTGGTCCACCCGATCAACCATTTCACAAATCGGTCGAATTCTGGATGTTGGAAGAAGGATTTCGCGAGGCCGGGGAGAGAGGGCCGCAAGGCGGCTGGCTTGGTGGACCGCCTTGCAGCCGTGCCGCTTGGCCACCGCCCTTCTTCGCCGCCCAGCCGCAGCCAAACCTTGCCGCCGTCGCAAAACCAGTCGAAGGTTGGGAAGAAGGATTTCGCGAGGCCGGGGAGAAAGGGCCGCAGGGCGGCTGGCTTGGTGGAGGGATGGCAGCGTGGCGGCTGGTTTGGTGGAGAAAGGATGGGTGGTTGGCCGAATTTTGGAGAAGAAGGGTTTGGGTGAGAAGAATCGGCAAACACGGCTGCAACTTGGGGGTTAAATTGATGGATTGGGTTTATGTAAATTTACATAAACACCCTTCTCCTTCCATATATATAATTTAATGAATTTAAAAAATAGAAAAAATCTGGTCCACACATATTATTAGATCTAAGGTCAGGATTGATCCCTAGGTTCGCATATATTGACGTGAGTTTCATTTGAACCTAATCACATATATATATATATATATATATATATATATATATATATATATATATATATATATATATATATATATATATATATATTCACGTAAGGTTATCATATAGGATTGGGTTCTTCATATATATATACTGAGTTTGAAAAGTTTATATGATATTCATTTTTTATAATTCTTAACTTATACAAAATATATATATATATATATATATATATATACTAATAAAAAAATTCTACGAGTAAAAAGTTAAATTAGGGTCCATTATAAGCCTAGCTAGTGTCATGACTCTGGGTGTTGTCCGCGGCCATTGTCTCGACCCCATATACTCGGTCGTGGACTCGTGACTGTGGATGTATTTGAAATTAAGTAGAGCGGAATTTGAATATTTTGCTTTGTTTTGTTGGTTATTTTGGAAAGAACGTCAACGATTAATTCATGGTGAATGTGGTTTCTCGTGTCTTTAAAGGGGTGGAGGGAGTAGATGCTTTTCCGCTTAATTTTTAATTAATGTCTAGAATTACTGC